>PDIP01000135.1:16723-30637 GCA_002811645.1 Corallochytrium limacisporum
GAGAGCCTTCGTCTCCGAGAGCGTCCCTCGTTTCTTTTCTCTAACCCCCCGGTTTTTTTTTCCCTTTTTCTTCCAGGCGACGTGGAATGTCTGGTGCGGCACAGGGGGGAGGGGGGGGGGCGGGCGCCGCAGGAGGAAAGACGAGAACCCACGGTTCATTCGCGCTCTCAACTGGCGGGCGGGCGGCTGGGAAACCGGGTGCTGGGAGAGGGGGACTCTTGACCCCCTCCCTTTGGGTTCACAAGGCGGAAGGAGCGACAGTGAGACAGTGAGAGAGAGTGTGTGTCTGTGGTTGAGGGGGCATTGTGAGAAAAGCCGAGGTCAGTGTGTGTTGCCGCAAAGCGCAACCGACAATTGCGCACACTTTCTAGCCGACTTGGGTGCAACGGGGGACGCGAGAGAAGAGGCGATTCTTTCAACTCTCTCTCTCTCTCTCTGAGTGAGTGTGTCATGTTCGTACTCCCGGTTGCTGCGCAGATCCGCGCGCTCGGTTGCAACCCCAGTCCATTTTTTTTTCCTTTCGGGGCCTGCGTCCCTGCCATGTTGTAGCTTTTTGGTGGACGGTGCCGATGCGTGCGTCGAAGGACGAATACGCACCCACAGACGCACATGGGAATAAAGAAGCAGGGGCTGGGTCCATTGATCGAAGTGCGGCATCCTTTGTGGCATGCAGCTGACGAGTGAGTCACCTGCATTACACGGTATTCCTGAACTGATTCTACATGGTTGCGTTGGAGTGCATTGGTCACTTGTGTCCTTCGTGTTGTTTTGGTGGGATGGAAGTGTTCATCTCGGAAACGGTCGCTACCTGCGCACAGGTGGCTGCGCGCCGTACCGGACATTGCAGCCCCAAACTAAATTATCACCAGCCCCGGGTGTACAGGCTCCGGCCTTAATTCGAATTCAGAAATTGGGCTCTTCTTCTGAACACTTCTCCAGATCGTTTTCTCAGGGTGGTATGCTAGCTGAACCCTAAATATTATCATTTCTCAGTTTCACTGAGAAATTAGGCCCCAGTCATTCGGCCATGGGGGGGCCAGGGTGCCCGGGGAAGGAGGCCCTTTGCAGAGGCTCTCGTCACTAACGGGAGAAATATGGGACTCACAGGGCTGCCCCCCTCCCGGGGAAGAGTGGTGACCGCTGTCGCATGGGGGGCGGGTCTCTGGGCTTTGTCTGCACCCATGCGCAGGGGGGGTGTCACAGTGCGTGGCGATGGAACATTTATTTTCGCTTGGTTGCTTTGGGATTTCAATGATTCCATGACTTGGAATTGAAACTACTTCAGACGTCCTTTAGCTTTTTCAAGTTTATGACGACAGCCTTGGTCTTCGATACCTTCATCTAGTCCGACAAGAAACCCTGTAATCATGAAAGGACTGTTGTGACAGGAACAAATTACAACTCCAAAGTACAAACAAAATGGCACCTTCAACAAAACGGAAGGCGGTGTCTTCCATTTTAGAAGTGGATGATGACAGTGATGGCCTTGACTTTCCTTCTATTGGCTTTTCGAAAACTAGGGTAACGAAAGCTTTCAAATCTGCCGGAAACGACGATGACGATGATGACATTGACGGAGGATCCGCGGGCGGAACCTTGAGCCAGGTCAAAGATACCGTTGCTGCACAGCAGCAAGTGCGAAAGCAGGTACAAAGAGCAAATGATAGCAAAGAAGCGCGCAAAGCCCGCAAATCTGGTGGGTTCCAGACGATGGGACTGAGTGGACCGGTGCTGAAAGCGATCGCGCAGAAAGGTTACAAATTGCCGACACCAATCCAGCGAAAAGCTATCCCACCTATTCTTGAAGGTAGAGATGTTGTTGCTATGGCTAGGACAGGTAGTGGTAAGACAGCAGCGTTCCTCCTGCCGTTCTTTGAGCGTATGATTGCCACAAGCAGAATGGTTGGCTCTGGTGGAGGTATGGCTGCTCGCAATGGTATCAAGGGCTTAATTCTTGCACCCACTCGCGAACTAGCTTTGCAGAGCTTAAAATTTGTGAAAGAATTAGGAAAATACGTGGAAATGACCAGCGCGCTGATTGTAGGTGGTGATTCTATGGAAGATCACTTTGCGGTGATGCGTCAAAAGCCCAACTTAGTCGTGGCCACCCCTGGCCGATTTCTTCACATTGTCGTTGAAATGGACCTAGATCTTAGCTCTGTGGGCTACTGTGTCTTGGATGAGGCAGATCGTTTATTTGAAATGGGTTTTGCGGAGCAAATTCAACAGATCTTGGCGCGGATTCCAGAGGAACGGCAAATGTGTCTCTTCAGTGCTACTTTGCCGCGCATGCTGGTGGAATTCTCACAGGCTGGTTTGCATGACCCCATGCTAATTCGTCTGGATACGGAAACAAAACTTAGCGATGCCTTGCAACTACACTACTTTGGGGTCAAACGGGATAGCAAGATTGCCGCCCTGCTTTGGTTGCTGATGGAGGTGATCGATTCCGGGAAAGAGAGTACCGTGGTCTTTGTGGCAACAAAGCACCATACTGAACTTATCCGCGTGTTGTGTGAGAACTTAGGTATCAGTACGGCTTACATCTACGGCTCCCTTGACCAAACGGAACGAAAGATTAACATTGGCAAGTTTCGCAATGGCAAGGCTCGGGTGCTGATTGTAACCGACGTGGCAGCTCGTGGAATTGACATTCCCATTCTTGACAATGTTATTAATTTCGACTTTCCCGCCAAACCAAAGTTATTTGTGCATCGTGTCGGTCGTGTGGCTCGTGCTGGAAGGACTGGTACGGCGTACAGCCTGGTTAGTAATGATGAGATCCCATACTTGATTGATCTGCATTTGTTCCTGGGGCGACCACTGTTGAGCACTGCTCGAGAGCACAGCAAAGTCTTTAAAGCCGGTGTAGTTCAGACGGCCAAGGAGCATCCAGGTATTTACGGTCTAATTCCCTTTGACACCCTGGCCGCTCATGAGGAGACCTGGGCAAGTCAGCAGGAGACTCACTATGACATTTCTCAATTGGCGAAAGTGGTGGAGAATGCTTACAAACTCTACATCAAGTCCCGACCAGTACCATCCAGTGAGAGCGTAAAGCGGGCTAAGCGCATCATTCAGGAAACAATGGATACGATACATCCCATGATTGCAGAGGAACTGACGAACCCCAGGAAATGGGCAGACGGGAACGAGAATGGGCACGGTGAAGGTGGAGAAGGGACCAGTGCTTCGTCCGTCGGGATTTTGAAGATGGACAATGCCCGTGAATCTGCACAGGATCTCTTGAGCCGTATGAAGAGCTACCGACCTTCCCAGACTATCTTTGAGGCAAACCCACGCTTAGCAGAGACAAGCGCGAGTGCTATGGAGCGCAAACGCAAGCGCCATGACATCAAGATTCTTGAGGAACGCAAGGAACGTGCACAAAAGAAGAAGGAGCTGGACAACGACGTACGATTCACCGCTTACGCAGACCGTGTAAGTGGGCTGACCGAGGAAGTGGACGACCTTAACAGCAACCCTCTTGCCAATGATGATGATGAGGAACCGGGAGTTGTCATCGATGAGCACGCCTATGCGGACAATGACAACGACGATGACACACAACAGGACGCAAATGAACCTGGCAACAAGAAGAGCTACTTCATTCCCTATAAGCCTAAAGAGTACGAAGCGGACCGAGGCTACACTCTTAATGAGGATGGTGACTTTTTGGGACAGATGATGAATGCGGAGCTGGATCTTGCAGGGGACGAGAATGCAACTTTGAACAGATCAAAGGCTCAGCTCAAGTGGGATCGGAAGAAGAAGAAGTATGTCAAGGAAACGGGCGTCTCCAAAAACCAGATGATGCGCACAGAGAGTGGCATGAAGATCCGTAAGTCTGTGCAGACTTCAAGGTATGCAGACTGGCTCAAACAGAATCGTATCAAAGACGAAGCCGGTACCAGTAATGGCATTGATAAGACAGGTACTGTAACCTTTGGTGACGATGACGACAATGGTGAAAGCGAGGAAGGTCTTCGCAGACGGGGTGGACGGAAGCAAAAGATTCTTATGGGCAGCGGTCGCCAGTTCAAGCACAAGGCTGGAGTCCCCAAGAATGACCCCTCGGCGAATGCTTCAGGAGGCAAGAGTGCCAGCGGAAAGAAGGGAGGTAAGCTCACAAGTCGTGGTGGTCTCCGTCACCAGCAGGACATTGTCAAGGAGCGCACCCGCAAAGCTCGTGAACAAGAGCACCTGCAATCACGGCGTGAGGCTAAGATGGCTAAACGTGGAGGCAAAGGTGGAGGCGGTAAGCGTAGTGGTCGCAAGAAAGGCTCTGCGCCTGCTATGGGACGGAAGAAGGGAGGCACAAGTGTTCCCAGCTTTAAGCGTGCCGGCGGTGGTAAGAAGAGGCGTTGACAAGTGTTTCGCTTAGGACCCTATTTTCCTTGTAATAGAAAGACCGGCTGTAGACTGGACAAGTAGTAAGATACGAAGGCACTGTGCGCGTCAAGACGTCACAGCACCTTTCCGCGTGTTTCTCGCAGTGCTCCCGTAAGTCCCGGTTGGAAATGCCCGGGACACCCTGCTTGGCTCCCTTACAGCTCCGCCGAGAATGACCCGCCAAGCCGACATTGAGAGGCAAGGGGGCCGGGTTCCAGGCCCCCCTCCGCCCCCCCCCCCCCCCGGGGGGGGGGCAAGGGCCTTCTGTTGAGCCCCCCAAATTTTTGGCGGGAGGGTTTCAAAAAAAAAAAACAACCCGGAAGAAGCCAGGAGGGTTGGAAACCCGCGGACCACACCACCGTACCGGTACCTGAAATCCCTTCTAATCTCACCGACGCCCATATTCTTTCCTGGCCACCCTCCGGTTCACCAAATAAAAAACCCGCCACATCCCGGGTCCAGACCGACTTAGCACTAGGTTCCATTGAGTGTTGAAATAACCGAGATACCCAATCAATGCGCAAACTTGCGGGACAACACGACCATTTGCAGCCAGGTTGGCAGATGTCACAAGCTAATTCTCAAGGATGCTGCCGTCTTTTCACGGCAGAAGGTACAAGATTGATCTTAATATTCTTCTTTTTGCACAGAATGAAAAATAGAAATGGAACACTCAGCATCGAAGGACAAAGATTAGGTAAACGAAAGCCATCAACTTTTCTGCTGCGGTATGTTTCAAGACTTGAGAAAATACGCTTGAGGGCCGCTTCATTCTGCGAACACAATGGACGGCAGCGCGGAATGGCGCAATGCGTCTGTTATTTCAGATCTCTCAGATGATGCTGAACGGATAGCGTACGAGAATTATCAAGACAAGTCAGGTCATTGGATATACAAGGCACCACATTATTATGACTTGACAACGGTTGCAGAATGGGGGTCAGAGCAGGCTCAGGCCCATGCACAATTCTTCTTTGACAATGCTGACTCATCGCTGTCCAGACCTTTATTCTCAAGGCCTGTCAGCCCGTTGTATGACCCTGCTAGGGATGATAAGGATGCAGAAGTCACAGTTGAAGTGGTCCAATCGGTGACAATCACAAAATCCGAAGAATCCATTGCTACAACTCCGGACAATGCCTTGGATACGGAAGACGAGGACGAAGCGCCCATGGAGGAGCAGCCCATCATTTTGAACGAATTTGTTGAAGGTGCAGGGGGTTCGGAAGTGTGCACATCCCAAACAACTGACTATCGTACGATACCAGCTGACAGCGTGAGCAAGGCCTTGCTTCCGGCTGAGGGCAAAGGTGAGGCCACGTTCTTGGATACTGTAGTGCCGGCGCAAACAGATATGGTCCCAGAAGAAAAGCAAGAGAATTTTCATGACAATAGTATCGGACATGATGACTCAGGCGAATATTCAACCATACCTCCGACAAGGGTTAGTGGTGTTCGGTCTGTACTTGGTCACGTGAAAAAGGTTGCTGTTGGCCAGGCCCTGCGAGTCAGAACACAACCACGCACAGGTCCCCTCCCTGAGGCAGCCACCAGGACCAGGGGTGAGGATAGCATGCCTGAGACCAAGAACTATACAAACGGACAAGAAGTGTTGAAATCTGAATCAGTTTCTGAGAAGACGGAAGCTAAACAAATTCCGTGCGAGCAGCGTGCCACACAATCTCCTGCCGTAGCCCAATCTATCAACTTGAGAGCGCTCGAAGATAATGACGAAGTGGGTAATGACACTGCGGAGCTCAGGCGCATTCTCATTGCACACAATCGTCGTGTACATCAGCAGACAGCCACGCCAAGTGATGCAGATGATAACGTGCACAGTGGCAACAAGAACGCTGGCAAGTATCAAACTAGCTCGCTTGCAAAGTCATCAATTCCACCGGAACCCCCGGCACCACCACCACCACCACCGCAACCACCGCTGTACACGAAGGCCCGCTTGAATGTTCCAACGACAGCGAGGAAGACACGCGCAAATGCAAAGACTCGAAAGACAACACCTCGGCCGACCACCAACGCTGTGTCTCCCTCCCGGAAAGCGCGCGTACTGTCCAAGGGTTCCACGATGGCCTCGGATAGCAAGCGTGTGGCCCCTAGTGTGAAGGTGCGGCGTCCCTTATCAACCATTACCAACAGCAAACTGAATGAAAACCAGAACCAGAAGCCCTCGCCAGCCGCCAAAAAGGCGCCACCTAGGGCGCCACCGCCTCCGGCGAAATCTCGTGCGTTACCCGACGACCCCAAGGTCAACCATGGACCTCCTAGTAGAGCACAACGGGGCACTTTGCGGCAGACGAAGACTGTGTCATCGCCGGTACAAAGAGTCACTGTCACAACGCAGGCCACCCATTTTACCGCAGCACCGCCTGCACCCCCTCCTATGGCGCCGAAACCCATGCATCGCGATCCCCGGCATGCTCAGGCCAAGAACACGGCGGTCATGAGCCCTAACGGAAAGATCGGAGGGCGCTCTATAGTCAACAGGGCCGCATCAAGTGTAAATTCTGGTCGGCGCACGCGCGGGAATAGCTCAGCGACTGGTTCAACTATCGTCCGTAGTCGTGACTCATCACAGGTACGCAGTGCTCGTGGTTTTGTTCGACTGCGGTAGATTGCTATACACACCATAGACGCGCGCCCATCTTGAAACTATGACGAAAGCGACATCATGAATCACATCGATAATGCATACACACACTTCTTACTGCAAAACTGTCCAAATCCTCTCTAACAGTCGGTTCCGGAACTTCTGTATTGGCCTCATTGCCTACTTAGTATCAGGCAATCGTCTGCTCCAAGATGAGGTTCACCTTTGTGCCATTGCTTTGGCTGCCAATGGCAAGATCTCCGTAGGTGACTTCCACCAGTTGCGTACGTCATCTTTCTTTATGGCCAGCCAAATCTCGCCTTGATTGGGATCGTGCTCTTTCACTTCCTCTTGGATCTGAGCTCGGACATCGGCATCAGTACTGGCCAGCATATAACGGAGAGCATAGGAATCGCCAAAGCGAGGGTGTGCTTCTGTGCACTTTGTCAGCCATTGTAAGCTTTTGTCCATAACTTTGGCATCCATGAACATCTTTCCGAGGGCTACAAGAACAAATGGGTCAGACCTACACGTCTCATAAGCCTGGACTGCCAGTTTCCGACGTCTTTCTTTCGCTTCAAGGACGATAGCCTCTGACCATAGACGCCCATCAGTTGGCAGCTCTGCGAGGGCCTTGGTCAGCAGCTGCTGGCCAACCTTAGTTTGGTCATTTGAAATCTCTAAACGTACAGAGGCCAACCAAATTTGACTAAGAGCATCCTTGAGCGATGAGACACGGGACTCATCAGCAGAATATGTATCAAGGAATGCTTTGACCTTCTTACGTCCACGTTCAAGAGTAGACCTTGCACGGCTAAGGCTGGAAGTTATCCTTAAGTCAATCTCAGAGCGCATGATCCAAAGGCAGGCTTCATGTGGCAGCACGTTTAAGGCATCGTCCACTACCTTCAGTGCTTCCATATTACTGACCCCTAACTTAGCAGCGTACCTGCAGTGGAGATGTGCAGTCAGTAGGTGCAATTTTCTTGCCTTGGGGTGTGCTGCGATGCCTTCCACCACAAGCTGCAGCGCAGCGGGGAAGTTTCCTTCGGTTACTTCGAACTTCGCGCTCTTGAGCCACAGGCGAGGGGTGTTTGCTGCCTTTCTGCCTTGACTCAGCAATCCACGGACACGAGCGATACTGTATTCTGGGTCCTGGACCTCTAGCTTAAGAGCGGCGAGCCAGAGATTCTCGCTCCCAGGATTGACGGAGAAAGCACGAGAGAGTACTTGTCGCGCCTTATTGGATTGGCCATATCGGTATGCTTCCTTTGCCTGCATAAGCCACAGAACTTCTGCTTTGGGATGCACCTTCAGACTGCTCTCAACCACATGGTTGAAGTATTCAAAATCTTCGCTTTGGATCTCTAAGTCAGCAGCTCCAATGTGCACTAGAAGACTTTGGTCACTTCGCAGGTCCCGCAATTCTCCTTCATCAAGTTTCGTGAGCAGCTGTCTGTAGACTTCACGTGCGCATCGATACGCTTTCTGCGTTTGAAAACTCTCTGCATCGCTCAGGAATCGTTCCAAAATGTCCTCTGCCGGGATGCCGTTAGAGATACCAAGGCCAAGGACTTCGCGAACGATCGCTGCACCGGTGAGGGGATGATGATGCTCAACCTCACTTTTTCTCGCCAATTCCATCCAAACGTCACGTTGGATCACGTGGCCCTGTTTTCGGAGGCTTCCGATGGCCCGTTTGACGATAGTAGTGACTAATGCAGGGTTGTTGCCCTTCGATTCCTCTAAACTTGCTGCCGCTAGCCAAATGTCACGGCTGGCTGGATTGTGCTGTCGGGCTCTGTTGAGTATGTGCCCTGCTTCTTTATGATCCTCCAGTTTGGCCAGGGCCAACCAAAGGTCCACTGTCCGGGGGCAGCACTCAACAGCCCGTTCCAACAATGTTTTGGCATCCTCAGCTCTATTCTCTATATCTACAGCTGCCTTCCACAGTGCTACGCTAGTAGGAAGTTGCTGCAGGGCCTCCCTGTACACTTGTCGTTTGGCTTCCACGTCGAAACTCTGTTCTGCTCGGCCAAACCAAAGTCGTTCACTATTTGGTTTGCGTTTCAAACCTTTTCGCATCACTTGTCGTGCTCGCGCAGGATCTAGGACCTTGGATGCTTCTAAGTAGATTTCCTCACTGTCTGGGCAGAACTCTAAAGCCTTCATAATAATAGATCTGGCTGCAGATATACGTCCTACGGCCACTTCAACTCTAGCTGCACTGATATATCCCTGCGCATGGTGTGGGTTGCTTTTTATCAATGCTTTAAAGAGGCTTCTGGCCTTTGCCACATCTGTATGATCCATGTCACCACTGACTCCAAGAGCATTGTTGGTGGATTCCAACGAAGTAAGGTAGCCTTGTGGGTCAATCACTGTCTGTCCTTTTACATTGTCTGACAGGCGATCCAATTGCGATTGCAAGGTACTTGTCTGTGCTTTCCCATTGTGGTTGACTTGTATGGGAGGTCTGCTTCCCGTCAGATTTTGTGCATCATTCACTGTACCATCCATGGCTTGCCCCTGCGCTCTCCGCAGCAAGTGACTGTCTGGTATCATGGTATATCGTTCTTTATCTTTCAGTGGATCCTCTGTCTTCCTGCGTTTGGTAGTCATTTCCGATGTGTCTGGAATCGCTTCCCATGCGGAGGCATCCATGTCCTTCATGCTTTTCTTAATGTCACTGAACTCTTCGGCGACAGTCTGAGAGTTTTGCTGATCCCGGCCAATTTTCTGTTCGTCTTGCTCACTCCTTCGTTTTCTTGTTGCCATTCTCTTATCAATGGCCTTAAAAATAGCATCTGCCTCCCTATCATCGTCCTCGTAAACCTCAGCGCCGAACAATGCACGTTTCGGTCCCGCGAATTTGTCATGGTTTGAGTCGTGGAGATCAAAGTCATCCTCCAGACTTCCAGTACGGCCCGCCCCGGAGTCTGCTCTAGTGGTGAACCCCGTTGCCCCTCGGCCAACCCCCGCTACATATCCTGGTGGCGGAGCCTGCTTGAGAAACCATAATTTGTCCCGTTTGCGTGGATCATCTGCCATTTTTCAGTATGGCAGATCTGACCCAGCTGCTATAACAAAATATCAAATGTGGGCATGCTGTAGGGGGTACAAGAAACAAGTGCCTGTCACCCAAAGGAGAACTTGTATCTCCCATCGTCGTATGTAGCAAAAAGTAGCCCATAGGATCGAAAATACCTTGGCATGCCCACCACGAGCCTTCCCTCATTGCACACAGCTCATTTCCCGCCCGCAACCTGTACATGGGGAGACAGTCTAGCGCCGCTGTCTTCTGTAACCCTGGCAGTAGAGATGATCTTTGCAGGGTAGAGAGCCAGGCAAGGTGCGGTAAGCGGGCACGGAGAGCCCCCGCCTCCGCCCCTGGGGGGGGGGCTGTCGTTGTGGATTTGTGGATTTGTTTTGGGAAGACTGCTGCGGGAATTCCTTGTGTTCTCAGACAGTTCCTTCAGTGGCACGTAAGGAAGCCTTGGCTAAGGTACTTTCGCATCAAGAACATAACCTGTAGTCGTTTAGGAGACACTGTCTCAGTCGAATTTTGACATGAGAATAGAAGAAAATCATGACTGGGTACCACGTATTGCTTCTGCTGTTCGCAACCGTTGTTGCTGGGCTGAAAGATCATGACGTAGAGGCTTTGAAAGCCACTGAAGGATTCGAGGATGTCACATGCGGATCATTGATTAAACTTGCTCATGTTGGGTCAGGTCACTATCTTACTTCCCAACCTGTCCACTATGGAAGTGGAAGCGCACAACAAGTTGTTTCTGGTTCGAAACAATGGGCTGAGACAGATACTCTGTGGCAAATCAAGGGGACAGAAGAGCAGCCGTGCAATCATGGCACCCCAGTCGTAAATTCTCAGAAGATTAGATTGATTCATGTGAACACGGAAGTAAAACTCCATTCACATGCAATCAGGTCCCCATTGGGAAAACAGCACGAGGTAAGTGGATTCGAGGGTTCTAACGACGAAGACAATTGGGAGATTACGATTCTTAATGGAGAAAAGGTACTCCGCGGTCAAAAGGTGTGGCTGCGTCATGTATCTACAGGTGGCATCCTCGACGTCAATGTAAAGGGCAAGTTCAGTCAGCCGCTTGATGGCCACGTAGAGGTGCACACCGTACCGCAGGGAACCCCTGGTGACAAGAACGGATGGGTCTTTATGGAGGGTTACTATTTCAAACGTATTCAAGAGTAAGCTTCAGAGTACAGATGTCACCTTTGCATACCGGATTTGCAAAGTAGAAGTCGCATCATCAAAGGACAGTGGCACTTGGTGCGGGCAGCGAGCTGGCCCAAAAACCTGTACATGTTAAATAGAATGCATATATTATTAAGTCAGATTACTAAGAATGCCATGATGTGATTTTGCTTTGGAGAGCATGCTTGAAGAGTAGCATGTAACCTAGCGTATGCCTTGATGGTGATTTTGATAAGATTGGAACATCCACAGACATGCACAAAGATACAAGGATTAACGTGAGAAAGCATTGACTCAACGAGAAGGAAACTAACTACAATTCCCATGAGTACCAACTCTCGACTGCTTGCCCTAACCCTTTGGCACATCTGCGGAAGCTTCCAAGGTTGTGCTTTGTGATAAAATGTTGGGAGCTACAATACAAGAACTAATGCATTGGAAGTAAGCACATGATCCTCGGTGAAAAGGGTACATACTTCTTTCCATTGTTATAACATAAGTTCCACAAGTAACTTACACCTTGAAGCCACGAGATTTCCTGCGGCCGCGGGCCTTCTCAAACTTGCGGCCCTTAGCACGGACGAAAGGCTTGGCAGAAGAGTGAGGAGTACCAGGGGCACCGAAGTGGCGAACAGCCTCGCGGTGGGTGCGGGGTCCCTGCAGAAGAACACAGTTGCTTCCCTTGGGGGCACGCAGAGCGAGCTGATCGAAAGTAATGATTTCGGAGCCGGCAGCCAGGAGACGCTTGCGGGCAGTCTCAGTCACCTTCAGTGCGCAAAGAGTAACCTTAGGGGCAGCCTCGATGCGGTGATCGTCAGTGACCTTACCGACGACGACGGCGATCTTGCCCTCCTTACCACGCATGTGACGACCCAGGCGGGCAATGCTGACGGGAGCCCGGTTAATACGGCTCATGAACAGACGGCGAAGCACAATCTGGTTGAACTTGCTATCAGTGCGGCGAGCGAGGAACCCGTAAAGCTTGGTGAGCAGCTTCAAGTAAGGATCTTCGGACTTGGGGGCCGTGCGACGACCATCCCTCTGGTGCTTGCGCTTCTTTCCGTAGCCACAGTCGACACCCATGGTGGCAGTTTTTTCCGATTATACTATATGTAAAAGTAACCGATTGGGGTGAACCAGGGATACAAGTGAAGTCTGCATAGAAGTGATAAGTCTTTGATCTTAAATATCTGCTTATGATGTATATTACTGAAATTATAACAAAATATTTGTGTCTTCACAATCGTACCCGCAGGGCCAGATGTTGCAGAGCACCTGTTAGAACCATTGAGTCCAAAGCTAAGACTAGGCCGGTGTACTGCTGCACCGACTGCACAAAGCTGGCCTTCCTCCAGCAACACACCAGTCATACTGGGAGAACCAGACACCCCCATGGCTGGTACACTTATTATGAATATCTGCTTCATGCCAAAAGTGGTTATTTCAATATAGAAAGACCCAGGGGCACCAAAAGTGACAAAATTTGGAAATTAAGTTTTCCTGGATCTGGGGGAAATGTGTGTTTGTGTGGATGTTCGTTAATTATGTGTGAAATTTGTCGACCGGGTTTGTGTGTGCTTTTTTTCGCGGCAAGAAGGGTCCCACCCCCCAAACCCTCTGGGGAGGGCCGCAAGCGGCCAGGAATAGGTATATCAAATTAACCCCTATACTGAGGTTACATACTCCGAAATTGTGACCCCATGGGGCAACACATACCGGTTTAGCTATATACAGCCTTCATTGTTCTGTATACTGACAATTCACAGTTCTCGGTAACACTTGATACGGTCTGCACATCATTTTGATATGCGTCACTGAAACGTGGGGGGTCAGGACCTTGCGGGCCAGGGTTCTAGGACTTAGGTGCAGCAATCGTTATACGGTAATGGTCAAACCATCGGAACGGAAAACCGGGAACTCAACTAGTCCGGGGGGTGGGGGTTGCTGTATCTCTGGACCCCGAGAGGAAACCGCGACGATAGCCGTCGCTGAGATAGTGCTCCCCCCCCTACAAATGGTAACAAGATTTGTGTGACAGTCGCACGGTATACTGAACATAGCCCCTCTCTTTGCCTGCGCGAGGCAACTCGGTGCCACTTAAACCGCTGGCTGATCCACTACGAATTGGCGTCTTTGCGCTAGGGCCAGAGGGTGTGACGGGAACAGCTACTGGAAAAAGCCCGCTTGCGTGGCGCACCAACGACTCGTAAGCAGTCTGCGACAATCCTCGGCACTGAACCCAGAAAGAAAAAAATGAGGGGACACAATAGGGAGGCCGGGGAAAATCCCGTGCAACAGCTCAGGGGCTGACACCAGTCACATTGCTGTCCATCTTCTCAGCAACGAAATGTTCCTCCCTCCTCTTCCTTCCGGAAAAATGACCAAAAAGGAAACGGGGGACAGAGAAACGTTGTTGCATCCACGGTAGTCAGCTGGTAGTGGAGGCCCCAGGGCTTTTTCTATTACTTTTGGTTTCTCTTCTCCAAAACCTTTCTTATCTCGCCACAGAGCGCGCACACAGACCTCCCCTCCGGGCCCGCCGCGTAAAGGGGGGGGGGGGCCAGAGAGAGGGAGAGATCGGTGTATGAAACAAACTCCAAAGAAAAAAAAAAAGAGGGAAACGCACCCTCGATCAGCTTCCTCCTCACAATATTTAATTTACTGTCTCCACCTCCAACCCCCC
>PDIP01000135.1:30880-56047 GCA_002811645.1 Corallochytrium limacisporum
CCCAAAAAAATGCAGGCTCACATATACCGAGGCTACCAGTTGCAGACTGCTTCGACATACAAGAAGACAGGGCAACCACTAGAAGGTTCCGAGACAGGATGACTTGAGGGATGGGGACGCCAGGGCGGGAAAAAATTATCAAGCGATGGATCGATGGGCTGTCAGATTGAATGCCTTTTCCACTTCTGTGATAGGTTCATTGCAGGCTGCAGCAATTAAGAAAATTGCTGTCATCGTTCCAGGAGAAGCTTACCTCGGATGTCAGCACTGGTGATACATAATACGCGGACAGCACTGTAGTAGCACTCAGTAATGTACAGCAACCTATTGGTACTTGGGATGTCGCCAGGCGTATCCTAAGGCAGTCACTGTATAACGGATACAAACCTGCGAATAGATAGAAATCGATCTCACGGAGAATAGAAAGGGACCTATAGTGTACTCTGTGATGAACCAGCAAGCTGTGGCTCATTAAATTGATAATGAAAGGCCCTTTTCACCGGCGCCAAGGCTCTAGCACCAGCGCCAAAGGGCATCGACGGACCCCCAGTCGCGCTTCCACACATACATATCCATTTCCGGAAGAGAATGGACGACTGGGCAGTGGGCGTAGTATTTCATCTTATCATAGTCAGTCTGCTTCAGAATTGCCGCATCAGGCACTGACATTGCAGAAATGGACGAACTACTTCATGGGGTGGCAACCTCGGTACTTTACCTTACTAGGAGGAGTCCTGTCATACTATACGTCACAGGAGGAAGCACAGTACGGTTGCAGGGGTAGTATCAATCTGAAGGATGCAGAAGTAAGGGTGGATGAATATGATCCCTATCGTCTCGACGTCATTTTACATGACACCGCATGGTTTATAAGATTCACGATGACGGAGACACGGCAAGTATGGCTGGAGGACATTCTTCTGAGTAAAGAAATTCTAAATCAGCAACACGGTGGGTCTGACACTGGTTCACAGAAGCATTCATCGTCTGCCTCTAGTATGCAGTCCATCAGAGAAGAGCTCGTCAGGCAAATGGACAATGCTTTAGAAGAAATCGACACGTATCGCGATGTTCTGGATAAGCAGACAGTGACAATGAGTCAGTGGTACGAACTGCTAATGAATCTGCCTGATCTGGAAGCAGCTATGCGAAGGGTCGTTAGTAACGGGGAGGTCAAGGAAATTCCCGTCAATTTTACACCGGCAAACTTGCGGGAAAACTCTGTAACGTTCAAAAGCACGGTAAAGGGCATGATGGACCAAGTGGAGGACATGCGAGAACTCTTTGTACGGCTTGAAGAAGAAGATCGGGCCAGAATCGAGGACAAGAACCGAAAAATCAAGGAGCTAGAGAAAGAGTTAACAGAAGCTCGCCGGAACGGAGCGTCTTTTTCACAAACAACAGATATCCGTAAGTCTGGACCAGATTTCATGGAAGGACCGTACAGTAGGGTGGAGGAAAGTGAGTTCTTCGATGCTATTGACGAGGCAGATCACATTCAAGAGATGCGATTGAAGGCTTTGCAGAAACCTGAGAGTCCACGGAGTACGAAAGGTGAGGATGAACACGAATTTTCTGAAACTGTGCGATCTATGTGTGAGGAATTCCTTGTCTACGCGAATGAAGATATCAACACAACGTGGAAAATGGTGTACACAGAAAACGGCCTAGACGTTTACAGGCGTGATGAGACTACGGAAGGAGACATCACTGTGGACAAGCTCAAAGCAAACCACTATGTACCTGGACAGACTGCCTTTGAGTTCTGTGATTACTACTATGACATAGATCGTCGGCGCGACTGGGAAGGCATTTTAGAGACTGTGAACGTCATAGAGTTCCTGGACAAACAGACTCTTGTGGCCCAGAACCTATACAAACAAGTCTGGCCCGCAGCACAAAGGGAGGCGCTTGTCCTGAATCACCTTCGTCGGGAGCCCAATGACAGTGTCATGGTAGTCTGCAAGAGCGTTGAGCACCCGAAATGCCCAATTGCCAACGGAGTTGTGAGAGTAAGTGCGTTTACTGGTATGGTTTGCACAACCGAGTATAAGAACGGAAAGGGACCTGACTCTGAAGGCCTGACTCGTGATGATATTGGGTGCCGCGTAGTCTATTTCTCGGAGATCAATCCTGGGGGTTGGTTGCCACCTTCAATCGTGCGTCAGGCATCAAAGCGTGAATACCCAAAGGTGTTGCAGGCCATCACAATGGCATCCACTTCATGGTATAAAAGCAAAGCCATTGACCACGGAGCGCGGCTAAAATGAACTCGTTACGTTTATTGACTTAAGAAATACCGATTTTGTTTACCATCATTCTTGATTCAAATGGCCACTGATCAGGACAAGCAGGTCATTTGCTCTGGCGACCTCGGGTCCTCGGAAACTCAGCAACAGGGAGCAGTATAGTTCAGCCTTTTCCCACTCCTCCTCGCTGTAAAAGAACTCTGCAAGGTAATGCAGACTAGGTACATTTTCTTCGTCAAAGTGACCCACAGTCATTTCTTTGTGATTTAAGCATAGACTGTGATAGTAAGCAGCCTTCCTTGAATCCCCCTGGTCATTATAAAGCTCTGCAAGCCGGGCAATTGCAATGCCCTGAGACTCTCCGTTGCTTACTGCTCTCTCAAAACACTGGATTGCTTGATCCCTCTTCTGCATGTTTTCATACGTCGTGGCGAGACCGCACCACATCCTGGCATCGTAAGGGCGGAGAAACACCGCTTTTCTGTAGTAGTAGCAGGCGTAGTGCGGCAAGTCTAAAAGCTCATATGTTTGTCCAAGGCCATGCCAAGCACGGTAGTCGTTCGGATCTACCTCAACCGCACTCCGGTAAGCGTTAATCGCAGCTGTCGTACTGCGCAATTCCAAGTATTCGTGGCCCATGAGTGTCCATGCGCTCAGGTAGTTACGATCCAGTCGCAAAGCTCTCTGGAAGTATACGACAGCCTTCTCATGGTCCCCCATAAGACTGAAGTAGTTGCCAATAATGCAACAAGTTTCAGGCCTGTAGCGATCAATGGCAATGGCATTCTTTGCAAGGGCATTCAAACTTGTGGTCTCACGCTTGACATACAGAATGTTTGAGTAGATGTCCGCATCTTCTAGCCGGTGAGGATCTGACCTTCGGATGCTCTCAAACAACGGCACAGCTTCCTCGTGTTCGCGCAGGTGGTACTTTGCTCTAGCTGCGCATGACAACGCAAATGGTAGGTCGTTAAAGTTATCAAGCACGACTTGAATTATCTCCAGTGCCTCTTCACTGCGCTGCAGATTGACTAGCGCTTCCATGGCAAAAAATGAAACCATCCAGTGATTTGGAAGCTTAGCAGGGGGATCCGATCGAGTCCCTTTGGGTAAAGTGTGCACAGAGGTCCCCTCCGTCAAAGCAACAAATTCGTCAATGCTGTGTGTGGTCTTGGACAGTTCTACCCAGGCGCTCCAATTCATGGGAATCAATCGCAACGCCTCACAAAGATACTTTTTTGCCTCATCGAAGAGCCCCATGCGGCTCAGGACAGAGCCCAACAAATACAGTTGCCAGCCGTCAGCCTTGCCGGACCTTGCGATTGTATACAGGCGTTCTTTCAACGGCAAGTATTTGCTGTCATGTATCATTCCTGACTCAGTTTCTCGAGCATCCGCGATTCCTTTCTCAACTGATAAGAGTTCTGCATAGTCATTCAGGAAGCAACACACGTCACAGTTTCCCGGACCCTTCAGGAAGTCCATTGCCCGCAAGAACTGTTGAGTTTCAATACATCCCTTACCAACGCTATAGTCCGCAAAGCACTCTGGCTGATGCGATACAGAGGGCGCAAGCTTTGTACCCATACCCTCGTCCTCAAGGCGTGTGTTGACATTCTTTAGCAATTGTCCCAGCCAGAGCGCACTGTGGCTCAATCCGCGTTGCAACACGGTGGACAGTCCATTGAGAATCTCATCCCGGGCTTGGAGGAGCTGCGCCGTATCCCAAGGCTGGTCATTCTGTAAGACTAAGCTCTTAAGATAACCCCGCGGGCTTAAACCCGGCCGTGGCACTGGCTGATCTGTATCCGCATCAATCGATTCCTGAAAAAGTGCCCGTCTAGGCTGCCTGCCTGCAGGTAAGGACATGACCAAAGCTCAGGAAGTAACATTGGGCCAAGTGGATGCTTTATTGAGGGATCTTCACGCATTCCTTCGAAGACAACACCTCAAAAACCTGTCAGGTTAAACGGACGACTGGCCCAAGAAATTCAGCCCCCTCTTTTTAATTTTGGCGCGAACGTGATGATTTCGTGAAGTGTTGGGTAGTGATGTGGAGAAATGGGGGGAGGGGTCGATACTAATCAATAATTGGCTTTCAGCCAGAAGGGCCGTGTGCATGGGTGGGCAGGGGTCGAGTCGAAGGGCTAGATCGTGAGAAGACCGCCCAGGTACAAGGGGTTCGAAGCGCCCACTGACATGCATCCACGGCATGGTTGTGAGCAGGCCTCCAAGCCTATGATTTGCTGTGCACTGAGACTTGGATTATCAAGAGGGTATGTAGAATTTGAATGGTGTCGCCATGAGGTTGTTGGCACGAGCAGTACTGCGGAACGGCCGATCATTGAGCCGAGCAGCCGACTGCTCCACAGATGCCATACATTGGCGGCAGTTTGGTTCTTCCAGCGTGAATTTGATGCGACTTTATCAACCATGGATCTGTGTATTGGATGATCAAAAGCCGAGAACATCCATTGATGTCAAGAGCTTTGAACAAGTTGTAGAGATTCATCAAAAGAATATTGAAAGCAGATATTTGGATGTACCGAAACAGCATGCGGTGTTTACACTTCCTCAGAATATTGAAAAACTTGCTCGTAAACGGAGGGAGATAGTTCAAATTCAAAATGAATTGCATCGACTGAAGAACTCTAATGCAAGGGACATAAAGGAAATAGCCAAAGATGTTAAGAATGGTGATCCGCATGCCATCTCACGTAGGGGAGATCTGATTGCCAAGGGAAAGATGATACGAGAGCGGATGCAAAAAGTAGACGGTGAGTTGATGAGTATTGAGAATGACCTGCATGAAAACATTAGCATTCTACCGAACTTAAGTCATCCAATGGCTGAAGAACTTACGGAACCCACCGTTGTCGATATGTCCCCCCGCGATAAGCCTAGATTTGAATTCCCAGTACGTGATCACCTTGAATTGGCAGGTGACCGGATCGATTTCAAGACCGCAGGAAATATGACGGGGCATGCCTATTACTTGTTAAAGGGTGACTTAGCTCTTCTGGAGCTGGCTCTGGTGCAATTTGCACTGCAAGAGGCCGTCAACCATGGCTTCGAAGTGATCATCCCACCAGATGTCGTTCGGGACTCATATATGGAAGCCTGCGGTTTCTTCCCCCGTGATGAAGCCACTCAAATTTATAGACTCCATGAGACAAAGCATCGAGGACTGTGTCTAGCAGGTACTTCTGAGGTGACCATTGCCGCAAGTCATGCAGGGCAGACACTGAGAAAGGAAAGTCTTCCAATTCGCACCGCGGCGTTTAGTCACTGCTTCCGGGCAGAAGCTGGTGGGTACGGTGCCACTGCAAGAGGTCTCTACCGCGTTCATCAATTCTCAAAGGTAGAGCTCTTCGTGGTCAGCAGTGGGTACAACTCAACGCATCCAGAGCAGTCTGCACAACAAGCTGATGCGCTCCTTGACGAGATGTTGGCCCTGCAGCGACGTATTCTTGACAAACTCGAGCTTCACTATCGCGTGCTTGACATGCCGCCACATGAACTTGGTGCTAGTGCCAGTCGGAAATTTGACATCGAGGCCTGGATGCCGGCCCGAAGAGTGTACGGAGAGGTCACTAGTGCAAGCTTATGCACAGATTACCAGGCCCGTCGATTGGCAATCAAAGCGCAACCAGACGGAATGGGAGAAAGTCACCACTGTTATACTCTGAATGCCACCGCACTTGCCGTCCCTCGTTGTATTCTTGCACTTTTGGAAACCCATCAGCAAAAAGATGGCTCCATCAAACTGCCGGATGCTCTCGTCCCCTTCTTTCTGGGCCAACATAGTCCGAAGATTCCCGCGAAAAGTTGAACCAGATGTTGGTATCGTCAAATAGATAGTGTAAATTAGAGCCGCTTCACACTCCCTGAACTAAAACAACTTCCCTGAACTCACTGCAACCCGAACATGAAGGCCTTTAGGCGGTCATCTTCGCGAGTGCCACTGGAAATATTCCATCGACTTTGCAGTATCTGCGACATGGTCGATCCGGTGTCTTTTTGGATGCCATCAAACAGGTGTTGATTCCTACTCGCGAAAGATTTTAAGCACTGCTCGTCTAGTGGCGTGAACAATACCTCCTTGCACACGTCGACTGCGGACACCTTTAAGTCAGCGACAAGCCTCTCAATGTTTGATTTCAATTCTGAATCTGGCATGTTAATGAGTGTATGCAAGATTGCCGCATCGTAATTGATCTCGGTATGCAAAGTCTGTACGATATCAAGTGCAAGTGCCTGTGATTGCACATTGTCATCGTTTATGGCATCTACAGCCATATCATGTAGATTGGTAACAATCTCCCGCAAACAATTCATTAGCCATGGGTCTGAACTTTGACTCTCTTCCAAAAACGTGTGCACTGAAACGCTTATGTTCCTCGCCAGCTGTAGGGCATGCAGACGAATGCTTGGGACTTCGTGATCCAAGCACTGCCAGAGGATCCCAGATCCTGCATCTGCTATGTTGGAGCCTAACCCTTCTGCAGCTCCCAGAAACTCTTGTGGCCCAACGAGTGACTCTTGGCTCGGGCCTAAGGCTGCTTCCCTGCGCTTCGCTTTTCTTTCTCCAAGTAGCATTTCCCCGGGAGATGTCCAGACGTACGCCAGCGTGACTATTTTCAGAAAGTACTGTCTCGCAGAATCCGCAGCTCTCTTCTGGTATGCCTGCTGCCATGATTGCAAATTTGAAGGCCACAGCTCGCTCACAATCTGAAGGCAGGTTGAGATTTCACGAGAATTACAAGTACATGCTACACGCATCATACACTCTTCAAGCAAGAATATGGTGTCCTTATTTGCGCAAGTCTTCGTGTTTGAAAATAAGTCAATCTGACATATGTCCCGTACGGCCGCAAGGGTATTGTGTCGTCCTTCGCGCAAAGAAGATGCCATGGAGTGAAGGATGCGATCCATTTGCAATATTGATAGACTTGGCCGCTGCCGGAGAACTTTCTGCAGAGCCTGCCATGCGAGTTGAGATATATTGTTGCACGGATCGTCTAGTGTGTCGAGCAACCATGGCAAGTACGGAGCTGTCAACACTCGCTCAGTGGAGTAGATAATGTGTAGAAAGTGAATCCACATGAAACGAATCTCTGGCGGCTGTGTCGATTCTGGCTCTCCAAATTCGGCGATAAAGTGTTTCTCTACAAACCGGTCCATTCCTCTCTGAGCAATTGCTACCTTGAGGAACTTACTGCATGCTTGCTGCAAGGAAGCATGGCACTGAGGGTCTTTGAGAAATTCAATGACATTTAACACCAGGTTAGCAACATGAGCGTTCTCCTCTCCACTAAATACATCGTCAATTTTGAAGCTGAGATATTGTGTCCAAAATCGGACTGCGCTTGTCTGCACCTTATACTGCTTTGATGTATCTGATCTCACCGCAAGCAAGACAGTTTCCGAAAATGGCAGCCAGGTTTTCCTTGCATCTGATCTATTCACATATTTTGCCCCAAAACGAGCACACTGAAGAGCTCGAAGCAATTTTGTAGCATCCGAACCATCACTACTACTACTATCCAATCGAATGGAACGGATGTGTCTCTGCAAGTCGCGAGGCAATGCAGCCAGGTTGCGCGCAGATTTTTCCTTCTTCCGTCTCATGCCAGCGTCGTGCTCGCATCCGAACACTTACGCTCACAGTGAAGGGCTAAAATCTACTTCGATGGTCCATTGTCATCACCTTCCTTGTACCTGTGTGCTATCGTCCACCAGCTCAGATGTACGAAGGACACTTGATGAGCTCCCCGATCCCCAACCCCCTCTATCAGGTGCAGGGCGGCGATAGGGGGGGTGGGGTAGGGTAGGTTGAGTGGTGCTGGTGACGACAGTGGTAACCATCTCCACTCCCTCGAGTTTCTTCACCGTCAAAACAGTGGACAGGAGTCTTGGTGATGGCTGATACTGTCAAGGGACGGTTGTGCAGCTGCACAGGAGGTATTTTATGGGTTGACGGCTCCCCACCAATACAGCCATTGCAAACTTTGATATTGGGTGCTTAACTTGAGGGCATGCCCAGAAATCACCAGCTGAGAAATGCCAAACTGAGATAGCATGGAGGACACATACATGATCTTCGTAAGCAAGGTCCTCAGTGAAAAAGGGATCACTGATGATGCAATTGTCGAATACATTGGCAAGATGTTTCTGGAGGAAGGGGACGACCTTGATCCCGACGAGGCCGCTGACATAGTCCAGGGCTATGCTGAAGATGAAATCGATGGCCTCCAGACCGTTGTCGAGAAACTTCAGTGCCAGATTCGGACTCTAAAGACTCAGGAGGAAAGCAAGACTAAAGCACTCCGAGACCAGGAGCTAGAGGAGAGATTTGCCCAGCAGATGGCCATTGCACAGGAAGAGAAAGAAGCTCGTGATGCAGAGCTCGCGCGGCAGGCTGAGAAAGCCAATGCAATGGATTCAAAAGAACGAAGGCAACGAGAGGCGTTAATGGGAGCATACATGGAAGGAGAAGTAGTTGAAGAAGAGGATGAGCATGGCAATATATCCTTGGTCTACAACCAGAAATCCGACTCTGGTGGTAATTTGAATTCTATTGGCCCCAACCTGAATGCCGCAAGGGTCAAAGCTGCCGAGGTGCACCAGCGCATGGCTCAGAAAGCAGAGCATGACAAGAAGGTGTTGAGAGACAAAGAGACACTGGAGGCCCAGAAACGTAAAGAAGAAAAAGAAAAACGAAGAACACAGAAGAAGGAAAAGCGACGTATGTAGGCAACGACTCACAGAACATATAAGATGCACACTGCAACCTGATGTAACCTAAACGACTACAGATTAATGTATTGACCAGGAGTTAAAGTGAATTAACCCTTTGTTCGTGGAGTCCCGTCATAGTGCCAAATTCCAATGGACTGGTCCGCAGAGCCAGTGACAAATGTCTGGTTATTCACACAGATGTCGTTGATGGCTCCTTTATGTGCATGCATACTGCCCTGCAAGGTAACGCTACCACTTTGCCACACATTCACGTAGCCACTGCGGCATGCAGTAATGATGTGGTCGTCGTCCAGGGATCTGATGCATTTCACCCAATCACCGTGCGCATTTTTGACGCCTTGATTGACCGTATAGTCCTGTCGGCTCCATCGTTTAATTGACTTGTCCCGAGAGCCACTCCACACGTACTGGCCATCAACTAAAACACAATTGATGGCATCATAATGAGGAGGCTTGAGCGTGTTGATGTGATCAAAAGTCTTTGGGTCGAGGATTTTGACATGCTTGTCCTGACCACCGATCACGAGCTGCTGTTCGCCTTGAGGTGTAGTGAGCAAACTCAAACTGAAAATTGGTGCCCGATGGCCAGATGAACTTTGAATGGCACGCAATGTACGGCTATCCATAACGTGCATACTCTTGCCCATGGCCAATACAAATTGGTTGTCCTGAATCCAAATCATATCCGCAATATCACCACTGCTTCCATCAATGCCATGTAGATTCACGCTCTGTACGAGCTCACCCGTCCTCGCATCCCAACGGCTAGCCTTGCTTTCAGAACAAGTCCAAGCCTCATTATTACGTAAGATGCAGGTCCTCACCGTGTTGTTAAATCCCCGCAGGGTTAGTATTTCTTGCGCAGTGTTCAGATCCCACAATCTAGAAGTCCGGTCCTGAGAACCACTTAGAAGCCAATGGCCATCAATGCTCAAAGAAACAACATCGCGTAGGTGTCCGATCAGCGTGTTTCTGAAGCTTATAGATGGTAATCCATTCATGTCAGGTTGTGAGAACGTTTCCTGTGGGCTATACATCAGATTCTGTCCAGATTGCGGGCTTCGGTCATGACTTCGATCATGTCGCACCCTTGCAGGTGAGATGAGCTCAATCTCCGCACTCTTAGTGCGACTACGTGTCATGTGCTGTGTACCAAAGGCTGCCATTTCCTCCCGAACCGAATTTAGTCGTTTGCTGACTGCGTCGTGGATTTGAATGCTTGATGACATAGCGTCTGTAAGTTCTCCTGCAGAGACACAAGAGTCAGAGCCGTTTCGTAAGGGGCTCTGCAGGCTTCGACTGGTTGATGGCGAGTACCCAGATCGCTCTGGAGAAGGATCGCGCATGGCTTCCTCAATATACTGACGGTAGTCGTTGATTGTTTGTTCCTGTGTCAGAGACGAGTATCCCATCTCGACAAAAATCTTGAATATGTACTCAATGAAACTAGGCATGTCCTCTTCTTCGATTTGTGATACAAATTGAGTAGCTGTATCTGAGACATCGACATTGTCCATGATGTTGCTTTGCTCACGTACAATGCTCTCTTGCAAATACCGAAACTCTTCTTGAAGAGAATCGAGATTATCTTCTGTTTCCTGCATTTCATCGCGCTCTGCCTCAGTGGTAAGCTCTGACACGTTCGCAAGCTCTTCTTCTAAACGCTTCATCGAAGTCACGCATGCTTTTCGAAGAATGATTAGACGTTCGAGATTTCGAGTCGCCCAGTGGTGAACAATGACCTTCTGCACTTCCTGCTCCCAGACAGCGGTAACAACCTTCATGCGTGCAGCCTTTCGCTTCCGACTACGATTCGGAGCGAATCGACCTCCCGACTGTGCCTGAGTCAGTTGAACTTGTTGCTTTGTTTTCAACGTAGTTATTTGACGCTCAGTTCGCTCTAATTTCGTCGACAGTGATGCTTTCTCCTTATTGGTACGTCTGATTATTGCATCCTTTTGCCTCACAAGCCGGTTAACTTCTTCCACCCTTTTACGATACGCTAAGTTGTCTCTTAGAGCACGACTTCTTTGATCATTCAAGCGAGTGATCTCGCACTGCAAGGCATTCAGCTTCTTCTCCATGCGATGTCGCAAGAGCAAGGCCTCTTTCGCCTGCTTCTGCTCTTGTGTTAGGTGGTCGATCTTTTGCGTCAGCCGTGCCATCTCCTCTTCATAACGTTGCTTCAAAGCACTTTTCTCTTGCTCTGTCATTGCTTTGGATTGTTCCAGTCTCTGCCGGGCTTCATTCTTTTGATTTTCATATTCTTGAATTTGGCGCATGAGATTTGCCAGTCTTTCTTCGTAGTGATGTTTGAGATACTCATTTTCCTCGCTCAGATGTTGAAAATCCTGAATGAATTCGGTCAATTTGGTTTGCAATTCGTCTTCATCAACCTTTAGCGACGCAGCAAACGTCCGTGGAGTTGGTAGATCCTCAGACTCATCCAAGCTACGTGGTTTGGTAGTACCGTCGCCATCATTCAACCCATAGGCTTGGGCTTCTGGAGTCAGCACTTCGTGAGTAGCTTCCGCTGCTTTGTTTGCCTCACTCTTGCTTTCCTGCTCCAAATTGAGTCGCTCTTCATCTGCAAGTTCGCCGTTTGATCGACGTTTACCAAACAGCGCACTGAACAGAGTCATCAGCTGGCGGGGATTCTTTTGTGCACTTGACGGACTGCTACATGGAGAGGAGAAACTCTCCGTCTTCGGCGCGTCCACCTTGAACACATCCGTGTCTGACATTTGCGCGGCAGCATGACTGTGGACTGACAATCCTAAACGCTCTCGCAGTGTGCGATTCTCTGAGCGCAAAGTTCGATTCTCTTCCCGCAATCGCCTACACTCCTCTGCCAATTCGTCCCGTCGATACATTTCACCACCGATAGACGTTATTCCATTACCATCACCCGAACTTCCCTTCATAGCTAATAGTTCTGCTGTTAGTTGCTGTACTTGGCGCTGAAGAGCCCTAATTTGTATGTGATCACTGTCTTCGCTGGCGACAACCTTGTTGACAATATTTCGGGCACGATTTGCATACTTCAGTGTGTTGAGTGTCTCTGTAAAGTCGCAGTCACTGGGGCTAATGCAGGCTACCATAACGGTCCGGCTATTACCGCCTAAACTATCTTGCAATAGCCGAGTTAGTTTGCTGTCTCGATAGGGAACGTGTGTGACTTTCCGGCTGGTGTCCCCGAGGGCACTGATTACATTGCCCAAGGCCAACAACCCATAATTAATCGCGATCCCTTCCTTGGCACGATTTCCTTCTGCTCTAGTACGTTTCAACCGCTCGCTTCCTGCCAAATCTACGAAGTTTATCTTGCTTCGCCGTGTCACCCAATTGCGTATTTCTCCATTGTCGATTACAGGTTCCTTGAGAGTCATGTACAGTGTGAAAATCGCGTGACTCCGACTACTGCTAATGTTCATGTTTGTGGATGCAGTTTTCCGGTTGAGGATTCCCTTTTGCAAGTTGTCAAATACATCTTCAGCTGTATGTACTGTCTTGCTATTGACTCCTTGTATCGTAATTCCGTCATCATCTTCCCGGAGCTTCAAGCCTGCATGGCCCGCACCCAGAGACGGGATATTTGGCGGCTGACGTTCTCGTTCGTGCAAGAGGTCATAAATTTCTTCGTTGTACAATTCAACGAACGTACATTGCAAGGACATCTCTGTCGAACCTACCCCGGGTATTCCCTCTGGTACTGTCACGTTTGTGGACAGGAGTCGGGCCCGCCGGTCCGTCCAAATTCGGAACAAATGGTCGACTGCTTGTGGAATCACGCCCTGCTGGCCTGTGGCGTCGTATTCACTAAACGCGGTGCCCATCGTGTACGTCTTCCCACTACCTGTTTGACCATAGGCAAGGACGCTCGCATTAAAGCCATCGAAACATCTGAGTACTATGTCTTCAAATGTCTTCGCATACGTTTCTCGCTGTCCCTTCTCTGGGGATACAACTGAGTCGAAGCGAAACCCGCGATCGTTTCCCATGAGCACTTGATCATTCTCCTCGTCTACTGCGACGCATTGGCTACACATATCCAGCAATTCTCTTTGACTTTGAGGCCGAACACGAACGACTACCCGAACGGTCTCCTCGTTTTCTCCATTGACCACCATGGCCGTGTTGATATGATTACTGACTTCGGGACATTTGCGAAGTGCGCCACTCTAAAGCGAGGGCAGTCATAGACCCCAAGGTCATACAGCGTTAAGCATGGCTGCTATCAGTTGGTAAATGGGCTGGACATAACGCAGTTATTGCCGCCATTTGGGTAGTGAATGGTGCTAATATTTGTCACCCGAAATACGTCTCGCTTTCTCATAGGTTGGCGGGACCTACCGCACCCGGATGTAGTTAGTCCGAACGTCCTCCGCAGTCCATTTTTGCTTTCGTTGAGTACGGATGCCGGTGGGCCATCATATAAAATCACGAACAAGCTACCTTCCCCCAAACGAGAACGAATCAACCAAATTGCAAATACTAGAGGTCATTTAGTTAAGTGTGGTATGAATCTACCAATGACCAATTCCATTGGAGAGGTTCCATATTGTGGGACTTTACGACATGGAATGCATTATTATGGAGCGGTTTTTCTATGTTCCAAAAACAAAGCAACCATTATTCTGTGTCTCTGGCACGGTAACAATTGGGAAATCAAGCCTGGCTCATTCCATGTCCTGGAATTCCATTAAAGTATTGTTCGTCAACTCTTCTGGAAGGAAGGAAAGACTGAGATCCAAGCAAATCTTCATTAAGTAGTGCGACAAGAACTAATAATCTCGCTTAAATGCAAGAATTTTGACGAATAATTGAATTTGAGGTCGAACCTGTGGAGCAAATTTAATTCAAGTATCGTAGCTATCAAATTTCTCCTTTACCACGTAAGTGTATTCAAAGCACACAATATTTGAATATATGTGTTTGCATGAAGATATCACTTTTGGTCCTATTTATATGTACGCATTTAGCAATTGCAATAAGAAAAGAAATGATGGAACATCAAACGCTACGTTCAGGCCACCGTTTCATCAAGAATTCCCCAGGCTGGAGGCAAGAATTTTGAATGCGTTTCTGCTCGGACGAATGTGGATATGGAAGAAGCAACCTTGCACTGCATAAGGACATGGGACTATGCTTCTGGGTAATACTGTTGTTGTCATCGTTTAGCAAATCACTGAAATTATTGAGTTCAGTTAAGTTCTTTGATTGGCATGTTCTGTGTGCCTTTGTTTGCTCGACTGGCTATGGAGCGAAAAGAGACTGTGCTGCGGTCGTCACTCTCCCATAAGGCAGGAATAATTCGGAACCGCATCTAAACTGGGGAACCCATACGTTGCCCCTAGTGCCTGTTTCCTTGTTTTGTGGATGAATCCTGATGCTAGTAACTAACTAACTACTACTTATTGGGCTGGGCTGTACACAATGGCGCTGGGGAGAAATTGCGGGGTTCGAAATATCCAGAGAGAGCTCGTGGCAGTACCCACTTGGGAGTCCTAACGGTATGTGACCTAGGGCGCTCCCAGAAGCGTGTCGGTCTTAGAGACAGCACTTTTCTTTGCAAGAGGAAGTCCCGTCTCCCCACGAAACACAAGCTCACCACAGGTTCACTTTGAAAACCTACGCTTTAAGCGGTAGCGGGGTCTGCCACGGTAACTGTTGGATGGACGAAAACCGGCAGAGGTTCTTCTTTGACTGGCAGCGGTTGGCTCTCCAGATCGCTCGCTACGCAACGTTCCAGTGGCATGACACATGTATCACTGGCGGCAGGTATTTTTCGCTACTGTCCTATTGTATGGGATTGCGGAGCACCATCATGTTTATGGAAAAATATATGCACATGACCTTCGTGAAATATTGACGATGCCTCTTTGTGAACCCTGACAGGTGCACAATGATCAGATCTGGTGGTCTGCGGGGCAGACCGAGTTGGACGGTTGGAGGGCCGTTTCTCAGTCGGGCATGGCTGGGTACACGACCCTTTCAGGGCTCTCCTGTATCTGCAAGCCCAAGTAAACAATTGCCTGACGTTGCGGGAAGCGCTTGGCCAGAGTTCTTTGCCCATACACACAGCCAAGGGCACTCGGGAGGCATGTCAGTGTACTATCCCAGGCCACAACATGTGTTTGTGAACAACACTGTAAACTTGGGTACTACAGATATATTTGGTTTCGATTATGATTGGACAATTTGTAACTATAAGAGCCAATATCTGTTGCCACTGATCTATGAGATGGCAAGAAAGCACCTTATAGACGAATTCAAGTATCCCAGTGGATTTGCCTTGTACAAAGGGTATGATCCTGATTTTGCCATCCGTGGACTCATGTTTGATGCTCGCAAGGGATTACTAGTAAAATTGAACCATGTGAATAGCTTGAGTTCAACTGCAGTTTTCTTCGGTCGCAGGCGACTGAGCCGGGAGGAGGTCCACGGACAGTACAGTGGCAAGCACATTCCGCTGGACTACCAACGACGGAATCTACGAACCATGTGGGATTTATTCTGCTTACCAGAGGCTTGTCTCATTTCCAATATCATTCAGTATTTTGTGGATCGCAACATCAGCTTTGATCCATCTTACGTTTTCAACGATGTGGTGGCTGCCATTCGCCACATCCACATCAGCGGGCAATTGCATCGGGAGGTGATTGAGAACAAGTACAAGTACTTAGAAACCCGCCATGACCTACGGGATCAGATTCAGAAACTGAAAAAGCAAGGAAATACCACCTTTTTGCTAACAAATTCTTCATACACTTTCGTTGATGAAGGCATGAAGTACATTTTTGCCAAGCACGGCTCGTCGTGTGATGACTGGGCCAATTTATTTGACATCATCGTGACCAGTAGCGACAAACCAGCTTTCTACTCGAGTGACCGCCCGTTCCGGATTGTGGATGAGAGTAGTCATCGGCTGCAGTGGAAAAGTGTTGACAACATGTCGCCGAGTTCCATTTATGCAGAGGGAAGTCTGAAGAGTCTAAACAAGTTAACAAAATGGCATGGAGAGCGTGTGCTGTACCTCGGAGATCACTTGTACGCAGACCTATTAGAACCGACAAAGAGCAGTGGGTGGCGAACGGGTATGATCATCAAAGAGCTAGAAGATGAGGTTCTGGTGCGAAACTCATCGCAATATCGAGATATTGAAAGTCACATCACTTACAGTGAACAGGCATTGCAAGACATGTTTACGTTCTGCGCCAGAGACCCAACAGCATATCGGAGACTTCGCGTAGAGATCGAGGAATGGGAGTATCGCCGACGCATGTTCTTGCGCCAGAGCGCCAATCTCTTCAATGTGAACTTTGGGAGCGTGTTCAGGTCGCATAGCGGTCCGACTCTGTTCAGTTACTTTGTAACGCGTTTCAGTGACATTTATACGAGTGATGTAACAAATGTTTTGCAGTACCACAGCGACCACCGGTTTTTCCCCTTACATCGCAAGTACCTTCCGCACGAACCGCGAATAATGGAATAGTCTCCTAAGTGACCAACCTATCAAAGCTCATTACAGGTATAGACATGTACGTGTATTGTACAGCAAACACTGTCCTGAATTTGGGACATGCTTGCATTTCAACTCAGAGGCAGCTTGCTGCAGCCGAGCATTGCGATGCACAAATTGAATCACTGGCTAGCAATGCAAAACGAGGCCAGCTCTCACCAGCTAAACTTGAACAGAACACACACAAATAATCAAGACTCTTAGCTGAACTCGGAGAATCACAAAACGCTTGATAGAAAACTTTCAGTCGCTTCATTTGCTAGAGTTGTCAATGAACATCACAACATTTCCTGGTCCTCGAGGTAATGGTACTCAAACGCAAAATCAGACTTGCGTCGCTGAACCCAATCAGTCTCGAAGTCAAAGAACAGATACGTGCCCTGCTCGTATTCGTCCGTAATCATCTTGGGCTCTTCATAGCGCTGGAACCAGGTTTTGTACTTCTTGTGGAAGCGCCAGCTCTTGTTCTTCAGCTCACAGGCCGCAAAGTATTGTTGGAATGAGTTTTGCTGGTAGTAGAATATGAAAAACAGGGTGTCCAGGGGCAGCTTCTCATAGGCTTCACCGTGGTGGAAAAGCTGAAGAGGAATTTGCGGATAGTATGGTGGTGTAGGTGCTGGCTGACTTGGGAGGTATATCGGTGATCTCTCACTATCAGCTGCCTGGGGGCAGTTTTGGTAGGACGCATCCAGCATGGCGAGAATATGCTTGCGCTCCAAGGCACCGCCATCAATTGCGCTTCCAGCCTCACCAGCTGATTGAGCAGTTGCGGGCTGATTACTCACATCGGGCACCGCAACACCACCGTCTGCAGCTTTGACGGCATCCGGTGCTGTGCCACTGCTATCCTGATCAGGTGGTATGGACGAGATTTTGTCCGGCACAACCTGCTCTAGTCCTGGCGGTGCTTGAGACACGTCCATGGCATCAGGACCGTTTCGGACCGCTGCAGAGCCGGTGGTGTCTTTGGGGGATGTCGCACCAGCTGCAGAGGTTGTCTTGGTGGCCCCAGATGATGAAATTGCTGTGGACTCTTCCTTGTGAGTCTGAGCCGTGGAGGCTTTGCCAGCCGTAACACCAGCATACGCAACAGCTGGCTTTGGTGGCATTGCAGCAGGGATGGTAACCACCGGAGTTTTCGGCATCTGCCGCTTCTCTGGCACAGGAGCAGATACAGTCTTGGTTGCGGACTTTGTTGTTGTGGCTGCTGTTGTTGTACTAGTGTCGTCCGCTTTTGTGTGAATACTGCCGTGATCATCATCGTCCCGTTTGGAGCCTCGTTTCTTCTCATGCCTTTCGGGCTCTTCCTTTACGGGTTCATTTTCTGGAATATCACTAGTGGCGGCCACATGCCACTCGTCTGGCAGGCGATCAAAGTCGAAGTCTTCGTATAGATCTTCACCGTAGGCTTCAAACTCAAAGTCTGGCTCCTGATTATTCTCCACATAGTACATGATGTCCTCCTTGATGTTCTCAATCTCTTCACAGGTCACCGTATCGTTGTCAAGCATGCGAAGAAGAGTTTCCAGAGAGCTCATGTGCATCTTGTTTGTCTCAATTAATTGGTCCAGAACTTCTTTTCGCTCAGAGTCATCTCCACGCTTCTTCTTCTTGCCACTTGAGGCAAGACCATCGAGCTCCACTTCCGCTACATCAATTTGGACCGTCAGCTGGTCCAAGACCTCTGCTACCCAATTCCTAACTCCATCCTTTTGTTGTTCCTTTGGATCCTTCTTTGCAGCTAACCCGAGACCTTCCTTACTGTATGCTTTGGTCTTTGTTTCCTTCTCGACAACTTTGAAAGTTTCCATGCAAGTTTCAATTCTGCGACGATTTTCCAAAAGGGTATCCTTATTCTTAATGTCCTTGTCCGCTGCCCAAGTTTTAATCTGGTCGCGCAAGCGCTGAAGTTTCTTGATCTCCTTCTTCAATTCGCCTTCATACTTCTCTTTCAGGTTTGGCTGACTCGCGTCCCGGAATTTTTCATGGATCAAGTCGAACTCTTCTATTCCCTCACTGACCTTCTTCAAAACACGGTCAATTTCCGCTTGAAGTTTACGCTTTTCCGCCATATTTCTCTACGAGATTGTACAAAGCGATCTAATTCGTGTTGACACACTCTTTTTGACTTTCGCACAAGAGTACTTCTTGCAAGAGCTTTACTGTCGACGCTTACATTGTCACGGTAAAGGCAGACTTGTGTTCTTTCACTTTCCACTTAGAATGTGATTAAGCTAAACAAGAATATTTTAGCCTTGTTAATAACCTAGAACAGCCTTCGAATAAATAGCATAACAGTTCTCCTCCTTTTCTTCCCTGCAGGCGTGGAGCCGCTTTACCAAGCTGGGGAGATGTGGTAGGCGCAGTACTCCCGGGCTCTCTTGAGCAAGGTCCCGCGCAGAAAGTGCGGAAACAGAGAGAAGAGGAGGGCGGGGTCAAGGGACCGGACATGTGAGGTGATTGCGGACCGCAGTAAATTTTCACGGCGAAATCGCGTTGGCGTATCAATTTTTCAGGGCGCCCCTACATTGGGGTGGCGGGGAGGGGCGCCGGGTCTGTTCCCTTCATGATGAAGTACAGCACCTTGAAAGTCACAACAACTATGTAGAAATGTTCACTGAGTTCCTGGGGGGGGGGTGGGGGATCGAGGCGCCATTTTTTCTTGCCTTTTCCAGTGTCGCATTTTCGCTGTAGTCCAGTGCAGGCTAAAGTGAATAGAAAAAATACAGACAGGGAGCGCGATATGAAAAAGCCACAACAACGGCGTTCAGGAGCTTGTTGGGGACATTTAGTATCATAGACTTCCCCCTGGTGATATAGTACTATCCTCTGAGTTGAATGTACCACGCACAGCATGTCTTCATCATTGTAATGGTGTGGGTGGGGTGAAGGTAGAAAAAAGGGGACCAAAGGAGCGTGTGACTGTCAAATAGTGCGATAATATTACAAGCATTTATGATACAGCTGAGGTATACATCATGGGTCGGCTCGACGGGAAGATTGCAATCGTTACCGGAGGTGCTTCTGGCATTGGACAGGAGTCTTCCATCCTGTTCGCCCGCGAAGGTGCCAAGGTTGTCATTACTGATGTGAATGAAAGCAGTGGAGAGACACTGGCCGATCGGATTAACTCTGGCGGTATTGGAGAGTGTAAGTTCTTCAAGTGTGATGTGAGCAAGGAAGCTGAAGTGGCCGCACTTGTGAAATTCGCCGAGGACACCTACGGAGGACTGCACATCATCTTCAATAACGCGGGAATCATGCATCCCGACGATGGAGATATTATGGAGACTACAGACAAGATCTGGGACCTGACCATGGACATTAACGTCAAAGGGGTGTGGTACGGCTGCAAGCATGCTATTCCGGCAATGAAGCGGTCAGGCGGCGGATCTGTCATCAATACTGCCAGCTTTGTAGCCAGCCTTGGTGCAGCCACTTCCCAGAGCGCCTACACTGCTTCTAAAGGTGCAGTCCTGGCAATGTCACGTGAGATCGCCGTCTGCTACGCTCGTGAAGGCATTCGGGTCAATACCATCTCCCCCGGTCCTCTGCAGACCCCACTGCTCATGGAGTTTCTAAACACAGAAGAAAAGCAGCAGCGTCGTCTGGTGCACAACCCTATGGGACGCTTCGGATTTGCCCGGGAGATTGCTTACACCGCCCTGTTCCTGGCGAGCAATGAGGCGTCCTATGTCACCGGTGCAGACTACAAAGTTGACGGTGGCGTGGGTTGTGCCTATGTGACCCCAGAGGGTGCGCCAAACGCTCCCCCGGTTCCGGAGCTGCTGTAAGGTGGGATGACACGAAGGATTGTGATGTGTATTTGCTGAATAAACTACATGGAATCCTTCGTTTTCTGTCAAGTTCCGGCCCCGTCCGTCGGAACTTGGTTCCTTTGATCTGTAGGTCAACTTTACACTTCCACTTCGAAGTCTGTGTCAATGTCTTCTTGGAGCTTCTTCTGGGCAATTTGGAGTGGTTCGACATCGTAGCCAGCTGACTCGAGAGTCTGGATGGCACGGGAAGTAAATCCTTGAACAATTGAGGTGCAGGTGGTAATCGCACCGTACTGTCCCTCGTCTGTCAGAGTTTTGCTCACCTTTAGAGTGACGTCCAAATACATTTCCACAAGTTCCACCACATTCTTGACCACCAACCGCTTAGGGACATACCCCATGACCTTAATACAGTTCAGAATGTACCGATAGCATGCCTGAGAAACCACAACACCGCTTTTGGTCATTGGTTCATCTTCATCGTCGATCTGACGGGTGCGCTGCAGGATCCAATCCTCATTGTCGAGCGCTGCACGGATTTGCATTTTGATCCGGTTGTAATCCTTTTCTATCATCTCTGTGACTTCCTGAGCTAACATGCGAGCCAATACAAAACGAACGTCAATACCAATCTGTCTCAGGCGGTCACAGTGTGTGGAAATAATGTCAACGCATTCGGAGACGATATCTACAGACACTCCACTGAACAGCTGCGCACTGATCATTTCAATGAATTTTTCCATTTCGTGCATTGTCCAGACCATGAAACTGGACCGGCTCTTCCTGTCGTTGAAGATTTCCATCATTTCTTCCGCTGTCTGCTTAATATTTGTAAAGAATATGCGGGCAAACTTAATGACGTAGCTGTCGATTGATCCCTCAACCTTGACTGTCCGGAACTGACGCCGCAAATTCTCCGATCGATTGTTCAGAAACAGCATGCCGGCCATATGAGACTTGTTTAGTTCAATGAGCAGCATGGTTCGTTGGTGAAGCATGTCCAGACCGATTTGTGGTTTCTTTAAATCTTCAATGATGCGGTCGATTAAGGACTTTTCGCGATTGTTGACCACGCGATGCATTTGATCCACAGCACTATCTTGGACGTTTAGATTCTCAAGATATGCTCGGGTTTTTTGAATCAGTCGCACGGCCAGGTGGAAGTCCCGCTGTGCAATGTACGTGTCCAAGTCATCAGGCATGTCTCTCAGCCATTCCGCATTCAATTCCTCGATGTTTCCAGTCTGGATGGCGGTATTGATGGTCTCATCCATCATCATGGCATAGTCCATGGACTCATCGAGGATGCCCGAGGTATCGTCTGATCCACGACTTTCCGATTTGGTTTCAGCTGCCTGGCGTTGTTGCTTCAGGATCTGCTCAGTCATGTTAAATCCTTCCATCCACTGCGCTTTGATCATTTCATTCCTCGCCTGGACCAGCAGATTCTGGGGAAATTTCAGAATTTGAATAGCGTTTCGCGTCTGCTCGTTGTTTTTTACATTAATCACGGCCAGTCCACCAAGCTCTAGGTACCGCTCAAGATACCATTCGGATTGTGAGGATGCAGCCGACAGATCAGTCATGCTACCCTTCTTCTTGCTTGTGTCCATAGGATCCCGTCTTCGCGAGCTGCTCGCAATAAAAAGGCAGAGATTGGACAGTAGAAGCCTGACATGGCTTTTCTTCTCGTAAGTCTCCAGATCGAACTCCTCGAAGACGTCATCAAGGAGTAGGTAGTGTGGTGTTCCTTTGTGCCTCCGGCTGAACAGTTGCAGATCCTCCACCAAGGTCATATCCAGGTCCATTTCTCCCAACGCGTTATCGAGCATGTCTGAATGTTTCTCTACGTTTACTCCCATAATGCCAGAGTTAAGAGTTCTACCATCCGCTCCAACGCCGGTAGATGAAGAAAATGCCATCAATCCTTGCATAGCATTCTGGCCAGCAGTCATTAGTCCGCGCAATTCATTAACTTCCGACTCCAGGCGCCCAATCTGTTGCGACGTCTGTATGAACAACGGGTAATTTCGATAAACACTTTCCTTCAGTTCACTGATGAGATGTCGGGAGCTTTTCAATAGTGTAGTCCTCTGATTCTTCAGCTGGTCCACAGCACTTGTTTGTCCCAGCACTGACCGAATGTATTCATCCGACTTAAAGGAGTCTGTTGCAAATTGCTTTGCGCTAGTAGGGATTGTAGGTAGCGACACTTCAAATCCCTCGTGGTCATTCTGACCCAAGTCTCCGAGGCCCTGCATAAGGTCCATTTTGAGTGTTGGTGGTCTTGAGTGAGAGCTTTGATGAATTGCACCTACATTATCTCCCGCTTATGACCGACCGCGTCTTAACCGCTTGAAACAAAGCAAGTGCAACCTGCGGGCGCTACGGAAAGCTCTGTTACATAGCTTTCCAGAGCAAAGAATTCATAGAAATGAATACTAACTTCAGCCAATTGGTGTGCTCTCCCAGTTGGTTACAGTTCGGGATTGCGTCGGGACGCTGCTTAGCTTTCCAATGTTGTCCCTCTTGGAGGGACTCCCCGGGGGGAGGTCACTTAGGGAAAAGGAGAGCAAGGGGCGGGGGGGAAGGCCCCCTTGCGAGTAGCATCATAGGCGACTTGGCAAGTTAGGGAGTTCACGGGGCATCACATTGGCAATGGATATGCGCTGCCATGGGAAAAAGTACACGGAAAGTGGTCAATGGAGATTGTGAAACATGTTCTATTGTTACTATACTTGACTATGCCCACAATCGCAGTAGTAAATGGGGGTTAAAAGGTTGCGCTTTCAACTCCGCTACGGGATGATGTGACATTGATTTGTGATTATATATGCAGTCCTACAGAGCGCTAACAGCAAGGAAGTTGAGAAGGGAAGTGGAGAGAAGCAATTAAGGCAATGATCAGAACCTCTCTCGTGACTCGACAGCGATATCATTTACGCAATCACAGAAGGCCTCTCAATCGAATGACCTTCCCACTGTTACTAACCCCGTTGCAATTCCTCCGCGTTCTGTCTTGTTTGGGTTGTGGAAATGTGTGCACAACCGATGCCTCAAAATGTATGCGTCCCTCCCCAAGTGAGCTACTTACGGGCTCCACCACGGCCAGCACCGCCACGGCCGCGCTGTCCAGAGCGACTGCTTGGGGGCCCGTCACGGGGTTTGCGGGCTTCAACCTTAACAAATCCAGAGGCGCACTGCACACCGCCAGCGCCGATGGCAGCCTCCAGACCGGAAGCCTCTTCAAAGAAAACGAAACCATGACCACGCTCCCGGACATCGAGCTTACCGACTTTTCCGAATTGCAGCAGTTTCTGGTTCAGTTCCGTGGGGTCGGTACCGTTGGGGATCTGCGGCAGGTATGCACTGAGCTCGCTGGGGTATTTCACGTCAGTGTTGCCAATTACAGTGGCAGGAGTGGCACCGGCATCCTTCTTCACAGCAGCGTCCTTCTTGTCCTCGTCCGCGGCAGCGGGGGCAGTGGAGGTGGCAGGGGCAGGCTTGGGCTTGGCCGGGGCGGATGTGGGTGCGGACGCAGGAGCGGCTGGCTTACCGCTACTTACAAGGTTGGCCCAGGAACGAGGACCCGCAGGCTGCTTTGGGGCTTCGGGCTCGGAGGCCTTGGCGGGAGCAGCGGGAGCAGCAGGAGCGGCTTTGGGAGCGGCAACCTTGGGCTTCTCTTCGACCTTGGCAATCTCAGCGGCCAGAGCCTCGGCCTTGGGGGCTTCAGCCTCTGTGGACATAGCGACCTTGGCCTCGGCCTTTTCAACCTTGACGGGGGCTGCGGGAGCAATTTTGGGGGCATCCTTGCGGGGCCAGAAACGCAGGATGTCATTGACACATGCGTAACGGGCACCCTTGTCGCCGGTCATCGGCTCCAGCACGAAAGTCTGAGCAAAATCACCCGCAAGCTTATCAGCAGTCCACATCCAACCGGTCACCAGTACAACAATGTTTGAGCCAGTGTGCTGGGTGTCGATGCTGATGATTTTGACCTTAGCCTTCTCAAGCTTGAGATCAGAGATCAGCTGAGAGACCTCAGTCTCACCGTTGGCCTTCAGGACCTGACCAAAGACGAATCCACGGCTCACCTGAGCCGAAGCATTGTAGAAGCGGGGTAAGTCAGCCGGGCTGCTGTGCAGACGCATGTAGTACTGCTGCACAAAGGCGTATGCGACCTCATCGGATGTACTCATGGCGCTAATTCCGTTCTCCAAGACGATTTCACCGTTGGCCTTTGCTCTGGTCTTCTGAGACGCACTGTTCACAGCGTCACTCACGGGAGCTACCGAAGGCATGAATGCGTTCCTGAAACGAAAGAGAGTAAGATGTAATGGAGCCCGGTCCTTATATTACACCCTTACAAAAAGGTATTGTGACAGGGCAAATAGACACTACCACTACGCACAATGCCTGATCGTGGACAATGAGAGGAGTTGTCAGATTCAGCCGTGGATATAGAACCTTCCCTGTATCGCGTACCTTTCCTGAAATGTGATTCATTGCGCACGTTTTATTCATCAATAATGTTGTGTCCACCGAAGACTGCTTCGGTTGCAATTTGGTCCACACGACTGAAACCGACCGAACGTGCTTCACATGTCACCAGAAATGTATCTTGTATCATTGGTGTAAAAACTTTTGGTTGCAGAGATTGAACAGTAGCAAAAGGGAAAACAGAGCCGGCAGAGCAAGCAGGAGCCTCAGGTACATAGAGCCACCCACACGCAGAAGCCTACGGTTGCTCCGTTGTTGGCTGGCATCCCCTACTGCTGCGGTGTAGGCTGGTACCGGAAGGGTGCCATCAGAAAGAGATATGGTTGCGAGAGTCTTGGGGGGGGGGGGTGGGGGG
>PDIP01000136.1:0-25023 GCA_002811645.1 Corallochytrium limacisporum
AGGGGGGGGGGGGGACTGGGCTTTGGAGCACCGGTTGCCTCGTTCCCTCGCTCCCTTCGTCCCTCTCTCGCCGAGCCTCAGTATTCCCGCTCTTGGAGAAGAGGGGGGACCCGCCCGCACGGCAGGTCCCACCTACCCACCCGGAGACCGCCTGGCCCGCACACGGAACCACGGAGAATAGGGAGACCGTGTGTGACTAGCTTCCGACGCGTGCTGCTATTTCAATCGTGTAGTTTCCAGGTGCGCAACGGTTCAGTATGATCCGATTCTTCAAACCAGCGACATACGTGTGTGTAGTGGGAACCTGGAAGTCGTTCTAGCGAGGCATGGGAAGCGGGAACAGGTACCGCCATGGTATGAGTTCAATATGACAGTACTGAAGCATCTTTGGCTGACCGCTGGCCGGCGAACACCTCCTGTGTTTCGCAAGTATCATAGCATACAGTTCAATTTGACACAAATCGGTCGCTCTGTGGTACCTCACTGCTGTGCTATTCTCCACTCATACACAACGGACGATTCTGAAGACCGATTTAGAAGACTTGGGGCCAACTGGGGTGAAGAATTTGAGGAGAGTCCACGACGCACAAGAAATGAATTGTACGGCCGATTTGGCTCAGGTCATGTTGAAGGAGAATACCAATACGGATACAGCACGCAAAATGAGCGCCCGGTTGAGGACCTCCCAGTCTATACCTCAAAGGAGATTGCGGAGTTTCAAGAGTTACTTCAAATGCGTAAATTCGTTGAAATCTTGCAATTGTATCGGGTTAGAAGATCCAAGCCTCATGTTACGGTGTTAAATTGCGTTTTGCAGGCATGCCTTGCGTTAGATAGAGATTATTTTGCGTCAAAGGCTTTCAATGACTTCCTTAGAGAAGGTGATCGCCGAGAGTTAGACACAAACACAGGAAACCTGTTCATTACCATGCTGGCAAACGGTGCTGAAGCGCGCGCAGACCGGTATCCTTACTGGACAGGATCAAGGGCATGTGTGCTTGTTGAATATCAGTCACTCTTGGACGATCCAAGCGAGAGACATGCCATGTGCAGATTCTCCGGTCAGGAGATGCTGACCCAGTGCTATCCGGATACCGAAACCATCCCGGACTCATCTGTAGTGGGGACAGTACTCAATGTTCAAACCGTCGGAACATTGGAGAAGCCCATACATGACAGTTTGCAGGGAGAACTTATGAGCTTTGAGCTGGATGAATTTCTCAAGCACAACCAGGACGCAGTGTTTGTTCCCAACAGTGAAACCGTCGGTGAGCTTGTACGTCTCGCATACGCTTTCTGTCACTTCAATCCAGGACGTACACTGGAGGATCTACATCAGATTTTGAACGACATACGGTTGCTCGTACCACAAGCACTGGTCGAAACAGGCAAGATCTGCACCTATATGATTCGTCTCGGCGCTGCCGCGGAAGACAAGGGTATAGTAATGAAATATCTAGAGACCGCACAGAGGAAGGGTGTTCAACTACCTCCAGAGACGTTCCAAGACGTGCTCATGATGTCTGACCGAAAGTCAGACGACGGACTTGCATTGACATGCGTGACTGGCCTCCTACAGAGATCACTCTTTCCCGACGAAGGGACAGTTACGCGTATTCTGAACTTGGCAGCAAAGCATTCCAACATCCAACTGGCCATGGGAACAATCACACTGCTTGGTGTAAGTGGCCGAGAATTGAGCCGACCGATGCAGGACAGTATCATTGAGACGTATCTCGGTGTCGGTGACTTTGACAGTGCCATCTATGAACTAGACATTCTGGAGAAATCTCATGAAGAAGAAATGCCCCTGCACCTGTACTCTGACATGATTCACAAGATTGATCCCAAGCTCGCGCCCAAGTTCTTCGAAGCTGTTGGCAATATTGCCCACAGAAGACTGACGCGCTGCTATGTTGCATTCAACATGACTGTTGCGCTGGAGGCATGGGCCGACCCAAAGAAGGGACGTCAGATAGTCAAGGAAGGGGGAAACAAGAATCTGAACATCTCTGCAGATGGTGATACGCTTGCCGGCTACTTGATGGGATATGTCCACTCCCAAGTCCCTAAGCCAACGAGCGAGGATCTCAACTTTGGCCTTCTGCCAAGTAGCTTCTACGACAAGGATCTCAACAGGCTCAAAACAGAAGTTCTGACACATGTGCATGAGCTGAATCAGGTGATTGAAACCTTATCCAGGGAAGCGGTCAGAGGCAGCGACGAGAATGCGAACACTGATAAATTGCTGAGCCGCTCTGTGAGCTCCATGGCCATAGGTAGCGCTGCGACAAATCGCATCGATGTTGGCAGTTATGATCATATCTTTTTAGCTCTTGGCATGCTCAGCGACGAAGCCGAACGAGAAAACTTACCTTTCTACCGTGATTTTGTGCTCATCATGGACGCTGTTGAAAAGGCAGTAGGGGTAGACCACAACCACCTAGTTCACTCTTTCCGGAACTTTGTCAAGTCTACAGGTTTGAGGATGCACACCTCATCGGTTCTGAGCAATGAGAGCAAGTTTAGCTAAACCACAGTGTATTATTATACAACTAAAGAAACACATCGCAATGATACCTAGTACTTTCCCTTTGCGTGAATGGTCCACAAAGCATACACACGTAGTCGATGATCGCCCTTTGCGTTACAAAGCCTTTGTCAGATTCTCTACTTCAAGTTTTCTCTAATTTCTATTTGTGCAATTTTGAAATGTACAGTGTTAATTTGGGATTTGTATTAGGCAAACCCAAAGCCCTCGTGACCCTCGCTAACTGCCTTAGTGAGCATGCTCAGGAGCTTCTCGTAGCTCTCGTACTCAGGTAAGTCAAGTTGGTTGAAGCAGGTGTGTGCCGTTGGCAGCTTTGTCGACTCGCCGGGCCGGCGTGTGATGTTGAATTTGGCTGGACCATCAAAGCCGTAAAGAGCTGCGAAACCTCCCAGCGGCACCTTGGACGTTCCCGTCACAAACTGAAGAAGCTTGGCCCGCATTTCATTATCATAGGAGCGCAGAGCACGCCAGAACCATTCCACTTGGGGACTACGAGCCGAGTAGCCACCGGAATATACAGAGTTGACCTGCATATCATCAATGTCAATCTCCGGGGTACCACTGATCATGAGCTCAAGCTCCTGGTCGTCAAAAATGTTCACCACATGCGAGGGAAGCACATCATGGAAGCCGGCGTTGAAAGCATCGATCTGAGGCTGGATGGCAGTCGTCATTTTCATCTGGCAAACAAGTTGCACATATTCCCGCTTGTTTTCTTCGGTCACCGCAATGTCTCCACCGTTTGGCTTCAATTCAATGACCTTGGTCTCACCGAATTCTTCCACCTCGGTAGTGAACGTCAACTCCATCACGTCCGTTATGTCATTCTCGAGAATCCACACAAGGGAGCGATGAAATTCGGGATCCAGGGCTTCCATATCATGGTACGTCACCCTCCGACCCAGCATGTGCTTGTAAAAGCTTCTTGCAAAGTGTACATCGAGCAAGTTGTTGTCGAACAACGCCTTGCCCACAGCGCGACCAATGAAGCGGAAGTAATCCAAGTGGGTAGGATTGACCCAGGACCGTTTGTCTGGCTGGTACACAGCACTGAGCGCTGTCCTAGTGAAAAGAGCATACTGTGGGTTGAGCATCTCCTCACTAACCTTCTGGAACCACTCCCGGGTCAGACCACCGGCATCGATACCTCCTTCTTCAGCAAAAGTCACATTCAAGCGACCTCGCAAGCTTTGAGTCGTTTGCGCCATCACCTGTCTGAAGCTATCCTGGAACAGGTGAGCACGGCGTACATGCAATCGCATTGCCTTTTTCCGGTTGGAAATCTTCTTGACCAAAATGCGGAAGATCTTACGCTTGTTGTCAAATTCAATGATGCGCGGGCTCTTCAGAACGACGTTAAGGATGCCATGCTGAAGTTGTTCCTTAATCTCAGCTGCGTTCATTTCGCCAATGATCTCATTGAGGTATGAGCGCATCTTTTCCATAATGCGAATGAACACTGTCCAATCATTAAGGACGGTCTGAACTGGTTTAGTCATACCGGTAACCACTCCACTCTGCATGAGGTTCTCAAGTTGATCACTGGCGCTCAGGTCCATTGTTCCGATACGACTTGCCATATTGTTCTGAGACTTCTCGAGATTCACATCATTCTCCATCACATGTCTCAGCTCCTCTTGAGGTGGCAGAGTTGCGAAACTCAACAACATACCCTTTGTAGCAATCTTCAACAGAGTTGGGTGCTGGGCCGCATCAGAAACAGCCTCCCATTTCTCAACCCATCCGGCAATGGCTTCCCAAAGACTTACCAGGTTGAAGTCGTTGGCAAGACTTGCATAGTTCTTAATCTCGAACGCATGCTTCTCATCACTATGATAAGACTGCACGAAATATGTGTCTTTCAGCATGACGTTGACAATCATGCACTGTACGAGACACTGCTGCGCATTTTGGATCTCCTTTAAGAGATCAGTATCGAATGGATTTACGTCTCCATTGGAGGCGTGTGAATTGAACCACTTCATCAACTGATCCCGGCTCGAAGACAGGTCGTTGTTGACGAGTTTAAGAATTGGATCGCGATTCCCGCGACCCTTTGCTAATTCTACTACCACTCTGGACGCAGAAAGATCCAGCGGCATGCGCAGTAAGACAGGAACAATATCCTGGAGGGTCTTTGCTGACAATGTCGGCATGACAACCATGTTCTTCACAGCTTCCGCTTCTGCCAAAGCTTCGTTGTCCTCTTTGTCCTTCGATGCGCTGGTTCCTTGAGTGCCGGTTACATCAGCAGTCTCCATCGAGTCTCCCTTGTCTTCATTGTCCTTCCCCTCTTGCTTCTCTTTCGCCTTTTCTTTGTCTTTCTGCGCACGCTCGGCGTCCTTCTCAGCCTTTGCTTTCTCCGCCTTCTCCTTTGCTTCGGCAGAGCAAGCAGCTCGAGAAATGACCAGAAGCAGACGCATAATGCGGATTTGGACCTCGAAGTATGGCCATTTGTCGACGGCGACGAGGCGCAAGAGGATGTCAAACGGAGTGACACTGCCGCTCTGGAGATCTTTCACAGTCTTGGCAAAGTCACCACCAAGCTTGCAAATCTCGTCAAGAACAGGATCATCAGAAGGGATTGAGGACTTGTTGAAATATGCAAAGTGTGTTCTGCGATGTAAGGCGAGTTGTTTTAGCAAGAAAGCAATATACACAACGCCACCGTAGTCGAAGATGACACGCTGCGATTCCTTAGGTCGAGGTCCGCTTGTCATGGCATTCAAGGAGCCTGCGAGGCAAGTGATGAGCATGAATATTACAAACTCGCAGGATTCTTTGTTCCTCGACATGGCTAGTACCAAACCAATGTGAGGATCGACATCGTCCTGACTCTCAAGAAGGACGCGGAAAACATTCCAAATCTCCTGATTCGTCAGCAGACGATCCTTCTCCCAACGAATCGGTTTTGGTGGTTTCTTGCGACGACGGGGAGCAGTGGCGCCTCTACCGAAAGCGCGTCGTTCCTCTAACTCGTCCTCGTCCTCTTCAGACGCCTCGTCATACTCACCTTCTCCGTTCACTTGGATGTTGGCGTCGTCTAAAGACAGCGGTACTCGTCCATGGAGAATTTCGTATTGGATGTCGGGGGGCATGGCAGCTAAGACTTCTGGCGGAACATTGCTTGCATGAGATTCTCTCGTTGCCTCATTCATGCGCCGATGGTTGGCAATCACCTCTCCACGGAGATCTTCAGGCAGAGCAGCAAGGAATTCTGGGTCCAGCCCCTCAGGGATTTCTTCCTCCATATCTGTGGTTTGTTCACCGACTTCACCATCCTCACCGTCAGCGGCATTGTCTTCATCCTCTGGCTCCTCATTCGCCTCTGCAGCCGCAACACTGGGCTGACTACCCGTATCCGCTGCATCAGCGCGAGCCCCTGGCTCCGAAATTTCCATAGATGACGCGGCCAGGGTGGTGCCAGAGGTATTTGGCAATTCTTCTTGAGGAGCCCCCTGGGCCTCCACAGATTGTCCAGCACCCTCCTCTACATCCATCCCTCCATTTTCACCGCCACCATCAGCCTTAGACGTCTGTGCTGTACCATCGTCGAGCTGCTTTGGCTCCGACTCTTGCTTGGCATCCTCCTTCTGCCGGGACACCATACTCTTGATGACCTCCTCGTTGCTGTAAATAAACAACTTTACTTCGAGGATGGTTGCCTGGTTCAGGTCGACTCCGGCAGTCCATCTCCACGGCCAACGCAGGTCACTCATAACCAGCTGTTGCAGAGGGCGCAACAGCTCTGGAATGCTCAGAACCATGGATTTCGACAGCAGATCGCGTGAAACCACCACTTTATCCAACGGAAGCAGTTGCTGATTCTCGTTCGGTCTAACTGCGCAATCACTCTCTTGGAAATGACGCTCCATCAGAGACAAGAGTTCCCCTTGTAGTTGCTCTTCCCCTCTACTGGAAACATGCCATTCAAGGAATTGCATGTCGATTATCGTTGAGGCATAGCGGCGTAAACGCATGTCAGACTCCATAGTCTGGAAAGTCTTTGGAGTGATACAGCATGTCAGTGGAGCTCGGTCGTCAAATGAGGAGTACAGGAACACAGTCCACGCGTTCGTGTTCTCAACGTACAGGGGATTGTACCAGCTGTGGATCACCTCACGATCCCAGTAGCACTGACGATTAATCACTTGAGCGCCCGTGACAAAATTCATCATACGCCTATTCATAGGCATCCGATTGTCCAAATACATTTGCAAATCGTTTTCGTCACTGCTCATGTCATCAACAACATCTCCGGTGTACCAGACACCAAGGCCTCTGTCTCCAGGAACGTTGACATTGGCGCCGCGAAGCCCAAAATTGCCGGCTCCAGCTTCACCTACACCGGTATCGTTGTATATGTCGTCGTCGTCATCTGAGGAGGACTCAGGGGCACCTCCGTCGTCTTCGCCGTCGTCGACAATTTCCATCCCCTCCGGCAGTAAGTGAGACATATACGCGTCGGCGCCCTCTATAATGTGTTGATCCTCTTCCCAATCTTCACCGCCTTCAGCGTCGGAATCCACATAATCCTCATCGTACTCAGAGGCGCTAGCTTCATCGCGATCGCCAGAGTCATCTACTGGTATCGGTTGAAGGACTCCACCACCATCTCCATTATCAACTACTTCAAACTCAACGCTCCCTGAGCCGAAATCGTCGGAATCAACTTCCTCGTCTTCCACGTCGTCATCCTCTTCTTCTTCATCTTCGTCCTCATCATCCATTTCGTCGTCGATCCCATCATTTTCGTGGATCTCTTCCATCATATCGTCATCGGATTCAATAATCCCAAATTCGTTGGCACTTTCGTCGTCCTCCATCTCCGAATCATATAGGGCTGACTCGTGTTCCCAAACGTTCATTTCGGTGAAGTTCTGTGTATCTTCCTTGTCAAAAAGATAACGAGAGCCATTTGTCACAAATGCTGCCAGCATCTTGATTGTTCTATGACCCATGTAAGTTCGCTTGTTTAAGGAACGAAGAATCCGCAGAACCGCAGGAAGGAAACGCTTCCTCAGCATCATTCGGGCATGCTTGCTGTGCACCTTGTGAATTTTGTTCGGCTCAAATTGACGAAGTAGAAGATGAGTAGAGCTCTCCCGTTGACCACGGGGCGCATTTGGGCCACAAAGCCAGAGCAGCACCTCCGAAAGGCTCTCAATGCACTTACCAGCGGCATTACCGACCGACATTTCCACAGATTTGGTCAGAATGTACAGACCCGCAGAGGCTACCAATGCATCTTCCAGTGTGTAACGTGACTTCCCACAGTCGTACATAAAAAATGCTGTGCTGTGCAAGTCCGAGGGACGGGTCTTCTTCATCTTACCCGGGGTCGCGCGTCCTGGAGTTGTGCTAGTGATTGGATTACCAAAGTTGAAATCAAGTTCATGAGAAGCCAGTGTCACAGCCGGAGAATTATGGTACAAAAGGGCAAACAGCTCCACGAGACTCACATACTGCCAACGGAGTTCCTTGTCACATCCCGAAACAGGTGTGCCTGCACGCAACCTGGCAAAGGCGTCGGTCATCATACGTACTAGGTGCCTTCCAGTTTCACTGGCAAGGCCATTGACTACTCTGTTCTGGTAGATTTCCAGATCCTTCAGCTTCAATTCGGCTCCATAGTACGATTTCGCCTTTTCAAAATGCAAAACTTCAAAATGTTCCTTCAGCTGTGTCATGGTCTCTTCCGGATACATCCTCATGACATTGTAGAAAAGATTCATCGCTTCGGCCATATTTTTGGAGGACCGGCTAGGATTCCAAGTGAAGAGGATCTCAGTCAAAACAAAGTCTTGTTCTATAGGCAGGAGCCTGAGCACACTCATGAGTACACGACGGGCAGGTGTGAGATATGAATCGATAGCCATCGCTAAAATGCACTCCATGATCTCCACATTGTCTTGCAAGAGAGGCCTTGTGTCGGCATCATCGAGCATCCAACGCAAGGACAGCCCAACTTGAAGAGTGACTTCCTTTGAGCAACAACGATTAAGCATCATGTCGACGATGTTCCTGGCATACATCAGCTTTACCTCTCTCATCTGTGCTGTAAGTCCAGCTTCCATCTTCACCCGAGCAGAGACAACCCCAAACATAACCGCATTGCCAGCTGTTAGGTAGGAGTTGATTGCGCCTGCATCCTGTGCTGGCGATGAAATGCTTGCGTTCAGGGCATTCTGCAGCTTTGCAAGTGCAGTTGGAGCCATCTTGCACAGAGGCTCAAAGTCGGACTTTTCGGTGTCATCCATGTGGGCTAAAATGTCATGCGCAAAGCTTACAGGTGCATCATAAGCCTTCGCAATCATCCTCGCCTCCAATGGTCCAAACACTTCACCATCCAACAGTTCTTGAAACTTGCTGTAATGTTCCTTCGGCGCAGTTTCTCCCTCGCGCACAAAGGCCTGTTTAGAATGCCAAATTGTATGGTACAATACGGAAATGTGCCGCCCAATTTCGCCCTGTTCTCTCTGAGATGCTGTGCTGGCTCTGATGGAATGAAGCAAGTGCCAGTCCTCACCCTCTGCAAGCTGAACAACTACTTTAAGAAGAGCCACAGCAGCATCACGTGCGTTTTTGTCCACTCCAACCGTGGACGAATCTTTTCGTTGTACGGTATCAATATCTTCTCCAGATTCTGCCATGGCCTCATCATTAGCGTCTCCATGATTGCTGTCTTCAGCATTACCTTCTTCCGCAGCATCATCTTCAGGTCCTTGAGCAGCACCATCGCCATCCTGCTCATTTTCTTCCCCGGTTTGCTCCCTGCGATCAAGCAGCAGATTAGTTGCCTTCTCGGTGTCAAAATCTGCCTCGCGCAGGGCGTTCAAAATGGTCTCTTCTGTGAAACCCATAGCAACAATTGGTTCAAGAAGTTTCAACAGCTCCTTTTCCCTGAATTCAATCGATTGAATCCAGTCACGCCAGATGTGGATATTGCTGATCACATCTGAAGCGAGAGCGATGACTGCATTCCTAGCATGCACGTGGTGCCCTTCGGTATCTTTGACTAAACCGAGAAGGTACCTCGCCAGCTGTGCGTACTCTTGCACAGAATTGAGGTCAACAGCGCTGTGGTCACGATTGTAACGAGCGTAGACCTCGGATAGGATTTTGACAACTTGCTGTGTTGCATGAGCAACAAACAAATCGGACACCTTCTCGCACTTTGCCAGGGCTGTCACCTCCCAGAACACTTGCAGAGTCTCAACAATACTATTCATCAATTGTTGGGAGCGGTCACTGGCATTTTGATCTGATTCCTGCGTTGTTGTTGTGTATCGTGACGAGCGGTGCACGTTTGCAGCAATCATTTCTAGGATCAGGGATACTTTTCGTGGATTCTGCTGCAGTTGGGATAGGGTCGTCCGAGTCAAGTCCAGAATCACAAGCGATTCACGCCAGATGTAGTTGGTTCTCAAGTGGTACAAGAGACGAATCATACAAGACATTACCAGCGGCACCACAGCCGGACGCACTTCGTCCTTGATCTGAAACAGAGCAGCCTCATCCTCCATCTTCGGATCTCGCTTTCTGTAGAACAGCTTCGGTCCCTCATCGCTGAGCTCGCCCTTTGTCAGTGCCATGATCTTGCTCAAAGACGAATCCATTCGCTCCAAGTCTGTGCCATGCCTGATAAGGAAATTCACAGCGTAGCAAACAAGGCGGTACTGATCATCCATGTAATCTTCACCTTCCACCTCCGACGAATCAGAGTTGCTAGCTCCGTATCTTGCATGAGCGCCCAACGTGTCGATGTAGTAGCAAAGACGCAGCATTTGCTCTACAGCACCAACAAATCGATTCGCAGTGCCGTCAATTTCCTCAGCCTTCAAGGCTTCCACTGTGTTTCGCAGCTCTCCCGCCAAAAGCTTACCAATTGGTGCATACTGCATCGACCGAATGGTCCGCATGTCTTTATACTGCACCCCAACCAGAACACCGTTCCGAATGTCCCAGACAAGCTTGTGATGTAACACAATGTTCAGAGTCCGTTCCCAGATGGTGTTGACCTTCTCTTGCAAATCCTTAGCGTCTTGAGGATCACTCTCTCGCACTTGTGTGTGAACACTGAGTCGCATGCCATACACGAATCTACGGAAATTGCGGATCATGTCCACCAGTGGTATTGCATTTGGCATGATATTCTCCGCAGGTGATGCAATGTAGTACTCGTACATTGCGTACGGCTTACTTCGGGAGAGCGCAGTGCGCATAGCAAGCAAACGTTGCTTGTCCACATTCTGCTCAGCAACGTACACATACGGCAGCACCTCCTCCTTTGGCTTGAGGTCCAAGTACCCCTCCAGAGCGGACAAAACCCGAAGGAGGCCTTGTGCAATAAGGGGCTTCAAATCCGGATATTGCTGTCCCAGATCAGCCAGGGAGCGACCCAGTCGCTTTAGGTCCAAGGCCTGAGACATGAGGGTCCCAGTATATTCTGGATCAATAAAGATGTCGAAGAACCTATGCAACGCCTGCGAGTGTTTGAATTGCTCCAGCATTTCCTTGTTCAAACACAAATTATTGTAGACTAGACACAAAGCGTCAACCACTTCAGCTTCCTTTGGAAGCTTTTCACACAAGAATTCATGCAATTGGGTCGGCAGACGCGTAGAATCATCAATGCCACGGGACAAGGACGGGTTGTCCTTCAAAAAGTTGCTCAAAATGAACAGAGCATATCCCCGGATCAAAGACAGATCATGCCGTAGAATACCAAACTTCCCTTTCAGAATGTTGGCAAGAATTTTGCCAAAGTCACCCTCTATGTGTCTTTGTGTCATTGATTGGAAGACTGCATGACCAAGGACAGTCTCAAGACAGTCTAAGCATAGCACAGTCAGGTACGATTTGTAAACAAGGGGGGTCAAGTATGTCTCCGGGTCATCGTCGGCGAAGTTATCCGGTACCAAATCCATGTTAGCGGGTTCGGCATCCTCGATCGGCATGTAGCTTTCGACGATGGCAATAAATCGCTTGCTGATAACCTCAGGATCAACGAGATTCTCTTCCCGGTTCGTGCTACTGAAACGACCAGACAGTAACTCATGTACAACCGCCTGTAGACTGTAAATGGTTTCACAAAGCAAAGGGATACCTTGCGGCTCTGTCAAAGCCTTAATCTGAATCATCCTAGTAAAGTAGGAGGCCAAATGTGACAGAGTCTGCAGGGACACGCTGCCGAGATTACGAACGATGCTCTGCACCAAGTTGACAGCCACCATACCGTACTCAATTTTTAGTGGAACATTTGGTGTGGTCACAACATTAAACGCGTCGGACTCGAGGTACGCGGTCAGGTGGCGCAGCATTTCCTCCATTAGGCTGGTCGTACTACTCTTCCGTGTCCCGTACATAGCGGTCATGACCCGATTGCGATACGATCGAAATGTGAACATATCCATCAAATTCTCCGTCTGATGATCACACAGGCAAGACACTGCGCGGGTGGCGGAAACATGACGGATTGTCGCAGCCTCTGGTCTGACATCATTCAAAAGCGCTAGCAGTGTGTCTGCCCACTCCAGTAGACGCAGGCGATTCCCATCCCAAGAGTCCTGTGCATCGGCCTCAAGGAGGATGATGGTGCGACAAGTTAGAATAATAGCCACATAGTGATCCATGCTATTGCACAAGTGCTGGAAGACCCAACAGTCGAGCCTGGCCTGATCCAACACTGACATATGTTTCCGATCAATTAAGCCTTGAGTGAAATCTCTCCATTTCCCTGAGTATCCCTTCAATTTTTGTTCGAGCTTTCCGGCTTCGAGGGTGAATTGGAAACTGCTGCCTTCGTTCATGGCTGCCACATGGTTGATGACTTCAACATCCTCGGGTTTGAACTTCGATTCCAGCTCCATGACCTCCCTCGGAACACCATTCTTGCAAACATTGTTTACTCCGATACGAATGTTTGCAAAAGCTTGGATCATGACCGTTGCCGCATCCGTTACCCATTTGTTGTGATCCCGGAAGTTAGACATCAACGCATGTCTGCAACGAACATACATCAGCAAGTACAGTACAGCGCTGTGCACAACCTGCGGGTTAACACTGCGTAGTAAATGGGACACTGACTCCTGACTCAACCCAACCGTAATATCCTCAGCCATATCCCTATATACCACTGTTTGAAATTCCAGAATGGTTTTAACTAGTTTCCATTTCTCCAATACATCAGAAGGCCAGTCTGATGAGGGTGGTGCATTGTCCGCGACGAAACCACACTCATGGTCCAGGATCGCTTGACAGCGCAGCAGCAATGGGTACCATTCCGCTGTTTGATAGAAAGGAGGACTAAGGTATTTGTACAATTTTGAAAGCTCGTCAATCAACACATGGTCATCCACAATGGTCATCAATTTGCTCACCAGTGCCCGAACTTTACTCTCCCGAGCTGCCACAGGTAAGGAACACAAGGCCTCTGGCCCTGAAACTTTTCGCACAATAGGCATAGTCAAGTTTCCGGTGCCACTTACATCGTCGAAGCGGTCTTTCGATCTGTATATTTAAGTCATTTTGCGATTCACTCCTATACAATTGCGTGATGTTCGTGACCAATATTGGCTAGCACTAGTGCCAATGCTTCCGAGAGTAATATCTTCAGCCTGGTTAGGTTGACACCATCTTAAACCTGTAACGTCATCAGTGTCGCAGCTCTTGAGTTCTTGAAACAGTACGGAACGTTATCGCCTTTATATCCACAGAGCTGCGGCTGAGGTTACCTGCACGGGTCGGAAAATGATTCGAGAGCTGTTGTCGCCATTCCTTGTCAACCGTAGGAACTACGCGTAAGCCGTCCTCGATACTCTACTGGACTGGCGCGCCGTTGACTGCGTATTTCCTGGCCTGGCAGTGTGCTAAGTGAATGCAAACGTTGCCCCCTCCCGGACCCGGGCTCCCCGCGCGGCGGGGAGGCGTCAGAGCGGGAGCCACTGTGGTTTGGCAATGGAGAAAAGTATTTGCTAAGAGTTTGGGCACGCACTGACTTTTAGCGTGTACTGGGAGGTCTACAGTAATGGGGGACCAGGTGGGGGGAGGGGGTTAGTGTCTTTGAGAATGACGGGCCTCCCATATCTCAGATAAAAACCTTCCGGATGTATGACTTCACCGATAGCCGCTGAGCGACGGACATGGGCTGTACTTTTCGCGCCCTACAGCCGAGGAATGATGTGCATATGTAAACTATGCTATATTTTCGGTGCGTGAAGCTGCGAGTGGGGAACTGTGGAGATTGGAAGCCGACGGGGCTGAATTTCGGTTGGCCTGGCGGGTAAGCTAGTCCGGACGAGGAAGGTAGTGCCCTAGGGAAACTCTCCAGAACAATGGCACCAGGCCGGGTCCTTTTCCGGACCGTTGTCGAGTACAAAACGATAATATTGATGCTGTTTCTTTATTACGATATGGACGACATGCAGAAGGAAGACCAGGTTTAGAACTTGATAGAGTTGATACCCATGTCAACCATGCCACCTTTGTAAGAACCGCGCTTGCGCTTGTTCTTCTCGCGAGTAAAGTCCTTACCGCGGACAACCTTCAGGTCATTCCATGCCCGTGCACCCCAGCCAGCCTGACCAAAAGTACCATCGTATGTGTTGTCCTTCAGCTCTTCTTTAGCGAATGTCACAGAATCTGCAACGACGCGCTGGAATGGAGCATTACGCTTCTTCTGTGATCCTGGGGTGTTCACTTTTATGCTGCTGACGCTGGTATTGGCGGATTCAGTGGCATTGGTGTTAGCACCTAGACCGGGGTGCTCATCACCCTCTTCCTTGTCGTACCCAATGCCCGCGTGTCCCTCTTCCTCGTCGTTGCTCATCGGCACCAGATCTATCTGCTCAGCAGTGCTCTGATCTGAGTCAGACTCGCTATCTGTGGAGGAGCTAGAAGACTCGCTGTCACTGTCGCTGTCACTCTCATCCGCTTTCTTGTCTTCTTTGCTTTCAGCTTCCTTCTTTCCATCCTCACTGTCGCTGTCAGAATCAGACTCAGAGGAGGAGGAGGAGCTAGAGTCAGATTCCTTTTGCTCTTTCTTCTCCTTCTCCTTCTCCTCTCCGCTATCGCTATCGCTATCGCTGTCGCTGTCACTGTCACTATCACTGTCAGAGGAAGAGTCAGAATCAGACTCGGAGTCAGAAGTGGACTCTGATCCAGAGTCCTTGGCCTTCTTGGGGGCAGTGGCCTCCTCAGCTTCAGCCTTACGCTTCGTGCCCCGCTTCTGTGAGCTATCTGGCTCAGATTCGCTGTCGCTGCTGCTCGAGCTAGAACTCTCACTGTCGCTGTCGTTTTCGGAAGAGCTGTGACTGTCTGAAGAACTTTCACTGTCGCTTTCTTCCTTGGCCTGAGGCCTGTCAGAAGGAAGCAGATCTAGCAGATCAACCTGTTTGCCGGCCTGCAAGAACTCGAGGTTGCTGCTGTCGATTTCCTTCAGCAGTTCAGCGGCCCGCTTAGAGTCCAGCTTTTTGAGTGCCTTGGCGGCATGGTACAGAACAAGGTCCCGCTCGAACTGAGTCATGCTGCTGAACAAGAAATGAAGAGTATTTATTTCCAGAGGTTTGGAGGAACGTTGTACGTTTGTTCACACAAAAAACCTGTGACGAAAATTCGGAAATTGAAATACACTTTCCCATACAAAGGAGATCGCATTTCAAAATACAAAGCACTGAAATGTGTATTTTGCACTTCCGTTTCCAAACCGTATTCCGCAATTATTTCGTCAGTGTGTGTTTGACAGCTCTAAAAAAGTGTGTGTCTGTGCCCGTGCGTGTGCGTGAGTGTGGGTGAATCGCCCCTAGCGGGACCATGTGAGAGTGGTGTCTGGGCCCCGACCGTCCCTGGGCGCCTCCCCGTACCCGCCCGTACTTCCACACCCCTCCCTTTTTGTCCTTACCCAAAAGAATGCGCTTCCGTCCTGTTCAAAAGCTATGTGCCTCCCACAGCGCATGGGGGGGGGGGTTGAGTGGAACAAGGGAACGACGGGCAAGCGATCAATGCAGCGAGCCTCTTCTGTCGGGGTAGGGTGCGTGTTGCCCAAGCATACGGTGGGCGGGGCGGGTCTCTGTATCAATTCCTTAGGGTGCCTGAAAAGTGGCTGACGGATGGGGGAAAATGAGGGTACCATCTCCCCCCCCGGGGGGGGGGGGACCCAGCGGTTCCGGTACTCTCGGAATAAGTCCTCTTCCCTTTGGGTCTCTCTTGGGGCCGCCCCCGCCACCAGGGATTGATTGGATCGCGAGGCTAGGTGGGTCGGGGAAACTCTGAACGGCGGCCGGGACATGCTGCGTGGTAAGTACTTTACATGCTTTGTGATTTAATGATTCTTTGTGCCAGTCAAGGGTTTGGTTCTGGTGATATCGCCGGGCGACTGGGGTGGCGGTCCAGCATGTGTTTGGTAGGAGTATCATCATTTACCAGTGGCGTGGTGTCGTTGCACCGTAAGCAGTGGAACTTAGGGGTGAACTTGGCTCCGTCTGTCGCAGGGGTAATTTGGAAGGTGAAATCCAGGTTATCCTGTAAAAACTTGTAGCCCGGAGCGACTGATTTCCAATTCATGAACTTTTCCTTGCATTTGTCAATGAATCGCTGCGTCTCCAGACGATCGACGAATGTAACAGGTTCCGGCTTGGGCTTTGATTCCGGTGCACTGGAAGGCGCGAAGGATGCAGGAGCCGACGCTGGGGCAGGCCCGCCACTGTTCCCAACCAGACTGTGTGATTGGGCCCTGACAGTGTCTGAGGGAGCAAGGCTTGCAGTGGGGCCAGGTACCGCATTACTTGAGTTTGTTGGACGCAAAGGGCCAGGTGGTGCTGGCTTAACCCCCTTGTCAATGGGACCCGGCGGTGCAGGCCTCCGTGGTGGGGCACCACTGCTCAAGATGGGGTTGGGCGGCGCCGGTGGGCGTCCATAGGTTGATGTTCGCGGGCTGCTATGTTTCAGCATAATGTGTCTCACAATGGTATCAAAGTTACCTTCAAGCTCCAGGTCACAATCATGGCAGTAGAACTCCACGTTGAACACATACTCATGGCGCCGTCGAGTCTTCGCCACGTCAAAGTGGAAGTTTAAGTTCTTTCTGTAGTGTTCGTTGACGGGCGACTTTCTCAGGTAGTCATCGACAGTCTTCTCCGTCTCATCTTTCCGAGTATAGGCTGCCTTTCGTGCCTTTTCTTCTTGTGACAACACCACGGAAGTGGTATTCTCTGTGCCACCGACACCGTTGCCAGTAGCGGTCGCCACAGACGGCCGCGGTTTGAAAGACAATTTCAACTTCTTCGGTGGTTGACCTCGTGACCCACTAGAACTACTCTCCCGTTTGCCTGCTTGCTCAGATGACCCATCGATAGCCATGGATTCTTCACGGTACCCTTGAGCTGTCGACAATTTCCGGGCCTTTTCTTGGGTTGCTGCATGAGCACACTCTGGACAAACGTATCCCTTTCTGTCGAGATCGAACTCCAAGAAATTCGTCACAGTACACATTGGGTGGTAGTAACGATTGCATCCACCCATGCATTTGTGTGCGTAACCAGTTTTCCCACCACAGCCACTACAGTATTTGCTAGCGGGAAGTTTGCTCATAATCTTGCTATATCGCCTAGTATGCCCAGTTGCAGGCCACTTCATAGTGCCGCTCTTGAGGTAGATCAAAGGTTTATCTTTTCTCTCAGGGATACCTGCGCCGAACAAGTGAATGGCACAAATTGAGTGGACCCACTCCTTCTCCTTGTTGGAACCGGCCGGCCAGAATGCCTGAACCCGTTTGGTGCGATGATCGCAAATGCTGCATTGCGGCAAATTGCGATTTTTTTCGATGCAGCGATAGCAGAACCAAGAAAGTTTGGGGATAAGTTTCACTCCATAGCAGCACTGGTGAACTGCGACGTTGCAGCCATCACAGTAAATGATCTTATTCCTGTCCGACCAATACGCGTCCAGGCAAATCGCACACTTGTCATCTCCGTCATCGTCTTCCTGTTCCACAGTGATGGCTACTTCGGATGGAATTCCCATCATGGCATATAAATGCTCCCTAATGCTTCCCTCATAGCCTCTGCCGTAGTGGGACTCTCTGATGTTTCTCTCGGCGCGGTTCTGTTTCACTTCGGGCCCGTATCCACCCTCCAGAACGCTGACAACACGACCGTTACAAATGCGATCGGCAAGATCCTGAATACGCTTTGTAAGCGTATAATACGTGAGTGCAGTCCATTCCCCAAGACCGAGAGGGTCATCAATATGGCCATCGAAGCCAGCAGAGAGGATAATCAGGTCAGGTCCAAAGTCTGCCAGCTTCTTCTCAATTCGGGTTAGCACACCATCCTCTTGTGCCAAGAATGGTGCCTCAACCATCTTTTGTTCAAATGGAATGCTCAGAACGTATTTGTCATCCCGAGCCTCTCCCGTGCTGGGGAATATGGGTGCACCTGCTTTGGTGATTCCATGAGCGTGTACCGAAATGTATAGATACTTTTCAGTCTCTTTTCCCTCTGGTTGCAATATGTCTTCGGTACCATTTCCGTGGTGAACATCAAAATCAAACACTGCAACTTTTGAAACTCCGAGTTCTTCTGTGGCATATAGACAACCCACCGCAACGTTGTTAAAGATACAAAATCCTTGCGAAGGCGCCCCTGCCGATCTGCCTGCAAAAGCCGCATGATGACCTGGAGGCCTGGCAGCCACGAATGCACTCTTCACCTTCCCGTCCCATACAGCCTTGATCGCCTCTACCACACATGCACAGCTACGACGTGTTGCTTCGTAAGAGTCCTTTACCCCATACGTATCCCCAGATTCACCATCACTCAAATGGGCAACATCATCACCAGCATCTTCACACCGTTGCTTCATTTTGGCAATGTAGTCCGTGCTGTGACACTTGCCGATCTGGGTCTCGATTTTATCTACAGTGTCCCGTTGTGCACACTCTTGGTATATAACGGCCTGACCATGGTCATGATGTGCAGTTTTCATTACCTGTACCGCTACACGAAGACGTCCTTCTGTATCATACGCATTCCCGACTGTTTTGTGTTTGAAGCAGATTGGGTCATGAATCAAAAAGGTTCTGTGTGATGCTGGCCTCACAAGGGATTCCATGAACCGTCTCCATTGTTCTGACGCAGTGTCTCGAGAGAGTTGGGACTTTCTCCAACTAGAGGAATCAAGCTCTAGTTTGGTCTTCACTTCTTCCGCCTTTTGCAGTTCCTTTCTCTCTCCTTGGCCAGCCTTGCCATTTTGTCCTGCGGATGCACTCAACTCCAATGCCTTGATGATTGGATCCTTGGCAGCAATCTGCGTTTTCACTCCTGCAATCTCATCTTCGAGATCCTTCAGCTTAGCATTAAGGTCGGCCAATTCTCGTCTTTCCTTGGTCAACTGCGTTCTGGCCTTTTCAGCTTTGGATTTAACACGAGGATCGTACGTCGGCCTTGAAGAGTTGAGTTGCTCAATTTTTGTCTCGATCTCATCCAGTGCATTTTGCAAGTGGTTTCCCTTTTCTGAAAGCTCTTTGGAACGACTCCGAAGCAGTGCAGAAACATTTTTATCAACAGATTGCGCGAACTCGTAGTCTGATTGATCAAGGGCTTCACCAGGCTCATGCAGTGCGACCATACCAGTCAACCTCTGCAGGAGGTCGCTAATTTCATCGCTCTCTTCAATGACCCCGTCTTCATGAAGATCCTTAAAATATTTTACCACATGACGCAGCAAATCCACTGGACTTTGACCACTAGGTCGGGCAGACTCGGACATGGTTGCGGTGACTCTCACTTATCCACATCCGCGTCTGGCTCTTACCTGGTCCAGATTGTCGTCTCAGGTATCTTCCGGCTGTAAATTTCACATACAGTACGCTGCCAGCTCCTGACGGTCACAAACATATAGCTTTTTGACGTTGGTGCCTTAAAACTCAAAACCACAGTAGTGTCTTGATGCACTGTTGCGCAAGATGAGAAAACTAACCATGGAAAACGGCAAAAAAAATGGAACGCCGTCAAGGAACAAAAATTTGACTGAACGTCTCTCGGGCAGCCCTTCCCCCCCGTCGTACCGGCTCGCACCGATTGGCCCTCTTCCCCCCTTTCGCGCCTGGGTATACCAATGCGAAGAAACACGGTAAAGGACTGTACTTTGAACACCATGCACACTGTGTGACCAGAGCGATGTAGCATGGTTTTGGACACAATGAAAACGTGTTTTTTCCTCTCCTGCGACCATCCAGGTTCAAGTGTATCTGTTTTATGGCAGCTTGGCGAGCTAGGAATCGAACCCCGACGACACTTCCGCACGAGACAGGGCTTTCTGGGTATGATATTTTTTCGAAGGATATCAAGGGATCAATTCAAGAAAAGCATCGATACATGGATATATAGACATGTGACTAAGGATTACAATAATGTTATGGTTTACGATGGCAACAATTAAGATGCTGCAGCATGCAGGGGTGGGTCATGTTACATGGTGTGATATGGTATGGTATGGATGGAGAGTGTTCTTGTTTACCACGAGTGACGTCTCATTACTCGGATAAGAGTGCCTGCACCGCAGCGTCCACATCTCCCCCAGTCTTCTTCAGCATAGCCCGGCATTTATCCTCTGGGAACCCCATGTCTGTGAGAGTTTTAAGCTTTTCCGCGTCGACCGTGTCGGTAGCATGCTTGGCGGTCCACTCCCGTGCTGTCTTTTCAAATTCTTTGTGGTCTCTCTTAAATTGACCCGCCACCACAGCGTCCTGCGGTGAATCCGGTTCAGGAGATGACATAAGCGCCTGGATAGAAAGCAAGACAGTACGTAGTGTCATAGCTGCTGCCCATGCGTCTTTCAGAATGTCGAGACAGATTGCTCCAGTCTGTGAACTAACGTTGGGATGCCAAATCTTAGTAGCAAATTTGACCTTGGGCGGAACGAAGGGATACTGCTCCGGGATCTCAATATCAAGGGCAAATTGTCCCTTTTCATAGGGTGTATCAGGAGGTCCGGGAATTTCTCCATAGAGTTTGGACAAGCTGTCTCCAACAGGCTCCAACCTCATGCCAAGCTCTTTGATTGTTGGGTCCTTTGCGACTTCCGCGATCTCCCGCCTAACGCGGTCGTAAGCCCTGGAACCAGTCTTTTTCTTTGCACCGAACATGGTGAACAAGACTATATGATTGCTATCAACGCAGCCAGTATCCATTCGCAACGGAGACGAGCACAACGGGACCCGACAAGTACCTGGCAGTTGCGGACCCAATGTTCCGGAAACCAGGCGCCCCGACACTGAATAATGTCCCAAGAAGGTGGGATACAAAAAAACAGATCGAATTTTTAAAGTGACCCGTATAAGCTAATATTTTCAATAATATTTTAGTTTATATATTATATTTTTGTCGAAATTGTATTATGGAGAATGTACTAGACTATCTTACTACAGGGACTGTGGTGTAGTGGTTATCACATCTGCTTTACACGCAGATGGTCGCCGGTTCGATCCCGGCCAGTCCCTTTGGTTTTTGATCGGGTCTGTCCAATTTTTTTTTCGTCTTTTTTTTTTTGTCTTTCCTCTTATATCGCATGTTACTTTGCGAGATCGAAGCGGGAAGAGCGAACGCATCCAGATGCCAAGGGTCCATACCTATTAATACGCTATGCAATGTTCAATCATTCTGTTTAATCACCACTTGACATTCAAGCCTGAAATTGTCTTCTCAATAATCTTGTAGGATGTGTACAAGCGATGGTTCTTTGCTCGTTCGTCCTCAGCCATCCAGGTGTCGTAGAGCTCGGAGATGTCTGCCCGGGAACGAGGCTCCACACAGTTCTTGGACTCATAGTACTTTGCTTCGACTTTCTCGAGATGGGCGCGGCTGTCGACACCTTCGTCTGGACGACACTGACCACCGCCATTGTTACATCCACCCGGACATGCCATGATCTCCACAAAGTCGTAATTGCACCGCTTTCGCTTGAGCTTCTGCACCACAGTCTGGATATTCCGGAATCCATACGCTTTGATGAAGCGGAGCTTGACCTCATCTCCAACCTTGATGAGAGCCTCCTGCATGTCCTTGTTCTTTAGTGTCTCAAAGACAACAGGAACGTCCGTAGGGATCTCCTGGCCGTAGAGTTCCTTGGCAGCATACTTGTAGACAAAGTCAGCATAGCCGCCGGATCCACCACCCGTATGGGACTCCATGCTTCCTGTGTTGAGATCAATGGTGTTGTAGAACTTGGACACTGCCGCAGGCTCGAATGTCTTTACGTCTAGGGATTCCTCCTCGAAAATCTTTTCCACTTCAATAGGAGTAATGACACAATCCACGTCCCGCGTGCGATAAATGTCGTCATAGAACTCCTCCCGACTGGCTTCCAATTTCTTATCAAAGCACGGCATAATTGTCACATGGTACACCTCTGCTGGCTTGCAATCTACTTCCTTGGCCAAGTGCTCCTTAACCAGAGATCCCATCATCTGCTGCGGTGACTTCACCCTTGAGATGTGAGGGATCAAGAGCTTGCCGTGACTCTTTTCCGCATAGCAAATGAAACCAGGACAGCTTGACGTCAGCACTGGTAGCTTTTCCCCATTCTTTACCTTGCTCACAAATTCTTTAGCCGACTCAAGCAGCGACATATTTCGCCCATAGGTCGAGTCTAGGAAGTAGTCTACACCTTTGCTTTGTAAAAGGGAGGAGAACTTCAAATGAAACTCCAGATCACTCATGTCAAACTTTGTCGCCAGAGAACTCCTCGCTTGCGGAGCAATGGTAACCACAACTACTTTTGGACCATCCAGTGTACCTTTAGTACGCAAAACCCGCAGAAACTCTTGATGGCTCTGACTCTGGATCAACACAGTTTCCGCTGAAGTAACACAGCCTGAACACGCCAGACAATCATTCAGTGTAATTGTTGCCTTCTGCAGCTCTGTCTCCCTTCCGTCCTCACCAATCTGTACGTATCCACCAGTCTTGTTTTTCTTTACATCGGAGATAGGGCCGGTCTGATCAGACGGCAATCTATTTTCTTGGTTCACTGGTAGAATACATTCCTGTGATGGCAGGATGAAGTCATCCAGATCTGTCAGCTTCAGAGCTGAACTAAATTGTGACATATTTTCTTATTTCACTCCTATTTCTTTAGCGCAACTTATCACAACGCAAGTCCCGGAATCTCTTCAACTTCAGTAAAATTCACACCAAGGAAGATTATCCCGCCAACACATTTCTCTTTGTACCTGCCTCCTGCCCAAGCCGAATTGAACGAAACGCGTGTTCTGGAACGCAGCCACAAGAACTCGTGACCCTGCCGGGGCCGTAGCGGCCCCGGAATGGGGAAGTGGGGGTAGAGCGCCCGGGATGGGCGGGGGTCTCAGCCCATCTTTTGAATTCTACTCCCTCTCCCCCTCCTCCTTGCCGACGTCACCGCTGAGAGGCCCAGCGCTTGCTTTTGAACGGGTGGGTCAGCAAAGTCGGCACTGGCCGAGTGAGGGCAAAGGTTAGCCCACCGCAACGTACTAGCTGCTGGACTGGGCTCTTTGATACTGGGCTTAGGTGGGAGATGTGTGTGTATGTATGTATTCTAATCATGGCAATGACGAAATGGATGTTAAGTTGGACGTTATTGTGTCAATCGCTTCTCCTGAGCTTAGCGGTCCGCACTCTTCAGAGGCTGTGCCATCCTCGGGGCGAAGGAGACTGCACGTCTATGGCGGGGAGTGCCCTTGAGCAGGTAGTGCATCTTATCACCATCTGTTATAGTCAGGGGTTGGCAGAGTGGCAGAGTGTCCTTATCAGGCACAGTGGAACTACAGTTGCGAGTTCCGATGAAGTCGTTCCAGGATCCGTTCTTTTCAAAGAGGGCGCGTATGACCTCTACGGCAGGCGGACTGAGGTCGCGGAAGTATTTGTGTAGGCGTTCGGCGGACCAGACGTGCTGTTCCTGAGCACGTACATTATCGAAAGTGGTTCCTTTGACTGTGACATTGAAGAGCTTCTCACCACGTTCAATACACTCGGCGTTGGCCAGCATCCAGGGTACCCATAAATGACAAGCCAGGTCGAACATTTCCACAATACCGGTGGGCAAGTGCATTGGTCCGGTCTCCCACAGACCTTCTCCGTCAGCTGACATGCTTTCAGCACCCTTCCGAGCCTTCACTTTACTACTCTTCTCATTCCAGAGACGAGCCTGCCATTCCCAAACATCAGGAGCTTCGTCGAGCATGACAGTTTGAGGGTACGGGTCCAAGGCAAAGTGACGGAACATGCTCGCCATGAAACCAAAATCGGCGAAAGAGGGGGCCTCGCCAAACAGATAAGGGCGCCGCTGGAAGCACTTGCTCATCAAGCGCATCACCTCACGGTATATATCTTCCATGAACTTGCGCTGCTCTTCTGTGCAGATTCCGTTGGCGGTGACATATTCGCTGTACTGACGGTCCGCAGCGTTTTTGAGAATGTAGGACTTGTTCAAACTGTCCATGAAGCTATTCTTCCCAGTATTCGCCAACCTGTCAAAGAAAATACTGGCATACAAGTTGCGAGTCTTCCAGTCCTGCCAGCGGTAGTACATGGCTGGCATCCACATCCACTCGTCTGCGAAGTCCTCCAGGAAGCGCATGACAAACAAATTGACTTCGTACGTGAGCTTTTTGCCGGTGTAGCTAGCCAAGCTCGGAATGACGCGCAACGTTTTCTCAGACTCTCTGTCTTCCAGCCATTCGATAATTCTGGTAGAGTCGCGGAGCCAAGCCTCAGACTGAGGGCTATCGCCCTTGACGTGGACGATAGGTACCTCCATTAGACCCACATTTGGCAGTATAGTATCCGCCATTTCGTAGAGGGTTAGAGGAGATACGACAAAACTGAGCTCTTTGTACCGCATGTACGCCTGGACCTTTCCAGAGTAGTAGGATATGTCCATGCAATAAAGAACATACCTTTCAGGACCTGCTTCGATGGCAGAGTGGTTGTCGATCTTCAACCAAGGGTTCAGCAGCCGCCACAAGAACCCTCGGAACATATCAGTATACGGTGCAAAGATGCTGCCGAATGATCCGGCACGAACATCACTGGTGTTAGTCGCACTCTTCATGGTGAAGTCAAAGAAGCTTCTTTTGCTCTTTGGGGTCCCGCACTTGATCTCTTCAACTGCCGGATCTAATATACCTTCGTATTCGCTCGACAACCTGCAACGACTCGCTAAGATGAGATAACATCTCGCTATCTGTCAATATAATCTACACGTCACAGTTGACCAGAAATCACGAAACTTAGGTATCATTCAACGCGTACGGATGCCACCGACCCCTCCTTGCCGGTGGCTAGTACCACCCTCTGTCTGGTATGTCAGGGTCAAAACTCCGAAAAACTTGACTCCCGAGGATCTTTTTCAAACTTGATTGTATAATAATTTATATTGATTGTATTCTATTTCATTATATTTTGCTCTTTTTAACAATCATTTACAAATATTTC
>PDIP01000136.1:26894-48606 GCA_002811645.1 Corallochytrium limacisporum
CCCGCTCTCCCAAGCGACGGCAGAGCTAAATCAAAATGAGTAGATTTGATACAATATTCTCAGACAGAGGGTGGTATCCCCAAGACTAGGGTCGCCCTTTCACTGCAGAAAATCAGTACATACTACTGTACCAGACATAAACGACCGGTAGCGGGACATCCAAACCGTGGGTGTGACTTGAGGAACCACGCCACAAACTGCGCAAATTGAAACTGCCAACAGCTGACGGCGGAAATTACTCATCTGACAGTAAGAACTACCGGACCAGCGGCATCTATCAAACTTCGTCTGCGTATATATTCGGTCGCTGCTGTCGAACGGTAAATGGGACAAGAAAATTTCTTGCACAGTCATAGCGAACATACGAAGATTTCGAAAGGATCTGAGCTAGGACAACGATTTTCTGCACTCCCTACCACACCCGCAATGAAGCCGCTGTCCCGGGCGGGGGTCAATCCCCTGACCTAAGTACCCTGGTTCTGAGCTATACATATACAAGGAACGGCAAGAACCAAGTCGGGTCTAGCCTTTGGGCAGGGGCCTATTTAATAGACCTGTTTGACTCTTGCCTTCCCTGGGCACGGCAGGCCCCCTTCCGTCCCCTCCGAAAGACGACAGGCGTCGTTAGAAAGTTAGGACTCAGCTAAATTGGTCACCCGGAGAAGGGAGAAGCCCCCCGCCCCGGGGGGGGGAGTTGTGGTGGTCCCTGGGTTAGAGGACCGCAACACAGCAAATAGGGAAAGATGAAAGTGGCGGACAAGCCAGGCAGGAAGGGAAGGAAGGAAGAGTAATCGGGGCGAGAGCTGAAGAGGAAGGAAGAAGGGTTTAGGGCCAGGGGGGTTGGGGAGGTCGAACAGTGAGCAGAGGGGAAATTCGTCAACCGGGTTGGCTATTTTTGTGGTCGCCAAGGAGTGATGTTCCGTCACTTTGTGTGGTATGTCAAGGGTGGCAGGGTGACTGACTGGGGTTTAAATATTCATAAATAAGCGAATGGAACGAGGATCTCTTTGGGATCTCGGGAGCGTTGATACATGTATTGCAGGAAAATGAACAAGCCAAGAAAACAAATGGACTGTTTCTGAAGGCTGGTCAGCACAGTTGTTACCCACAAAAATGTCGCTCCCCAGTGGCCGTGAGTCCTTTCGGGACAGCAGGACCTCAGTGAACAACACAAGTTCAAGAGAATCCGGCAGAGGCTCTGCATTTGATTTCGCTGGACCAGAACTAATCGAGGAAAGGGAAAAGACCAAGAAAAGTAGAATGAGCTGGTCACGGCTAGCGAAAAGGATTAGGAAACTTCGCAAAAGTGACAAACCAGCGGAAGGCATTAAGACAAAGGCAATGAGAGCTGAGGCGGATGCAGTGAACACGGCTTTGACTACCGGTGAGGACTACAACCTCGTAAAGGACAAGAAAGTTTCCCCAAAGCGGGACCCCAAGAGAGAATCAAAGCGGTTATTGAAGGGAGACAAACGAGATTCACGATCGACCGAAGGAATGCGCCGAAGTCTGAGTTCAAATTTAATATTCAGGACGAGCAAGTCAGAGAAGTCACCAGAAGGCGCCCAAGAGACAGGTACAGCAGCTCTGACGGTCGGCAGACCCAGATCCAGAACTATTAGCGCGGCAGAAGCCGGTGATGGACCTGCGGTCATTGCCTCGGACGCATCGATAAAGGGCGTGCGGCGGATCAGCAGTCAGATTCTCCTATCCAATGTTGGGGCGGGAGGTGCAGAGGACACAGACGTCCTCAATCCATTTGGTGCTACATCTTCACCAAGAACTTCCCGACGCGCTCCCGCTGGCGGTGCGACCCCAAGACGTCACTCTGGCCTGTTGCTCAATTCCGTCGAGGGGATGGCAGGAGGTCAGACAAGTGGCGTTGGGAGCCCACGTCCTCGCGGTATGGTCTACGCACCTGGTCGTCCATCCAATCTAGGACCGGGCTCAACCGAACGATCGGAAAGCCCTCTGGGGAGATCCAATTCTTTGGTGCGGCGCGAGGGGACTCTAGAGTCTCAAAGTGTAGGCGCTCAAAGTTTAGGTGGTTTTGGGCGACATGATTCAGTTAAGGATAGCGGTCCAGCTCCCCTAACCAACCGACGCATGTCATTTGCCTTTGACCAGGATAACATTGACATTATGAAAGCCATGCGCAAAGCACAGAACACCGAGGGCCTCGATGCTGGCCAGATCACTCCAGACATCCGTGGCTCTATGCGGATGTCCCGCCAACTAAGCTTTGGGCAGCTGAGCAAGAGCAACTCTCAATTTTTGGATCTGCTGGATCTGGGATCGAATAGTGCTATCCACCTGGGAGACGGAGACGCGGGAGAGTACTCCAGACCTTCAACACCAGACGGACCCATATCACCCGCTGAAGGTTCTATGAAGGCACCTGCAGAGGCTGGTGGGGACAGCCAGTTCCTTGGTAAGATAAACAACTTTGGTGCCTCGCGGGACACATCGCGGACATCATCAGGAGGGCCTGATGGTGTGACGCGTACATACAGTCAATCGTTACTGAGCATTACGGAGGATATGCCAGATGACAACGATGACGGACTGAAGGTTCCAAGGCTGGAAGGCCTTGAAGGCATTACTTTGAATAATGATCCATTCAGAAATCGAAGTGGGGGGCCAAGCGGTAAGATGCTGGACCTGAATCTCAATGAGAATAACAGATTGACATCAAGTATCACAGTCCGTACCGCTGACCATCACGGACCCGGCATGGATCAAGTGGATGAGATGGAAATCGACGATGACACAACCCATAAAGAGGTTTGTCAATTTCTATACGTGGAATATGACATTCCGGAACGATTGCGTTCCTTCTACGGATTGCAGCACGTTCGCGGTGGACAAAACCTTGGCTGGGTGGATCTTAAGAAGAAGGTGATTAATGACGACTTTTATATGGAAGATGAGTTGCGTTTCAAAAGACGCTCCTACCTTCTGAGGGTGCGCATGTCGGATGGCTCGCAGAGATCAGTCTTAGTGGCCGAGAATGCTCATGTCCGAGATGTACTGGAAGCTTTTGCCAAGCGATACAATATCTCCGAATGGAGAGACTTCGGATTTGCCCGTGGTCTCAGTGTGGAGGAACAGAAGCAAGCTCGTAATGACAACAGCTCAGGTCTGATCACCCACGGATACGAATTCTTGGATATGCATCTGACCTTCCGTGGACAAGTTGATCTCGATCGGACAGTTCTATTTTTCCGCAAGCAGTTCTTCATTGCTGAACAACAAAAATTGGGCACCGCGGCCTATTCTGGTGGGACAGTCGCACTTATATACGCCCAACTCCGTGAGGCTGTGCTCCGCGATTCCTTGCTGGCAACTAAGGCACAGGCTTTCAAACTGGGAGCTCTGCAAATTATTGCTGATGAACGGAAGTTCACCAACGGTCAAATGATTTCCGTGGAAACCCTTCCACAGCACTTTCAGAAAATGTCGCGTGTCGACGAACAACTGAAGGAATGGGTGGACAAATTACGGACCGATAAGTTGGACGAGCCTCAGGAGGCTATGGAGCAGTATCTGCTTGTGGGATCGTCCTTGCCATTGTTTGGCACCATGATGTTTCGGTGTCTGGAACAGGTCAAGTCGGCCTCCACTGCCGATGCCGCCATGCACACTCCAGGCACGGACCGCTCCGGAGGTACACTAAATCCTTTGGAGCGTCTCAAGAACACTCGTTCCAAGCCGGAGCTGAAGGAACGGGAGAATTCAAACGAGGAAGCTGCCCCCCAAGAGACAGCACGCATGGTTCCGGTCATTATTGGCATCAGTAGCCATTCGTTCCAGCGACTTCACCCGCAGCACCGTACTCTGCTCATGTCCTGGCCTCTGCGTGCCATCAAAAGCCCAGTGTGCAGCGACAAGAACTTTGTGTGCGAAATTGACGTGGGCGGGCAGGTTTTCAACTACTCTGTCAAGTGTCGCAAACCAGAAGCCATCAAAGAAGCCATCGAATTCTACAGCCGCCACGAACTGGCACCCAAGCCGACAGACTACCCAGTCTTCCTACCGGAAATATCAGAATCCGCCCAAATGAGGGCGAATGGCGACGGCACCGACGAGGCGACCGTGGTGGGCTTGGCCATCAATCGACTCGGTGACGCTGTGCTCATGTCGCGGCAGAAGAATCAGAGTCCGTTGAGTGCCGCGGCATTTGCTCGTGGATAGAATAACAGAAATAGCATTAATTTTTTTTCCTGTACGTTTTGTAATGTTGAGTTTGCAGGAAAGGTGAACAATACGGTGTCAATATGAGTTCTGTTGATGCTGCGGCAGTGGTATATATGCAAAGGAGGGAGTAGTTTTTATGTCATTCTTACTTAGCTCTTTGATGCCATAACCTGGGGACGGCGCAGTCGACTGGCGCGGGAGCTAGAGCGATCACGCTTCATGACCACCTTCTTCTGCTCTACAGCAGCCTCATTTTCCTTGTCCATCTCGCTGTTCATGCCTTCGTCTGCGTTCCCGATGGGATCATCGGCATCCTCGTTGCCTTCAGGAGTGCGCTGTCCGGATATTTTACCAAGGGGAGAGGAGACCACACTGCCTCCGCTGCTTCCACCCATCGTGTTGGTAATGTCAAAGCCAAAGCCCTGTCGGGATCCCTGGCTGATGGTCCGCGGGGTGCGGATAAGCTCGTCATCGCTTTCGTCTTCCAAGCTCGGCTTAGGAACGTGAGCAATCACTTCGCTGTAAGGTTTGGAACGAGTGAACGAGGACCGCAAGACAAATTCTTTCTTCGCCGGGGTTTCCAGGGTGACGGCAGTGGGCTTGATCTTCTTGGCATGGGTCTCATCAACAACGGTACGGATGGTGCCCAGCACCGATTCGCTTTGTTGTGTGTGGGACTCAACCTCGCTGCCGTTCTTGGAGATAGAAGATGTCAGATCAGTACTGACGCTGTCGTGGTTTTCCTTCATCTCAGACGTAGCTTCTGTGGTCATTTCGGTAACTTCGGCGGCGCAGTACTCAGCGAGATCTTGTAGATTACTGTTCATGGTCTGCACACGGTCGGCCTGTACACTATCGATACGGTTTAGGACCTCCGTAGTGGTGTGGCTCGACTGGGACACAAAGCCCTGCATGGCATTGACGGAGCTGGTAAATGCTGTGTTGTGATCGGTGGCAACTTTGAGGGACTGTTCGGAATGCTGAACCATCTCGCTCTTCGCCTCGTCAACCACGCCATCGATGTCACTGCTGAGCTGAGACATAGCAGCAGTGCGGGTTTGGACAACAGAGTGCATGTTGCTAAGGTTCTCGGTCAGCGCAGAATCGAATGTTGCTGTGCGAGTGAGGAATTCTTCGTTCGCTTGCTTGATGTGAGTGTCAAGCAAATCACTGACACCGCTGTTGGAGTAACTCATCAGAGCAGCCAGATTCTCGACCAGGTTGGCCTGGATCTTGCGAACGTGGCTGTCCATGCCAGTGTGCAACTGTGCAGCTGCGTTTTCGGCTTTCTCTACCTGCAGAGCGGCCTGCTTTCGCTCCGTTTCAATCTGCTCACTCACCACGGAACGCAGGCTTTCTGCCATTGTGGCCAGTTGCATGCTCAAAGAATCACGTTCGGACATCAGCTTCTTGTTGTGGGACTCCAGGTTGGACATGAAGCTGTTCATTACAGTGGTATGGGCGTTCAGCTGGTCCTGAACGCTTTCCAGCTCCTGGCGAACACGGGTTTCCAGTCCTTGCAGACTATCCTCCATGCTCTGACGGAAACTCTGTTGCTCCTCAGACAGTTCCTGACACTGTTCACTCAGCTGAGTAGCGTCGTCTTGATTGGTGGAGATGAGCTCCTGGGTCTTGTTGGCAATCATAGTCTGGGCATCACCCAGCTTGGTGTTCAGATCGGCCATGCCGTTCTCTAGTGATTTCTTAAGCAGACCTACGAGATGCTGCTGGGACACACCAGCATCCTCGGAGCGCTGACGTTCGTGGGCAATCAGATCAGACAGATTTGTGAATTGCTGCATCAGCACAGTGTGACTCTCGCGAGCGGCCTGAAGGTTTGCCTCTTCCTGTTCCTTCTGGCGCTGAACCTTGGCATGCAAACGATCGACATGGTTGATTGACTCCGACGCAACACCCACGACCTCCTGTGCCTCAGTGTGCAGCGACTCCTCAATCTCGGAGTGGTGAGAGATGATAGTCTCCTTACACTCAATGTCATGGTTGGCTTCCTTCAGCTGTCCACGAGTAGTGCGGTAGCGGTCCTTCACCACCTTCAGATGCCCCTTAGTGGTATCCAACTCTCTAGTCGTACTCTGCAGGCGCATTTTTGTGGACTCAAACATGTCCATGGTGTGCTGCAGACTCTTCTCTGCGGCCGCAATCTTATCCTGCAGCTCAGTGATAGTATTCTCCTGGGCCTTGATACGACCATCCATGGCCTCATATGTGGCCGCAGACAAGAAGACACCATTCTTTTCACGGGCAGCCGTGAGGTCACGGCGGAGACGTTCAATTTCCGCGTTGTACTCTTTCAAAACAGCCTTCTTGCTGAGCTTCGCATTCACTTCAGGTTTGTTCTTAATGTCCTTGGCACGCAGGGCATAGTCCAATGTGCTCAGAGTCTCCTCGATGCAGTTGTTTGCTGGGCTGATGGTGGCCACAATACAGGTCTTGGTACGTCCACCCAAGCTATCCTGAAGCAATCGAGTCAGCTTTGACTCCCGGTAAGGAACATGAGAGGTGCGGCCGACCAAAGCGTTGATGACACGACCCAAGGTCAGCAAGGACTGATTGATGTTACCGGCCTCACGAGCACGGTCGTTTACAGCACCGGACCGGCCAATGCATTCGCTACCGGCGAGATCCACCAAATTCAACTTACCAATACGCAGTAGCTCTTCGTCTGGGTTGGAGGGGTCAGACGCTTCCTTCATGTGTAGAGTGATGGAAAACACAGAATGGGAACGACTGGAGTATTCGTTCAGCTTGGTGGCAGCGGTGGCGCGGCGAGCTTGTCCCCGCTGAAGTATATCGTACACCTCATGGCGATTGTTCAGCACCACTTCTTCAGCACCCTGTACGAAGGTGGCACCACGGCGGGTGGGATCCTCAAAAATTTTGAGGCGTGAGTTGCTGTGACCAACATCCTCGGGTGCCAGCAAATCCTTGAGCTCTTCATTGTACAATTCGACGTAGCTGACCCGCACACTGAATTCCAAGGGGTTGTCCGGGCGGCTCTGACCTGCCTCGAGGACATCAAAGACATGCTCCAAGGCACGAGGGACAATACCCGCATGAGTATCTTCGGCGTATCCGGTGAATGAAGGTTTGCCGTCGGCGGGACCGACCATAGTGTGTGTCTTTCCAGTGCCAGTCTGACCGTACGCAAAAATTGTGCAGTTGTAACCCTGCAGAACCTCTTCAACGATTGGTTTCACTGTGTCCAGGTAGAGTTCCACCTGAGAAGTGTCGGGACCGAACACCTGATCATAGCTGTAGGTCTTCCAGTATGGACCGTGCTGGACTTCAAGACTGTGCTCCCGGTTTTTCTTTGCGCCCCGGGGAAAGCGGACAACAAGATTATTGTTCTGCGCTTTCTCAACATTGTTCCGCGGACGGCACCGGACAACGACCTTGATATTGGTCTCTTCAGCTTTCTTCTTCTCAACCATTATGATCGATATGAATTATCTGACCGATTCGAGAAAACTTTCTCTCCCAACTTAAAGTTTTCCGTTTCCGTTAGTCACCGTTTGCTGTATTCGTCTTCACCTATGTTCACAAGTTTGTATAGCCTGGCGTGCTGATCACACAGACGCCCTACAAAGTCCACGACGTGTCCAGTCGTCAGTCCATCTTCCAATGTCTTAACTGCCGGTACAATCCTTGGGCCCGCTACTCAACTCCTGCAACTGTGAGACCAGGGCCGGGTGGTGGTAGGGTCTCTTTAGGTCCCCCCTCTCCTTCTCGCTCTCCACTGGCCGGGAGTCGTCGCGCGCCAAAATCCAGTCCCCCTCGGGGTCAGAGGCTCTCCTGTTTTATGGGCCCCTAACCTCGCTCACTCATTTCGGGGGTGCCCAACTTACCCGCCCCCCCCCTTTCCCCGGTCCTGTTTTTTTCGTGTGGGTCTCTCTGGACACACTGGCGAATTGTTCTTGACTATGGGTTTTGAATGGGTCGTATTTTTGGCGGTTCCCCGCCAGCACCGTGGCGTGGCTCCTCTGGGGCCCCCTTTTGGCTCTCCGCCCGGGCCCATCTCGTTCCCCATGCGACCGCCGGAGGGAGAGCCCTTGTCTACGGGCCAGGCAGAATATTTGCCTGGTATTCAATAGTGAAAGTACAGGGACAAGGGACTGAGACCCCCCACCCTCCCTTTTCTTTCTTTCTGAGGGGTTGTAGCTTTGTGCGCAACTATTGATCGGGACTGACTTGCGTAATCTTTCTGTGTTCCCGATGGCAAGGGGCCACGAAAAAGAGGCCCCCGAATGAGGGACAGGCACGGAAAGGAAAAAGAAAGTCTAAAAAAAGAGAAAAGGAAAAGACAACAACGGCCAGGAAGCACCCGACACTGCAAAAGAAAAAAAAAAATTGCGCGCGCTCGGTTTGAAATATCGAACTCCGTCTCCCAACCACTCCTCCTCCTCGGACCGGTGGCGGGAGGAGGATTGGGGCACACCAAAGGGGGGGCTGGCAGGGGACGGGTAGCGAAAAGAAGCGCGACCCGAGTTCTCAAGAGCCGGGAGCGTGGGGGCGATACCCCGGAAGGGTGTGGAGCTGCCCCGCTCCGGTGCCTTGGAGCAAAGGAGGGCAAAGCCGGATCGGTAGAAACGGTTGGGCCCCCCCCCACGGGGGGGGGGGGGGAGGGGGGGGGGGGGGGAAGGGGGAGAGAGGGGAGAAAAAAGGGACCGCGTCGCTAAGCGAGAAAATGAAATTGGAACCCAAACAGAGCGGGAAGAGAGACACGGACGGGTTGGACACACACACACACCTACACGGACACGGGGCACACACTGGGCAAAGCAACTGGAACCACCACCAGAGAGCTTCCGGGCCCCTTAGGAAGACGAAGGTTTTCAACTGGATGCCCAGGCACAGAATGTGTGAGCGGGGTAGTGAAAGCCTATCTGTCGAACCCGCAACCTTTTCTTTTGCTCCTAGCGTTATTTTGGCGTGCCTTTGACTATTCGGTCCATTCGCAACTGTCGGATGAAGGCGCCAGGCTTGTTGTCAGCCTTGGGTGGAAACGTAACGACCCCTTGGATACTGTGCGGTGCGGTGGTGGCTGGTTGGTTGCGTTCCTGTTGTCCTAAAGTGGTAGGCAACCGGAAGGTTTCGAAGGGGTAGCGAGCGATTGTGGGTCTCACTGTCGTCGGAAGAAGCGGTTGAATTTATTGGGAACTCTTGGGATGGCTTGTGATGCTTGCAGCGCTGGCTGGGCCGTCCTCAGCTCTGAACATTTTTGCTCATAAAAGGAAGGAATGAAAGCCATACGCACGCACACACAGACAGAGAAGTGCGCGGTGCGACGACTGTGCGAAGCACGGGGGTTCGTCGTGATGCAATGGTTCGACAGCCCTTTTGCGTAGCTAACTGGCTGCCACAGCACGAGAGAGCACAGGGCTATTTAATCAGAGAGATTGTTTGTCAGCAAAGCGAACAATGACTGTTTGGAACGTAAGACAACATCCCATATCTATTAACGAAGAACACAATGACTTCAGCGTCGTCTTTCCGCGTAAGGGCGGTTGTTGGACGCGGGTCCTTTGGCGAGATCCAGCTCGTCCAGCACAAGGTGCACAAGAGCGCCCACGTCATGAAAGTGGTCCCCAGAGTGTCTGCTTTCAGACAGACCACAGGAATGAAGTTTCGTGAGGAAAGGAACATTATGATAGCCGCTGCCGAGGAGTCCAATGTCGATGCCAACAAGTATCTGGTGACGTTGCATTCATTCTTCTACGATGAGAACGATCTGTTTTATGTGATGCCGTTCTACCCAGGAGGTGACCTTCTCGCTTTGCTGGAGCGTAAAGGCGGTCTTCTTGAAGAATACGAAGGCGAGTTCTACGTTGCAGAAGCCTTCGCAGCCGTGTTTGCCTTGCATGACCTTGGGTACGTTCACCGGGACCTGAAGCCTGACAATTTCTTCATTGACCAATGGGGCCATCTTAAATTAGGAGATTTTGGTTACGCTGGCGAGCTGGATGAAAATGGCGAAGCTAGTGCTTCTGTCGTGCTTGGATGCCCCGACTACACCGCTCCTGAGCTTCTGCAGGGAGTTGGCCAGGTTCAGTATTCCAAGGCTGCGGACTACTGGAGCTTAGGTGTGATGACCTACGAAATTTTGACCGGAGACATGCCCTTCAGTGGAGACACTATCGCAGAGCTTTACGCGAACATTCAAAATTTCGCTTCCACGTTCTGCTTTCCGGAAGACACCACCATGTCCCCGATCGCTCGGGACCTCATCACCAGCTTGATCGCGGAGAAGGGCAAGCGCATGACTGCCAGCGACATTCGAAGCCACCCGTTTTTGGGCAATGTTAATCTGGATCGACTTCAAGACCGCATTCCTCCTGTGGTCCCAGTCCTTAAAACTGAGTTTGATACGGTCTACTTTGACGACGTACCCCCAGCACCAGAGGTCAGTGTATCTCACACGACCAGGAAGAGTGGCTACACGACTGAGGAAATGGAAGAGATGTTGCATGACTTGGCACACGACACTCTCGGTGGGGAGACAGAAACAGAAACCGAGACGGCACCGGCTGGTACGGAATTGCCGATTGGGGCAACAGGAGGAATTGCTGCCGGAGCTGAAATTGCTGTCCAGACTTCTCCTGACAAGCTGACGGCTGCACCATCTCCAATTTCGACAACCCGCAAACCACAAGCACCAATTCAGAGGAAGATTGATTCCTCGCCTATCCGGGCAGCTTGTGCAAACTCTGGCAACGTGCGACGGACGGTAAAGGCTATCAATAGCGGAGACACACCGAGGAGGCAGCACGATGTGAGCCGTAAACCTAGTCCTATGACTGCAAACTTCATGAACAGCAGACCTGCAGGTGGTTTCAACGGGCAAACTCGTACTCCGACGCGCACGCCTAGTCGGAAAGATCCGTCGGCAAACGTATCGTCACCCGCTGCAATGCACTCCTGTAAAGTTCAGACTGACACGACTCTGATGACACCATCTCCCGTGCGATCTGCACGAATGCTCGATCGCGCAACCATGAAGGAGAGTTCAGTGACATTCAGTCAAGGCACCAACACGCGGGCGGCACTCATGTTCAATCATCACACACAAACGCCTGAGCATGTGAAAACCGTTGAGGAACAGCGTAGCCAAGGTGTGCAGACGAGCACCGTTTGCGAAAGAACTGTGGGTGCGCAGACCCTTATCAGCAGTGTTTCTCTAGCCATGAATGCAGAAGAAGACGCCCTTCTACGGGAGATGCAGGCCCTGTTGGCCGCGGGCCCTATATCTTCAACCAATGTTACTGTCACCAACTTCAACGGAGACGCCCTGGTTGCGCTGGAGCATGAGCGCCGAGAACGCCGGTGTCTCTCCAAGCAGGTGACCGCCCTGCAACGTCAACTAGATACTGTCACTAAGCAAATGGAGAAGGAGCAACAGGCACGCATCGCAATTGAACAGTCCAAGGCTCAGATGGCCCGGGAGTACGAGCAAGAGCTGTCAGTGACGCGTTCAGCTACAAATCAGCTTCATGGACTCTGTGATCAGCTGACCTCCGAGCTGTATGGTGTCAATGATACCACCAGCCTCTCTCATACTCTCTTGGAGCGCCGGCAGAGTAATGTTTCATCGCAAAACGGGACCTGGAGCAAGAACCTTCGCAGGTCGAAGATGGTGAGGAGCGGTGGTCAACGTGACTACATTGCTGACTATGGTAAAGAGAACGCTGGGGTGGCGATCGGACTGGATCCGGAGCTCGGTCAACCGAAGATGTACCATAACATTCCACATCGCCTAGTTCGGCAGAAAGTCTACATTGGCCTTGCCCGCTGCATGGTCTGCAAGGACAGTATTCAGTTGGGTAGCATGGCCATGCGTTGCACTGAGTGCAACGCATGCGCTCATCGTCGGTGCACATCGTCGGTGAAGAACACGTGTGGCCTTCCTCCGGGTTGGGATAGCACTGTGGGAGTATACGCATTGGCCCATGACATCGAACTGGAGTCCTGAGGCTCCATATAAATACATTGTTTTAGTGGTATATTTCATTTGTTTCTTTAATCTTTACGTAGCTTAATCCGCAGCAATGCCTTCGTCGTCCACACTATCAGAATCGTCCTCATTACTAGTATCATCAGTATCAGTTTCATCAGAATCTGTCTCTTCCTGGCCACCATCAACCGCTTCCTCAATGGCCAGCAGGGCGAACTTTTCCAAGCACTCCGCACGGGCTTCCGAAATGCTTTTCAAAAGCTCTTCGCTCAGCCGTCTGAGGTGAGCAGTCTTGCAGTGTGGAGACTGAACCCAGCTTGTGAATTCCTGAATGTACAATTGATCTACAACGTAAAATACTTCGTGGGCCCTCAGCACCTTATGCAGGTGAAGCAGTGCCTTCACCACTGCGCGTCTACCCAAACTAAGAATGATCGCTGCATCCTTGATAGCCAGCGCGGCCAGCGTCCAGTGTCGCTGCAAGGGATAAGTCACAATCCGCCGAGTAACTCCCAGCGTTACGTCCCCCACTGACTCATAGACTACGTGCCAGCGCAGCGTCGGGGACAGCACCTGCACGGTCCATGCTGATTCTACTGTCGGATCGTTTCCATTCTGGCGATATTCGTAGCTGTACACGAGTAGGAGATCAACAAGGGCCAAATACATATTCTTCTTGTGCTCCAGAAGGCTATAGTCTCGCTTGGGCAGGGAAGAGAGCAGACTAGACTCATCTCCAGTCAAGCGGATCATGTCATCCGATTTGCGAACCTTTGTCGAATGGTTCAACACGGCATTGTTGTCCTTACTTGTGTCATCCAATACGACCGCCTGCATCTGCTGCTCAATCTCAGCCTCCTGGGCCTCAATGTCTGCTTTTATACTGCGATAAATCTCTTCCCACCATGGCATCTGGGTCAAATTGGCCATCTGTACTATTCGTTCAGCATAGTCAGCGGCGTAGTGTTCGTCATCGAAGTCTTCCCCTTCCGATTTCTGCATCATCTGCATTCGTTCGCTGTACGTGTACGTGGCCGGGTCATCCGATATCGTCCATCCTAGCTCGCGTCTAAGTGCTTCGTCAAGCCCAGAATAGACACCTGTGCGACGTAGGTCAAAGCCGTACCGGTGTCTCTGTTGCATGATGGGGTCCTCACCCAGCAGGCTCTGGTCCGAGAGCAACGCTTGCATACCTTGCGGATTAGCCTTTGGGTCCACTGTCCAGGACCAGTCAATCTCTTCGTCTTCCAGATCTTCGGGTTTCATTGTACCCTCTGCCAGTTCTTCGATAACCTCCACTGCCGGGCGCCCAACGTTTGCTCGCTTTGGAGACGGCAGCGTGGGTTCGTCAAGTGGGCCGCCGGCTACGCGGATCTGGTCAGGTCCCAGACCTTTCGACTTCTTCTTGTCTGTCATCACCCATGTCAGCAAAGATAAGTCCCCAAAGTCTTGGCCGCGCTCAGCTTTAGGCAACCATACAGTCAATTCGTGCGTATTTGGATCAAAGGACGCTTTCTCCCGTCCGTCCTCGACAATAGCATAGTCAAAATTAAGCTTCAGAAAGTACGGCTTCACATGAATTCGTGCTTCATTCACTTCGATACTCACCTCCAATTCTTTTGCCCGGACGTACGGTGTGCGTGCATGGACAATGACATAGTCATCGTCCTGCGAAAGTGTGAAATCAGGCGTAAGCATGGGATTCCAAGGCAATCAGTAGGGACAGCTCCGCCATGGCCTTATGGATCACACGCGCCTATTTTCGAAGCAGAAGCGTGGCTTTCCCATCACAAGGGATTTGTACTGTAACACGCTCAATCAAATACCCAGCTGACAACAAATAGAGAATGTAACAGCGAGGAATGTGAAAAGTAGGTCCCAAGCTCGTGACTTGGCCCCTGGCCCTGTCCCCGAGGCACCGACCACGAGCCCCATCCTTCCCCGGGCGGGTCTCTCCCGCCGTCCCTCGCTGGGTTCTCGCTTTCCCCCCTTTCCAAGCCCCCCCCCCCTTCGGGCGGAGCAAAAAGGGGCCGGTCCCAGTCCGTCACAAGGAAGGGGGGGTTGGAGGATGGCTGCCGAGTTTTGGGTAACGGCGGACGGTTTTGAGTGGCCGATATTGTGTTGTTTTTTTTTTTTTGGTGCGAGAATCTTCACATCGGTGTCACAACGTAGAAGATGGAGGTGTTTCAAGAACCCTGAATTGCGTCCTCAGATTCCAGAAGTCAGGTAATGCTGGATAGCCGTTTGTTGGTCCTAATCGCATAGGTCAGATCAGTAGCCATGCTGATGTGAGCAAAGAGCTGGGACTTAACGAAGATACGAAGCTTGCAACCTTTCAACCTTTCACCATGGCTGCACCACGGCAGACGATGTCGTATCCTCGGCTGCTATATCGCTTTGGACAGCTGGGTTTGATTCTGGGCGTTGGACTCACAGGCTGGGGCGCTCTCGGAGGGTGGAAGAACGAGTATACTGACGAGGAATGGCTCAATAATTGGTACACAGTACCAAGGCCTGGCAATCTCCGAGAAAAGAGTGTGGATTTGGCGCATGGGACGGTCGGATACGATGCTGCTGAGACGGCAGGATTGTCTCGTCGCCAGATGGCGGCCGCAATGGCCAGTCTCTACCCTGTAGACTACGAGCTGCGGGATCTTGCTCTCCTCATGAAGGGTCTGCAGAAGAATAAAGTGCCGATTCGTCACGACTTGCATACCCTGCTGAGGAGTCAATGCCATGCGTTCAGCTTCCGCGACCTTCGTGAGTGCTCTGAGCAGGCACTCGACGACTGGAAGGCAGCTCGCTTGGGTATGCGCACGGCCGCGTTCCCACAGGGGACCATGCCGAAGCCATCTTTCTCGGTCGAAGCTGAGCGGGAGAAACTGATGAAGGAGAAGGCAGCAGATCATGCTGCAAACGCTCGCGCCAACAAGGGTAAGGGGCTCGTAAAGAAGAAAGAGCCCAAGACTATTGACCCGGACGACCAAATTGACTTTGAAGCGATTGCGGATTTGCAACGGCGTCTGGTTGATTGTCTGGCCAAGTATCGCTGGCATCGCTACGTCGAGAACTCAAGTATTGCACAGAAGGCCAGTTTGTGGGAACCTGAAGACTGGCTCGGCTTTGATCAGGTGTCAACTCCCGTCCGGAATGGCATTCTTGCCCGGCTGAGCAGCCGCGGTGCGGCCATTGTGTACAATGCATTCACAAAAGAACAACTGGCGCCGTTCCAAGAACTTGTGAAGTATTCTGATTTCAAGTCCACGGAGACCCCAAGTGGCAAGCTTGGACCAGATATCAACACAGTGGAGACATCCCGCGGTCGTTTGCATCTGAACGCGTTCCAGAGCCCGCAGGTGTCTGAGGCCATGAAGTCTTTGATTAAGCCCTTCCTGCCCATTGTTCACGGCTTCCTGTATGGCCAGGATGTCTACTTGAGTGATATGCAGGTTCTGGTGAATCAACCGGGAAGTGAAGATCAACGTTTCCACGTAAATAACTGCACAAAGGGTATAACTGTGATTGTGCCACTTGTCGAGGTCACTGAAGCAGGGGGACCAACGGAGATTTTGCCGGGATCGCAGATGCTGCTGACCCGCGGGTTGCAGAGGACCATTGGCCCACTCATGATGACATCCTATGGCGACTTCTTCTGCGAATTGCTGGGCAGGCTCCGTCCTAAATATCGGCCAAAGCTGCAGGTTGGTGACATGTTCGTCTTCGACTCGCGGACCATCCACCGTGGTCTCAGCAATCTCAGCAGCAACGGGACCCCTATCCTGGTCTTCCGCTTTGATCCCATCCAGTACCCATCTTCAGGCCGACAAGACGTGCTCACTGGAACTGGCACGCCGCCTTTCCCTCCGAGTATTCCAAGGAAGGACTGAGGACCTAAAACATCATGTAGAGCATGTATACAGTAGTTGTAACGTACTAGCAGTAGAAGCATGAGTAGTCCACTCCCCCCCCCCCGCCAACTCGACCTCTTCTCTCTGCGCAGTGCTTCTGTTCTCTGCACACGATTTTATGATTTTTTTTGATATATATTTTGTCAAAATAGAATATATTTGTATGCAATTCAATCAAGTCAACACTGTGGTTGCACGGGAAACCGGCTTAGGTGGGGGCCCCCCCGGGGGGGGCCCGCTTTGAGAAACTAATGGAACAGAAATGGACAGAGCCCACCAGCAGTGGACTTGTGCAAATCAAACGAAATAGAGGCTATGTAACCAAAGTGTTAGACTGAATGAGCTTCACCAAATGCTCCGCGCCTGGTTGCACCCTCACCTAAAGCTCCCGCAAAGCGCTGCGGACCCAAAGAATTGACCGGTCCCAATCATAAGTGAAATCAAGTAGCAGCAGATAGTGTCCTCTTCCGGATAAGTCATGGGGTCATGGTATTACTTCAGATGATGACTGTGGCTATCAACTTCAGAGAGGAGCTCCTTGTGCGTCAAGGAGATGCGCTACCATGCCGGCGAGAGTACAGCCGACCTACCACTCCCGTATGGTGCCGAACACAGGGGGTTCACCGAAGCAACTGACACCCAGTAAACTGTCCACGAAACACGGTCAACCAATCGAATAAAGCGAAAAGTTCCATTGGGGCGGAACTCCTAGACAACAGAAGCCAAACAGAAGGGGGAAGGTTGGAGGATTGAGCAGGCCTGGGCTTAAAGGGAACGGGGAAGCGGGTTCCAAATATGAACACGCGAAGTGCGCCCTAAAGCAGTGAATATATGGGACTGTGAAGGTGGGGAAGAGTCCGAGCCCCAAGCCCCAGAAAATAAAACATACTCCGGGCCGTACCCCGTAATAGGTTTGGATGCTTCTGTGGCCCACATGCGCAGTATGCGCCAACGGTGACATCGTCTGCATGCTAGGACAGGCCCACACCGGAGTAGCACAGAATAAGAGGATACAGATGGGGAAGCTGAGAACCCATGTCGACTGGGCTACAATCTCGTCAAGAATTTGCGAGTGAGAACAGTAGACCCGCCAACACCAGCCTAAGGTCCCCCTGGTTCATCGTCCCCCATGTCCCAATGGCAGCAATTTCCCTGCGTTCCCTTGTGTATACCCTCAATGACCATGGCGATACGCAAAGAGGAGCCCGCAAGCGCAGAAAAGAACGATAGGAGACACGCAGAAGTAACACGACCAGAACAGGAATGAAATGATTGATGACGAAACCGAGAGGAGGCGCTAGACAGCAGACCTCAGCCCCTCGGTTTCTTTTCCAGAGAAATTGAATCAACGCATTCGGACATTCAGTCTCGCACATGAAGCGTATGAATATTTTGTGGCTCTGTCCAATGCTTTCCGAAGTAGAAGATGGGCCGTCGCATAGGCCGGCGTTTATTGTCGGCAATCCTCTTTCATCCACCCACGCAGATACTAAAAGAAAATTCGAACACAGACGGGCGAATTAACAGATACTCCAACGACGGACACTGGAGAGCTGTGTTTAGTCAATACAGTCCATTTGGGCATCTAAAGCAAAGCGGTGCGTACCGACTTGTATTAATCATGGAAGACGCGCTTGCATTGCAAGTCTAAAGAACGGAGAACGGCGCACCATGTGCTTCTGAATATGCATTAGTAATGGAACGGATAATACTATCGTTGTGTACCGCATGTTTGGGGGTTCTACTATCGGGCCGTAAGACTGCAATGCCTTCTTCAAAGTTCAATAGCCAGTGCTATCTGTCCTATTTCTGTATACGTAGAGTATTGAAATTGGCTCCAAACGAAAACATCCAGTGACAAGCAGGACTTATAACACGACAGGTGGCGCGCGCGCATTAATGCGGGAAGGCACCAGGCCTATGTATGGAAAATGAGTCACAGTGTTGTCCGGTTCTGTTTCTTCGTTATCTAAATCAAGTAAGAAAATCCTGTTTTGAACGGCGCCCTAAACATTCTTGTTTGCCTTCCATAATATTGTTGTGATGGCCATTAGGTAGTGCAGGAGCTGCTTGTCATTGTTCACCTTTGTTCTCCGTGGGGTACACCATTGTTGCTATGACTGACAAGAATTTAGGTGTTTAAGCATATTAAACCATTCCAGCGGGGGCTGCCGTTCAGTCCTCCTCCGTTCGAGCCTTTCTCTTTTTGTTTTTTTTTTTCGCAGTTGGAATGGGGCCCCTTTGTTCGGAAGGCTCGTAATTGGTTGCGACTCGGACCCAGCACATTCATCCGGTTTCGCCTGTCCCCAGCTTCATGGGGCCGCTTTGGGACAGGTGCTGCGGTGCACTCCTCTTGATTGGATTCTAAAAGAGAGAACATTAGTGAGGAATAGAAGGTTTCTAATTTCCGAGGCCCTCGTAAGCTGTATACTCAGGCCCAAACTTAGAAAGTATAAACCGAGATAAAAGAGACGTATATCATCAGGGACGGTTAACGGTAAGGGTAATTGAACCTCGGCCCCCACTTATTTTCTCAGGACTCCGGGCGTCTCCCTACATATTGCCTGGCCTCCGAGTTTGACTTTTCGTCTCGGGGTAGCGAAGAGTAAAACACGGATCAGAGGCCGTCTATGCAGGCCAGCCCGCCCCTCCCCCTTTGCGCGCCTCAACTTTTTCAAAGCCACTGCGCCACTGCTTATTGCAGTAAGCATACAAGGGTTGGAATCTATGGCCGTTGGTACCATATCTAGCAAACCCCATATGCCAAAGCTCCCCGACGCTGAAGTTGATGATGCAGATGAACCAGCGGTCTACGTCAATACGAGCGCTGAAAGCACTTGGCGTCAGGCAAATGATGCAGCAGGACATAAGGAAGAAAAAGAAAGGAAAGGAATGCGCTGCGGCTAAAAGATAATTGACCCAGAAGATCTTTTGTATGCTCAAGGTACATTCTTGGGTTGACGAAGTGTGCAAGCTTGAGTGGAGGACTTACTTCCGCTGCTAAATGCCTGCAAATAAATTGGTCTCTCGTGTGGACGGACTCCAGGCGCCGTGGCGTATGCTTTTCGTTCCCAGCCCCAGGTTCTTCTTGCTAAACTCAGGGGACACACACCCCGACTGCGCCCTGGTTTTGTTCTCAGTTCACACACCCCTCCCGGCGCCCTGCCTTATTAACCGTACGTGTACCATATGTTCCATTCCTGTTATAGGTGCCAGGGCAGTCGGAAGGGAAGGTGGGAGGGGAGGGGGCCTCCACCACCCTCTGCTGACCCTTCCCCAATCCCACCCACTGCCCCCCGTGCAGCAGTGGTGGGGAGGGGGCGAACAGGGGAGCAGGCCGGGTGAAATGGGGAGCCGGGGTAGGGGAAAGGGGAAACGTGCTCAGCGCGTCAGCCAACAAAAAAACATTCCGCACGAGGAAGCCTGAAAAAAAAATGAAAACCACGACCAAAAATCGTGTAAGTCCAGGGTTCCCCTCTCTTTCGCCACAGCAGGACAGGTGGTTTCTGAATGCGTGCGGTAGGATTTGTTGAAGGACAAATGGAGTTGGAAGAAGACGAGCAAGGGGGAGCGAGGAACGGGAGGAGAGGGAGGGAGAGACTAATGAGGGCTCGGGGGAAAGGTGAGGGGGAAGGGGGCGAGAAATCCCCGGGAGTAGCACCGCGAGACGGGGCGGGGGAATGTGAAAATGAGCTCTCCGCGGTTCGAGGATAGGAAGAGGAGGGGGAGGAGGGGGACGGCTGATTGGGGAGAAGTGACGACGACGGATGACATGGTTGTAACCAATACACACATGCGTGTGCACTACCACGAGCAAACTCAGCTCGAGTTCGGCTTATCTGTGCGGCATTAATGCATTACTTGCGGAGGCACATATTGGGGTAATATCTGGGGAGGTATAAGTTGGGTCGATCCACGGAAGGTCTACACGATTCACCAGTGTGCGTATACAAGCGACGGATCGGTCAAACAGTGTACACATCTTGGGAACCGCGAAATCTCTTCAATATATTTACACACAGACACTAACCATGTATACAAACCACATGAACAGCATTTCTGAGGAACAGAGCGATATCCTGAAGCCTCTCCCTGGTTTTGGTGAACGTCAGCATCGCTGCGCTTCACCGATGGAGAAGACCGCCACTTCTCTGGCACAGAGGAAGCTTATGGAGGCTCTGTACTCTAAGAAGACGCCTAGCGCATAGGCAACAGGGGATCCTTGTATCAATTACTCAAACATTGCCTTGCATAATTTTCCCATCATTTTATTCATAACATCATCCATCCGTACATGTAACATAATATAAATATATAGTAGCCAAATCTTATCCTTGTCTTAGCTGATTCTTCGACCATGTCTCTGTGAGGTTTGATTTTAATGACCATGCTATCGCCTGGATTCTGGGCAACAACTCAAGATCCATTTTCTCGAACCATCTCATGGGATCAACCGTTGAGCTGAGACGCCTCCGGGGAGGATCCGCATCACTCTTGATCACAATAGCAGCGTTGCATCTTTATTCTTCAGTCTCTTACACAATGCTTCGGATGATGACCTAGAAGGTAGCAAGCCTGGTCTAGGTGGAAAACAGGATACCAGTCACCATCGTCAGGCACATCAACATCACATGAGCTATTTGTCCCGTACCGTGACTACAATGGAAGAGCTCGTGCGCCACCTGGACGAACGGGAGTCCATTTCCTCCCCATCCTTGTTTCGTCCTTCCCGTCACCCTTCGGCCTCTCGCTCTGCTCGAATCCCCCGGTATGTGTGATTGCATGCTCTACATGTTTGTCTACCATGTTTTTGATACGCTGTGTGCCCGGTTTCTCATGCTCACCAAGGATCCATCGCACAGATGCGCATCTATTGAGTGCCATGGCTTTAACGGTATTCAAAAGAGTGGTATGCGCTGCCCCACTGTAAGTCTCCACAGGAACACCCCAAGGAAAGTCTCTCTCTCCCCCCCCCCTGTTCTCCTCCCAAGGCGGGAGAACACTGCAGAAGATATTATCGGATAGCACATTTCCGTACTAATTTCTATACGAGGAGAAACAATCATTGTGCTGACGAGGTGTGAGAAGATCCGTCCATGTGATTTTGTCCTGTGCTGAACACTTATACTAAATATATATGCAGTCTCTGCCAAAGGTGGGCACCACTGCCGAAGGGCCGAGCGATAAGATGTTTGGTGGGGTGTGATTGTAGGTCAAGATTGTAGGCAAACATTGAGAAGCCGTCTACGCAAAGGGAAGTTTTTTGTAAACTGCGGCACTGGTACGACTATTATCAAATCAGAGAAGGATGGTGTGCGGATCAGGCGGGTCACCTGTCCACAAGATGACCTGGGACTCGACCGGGTGGGCGGAATCTGCGGCTTCGGCCGAAGATGGTACCACCCTCTGTCTGGTATGTTAGGGTCAAAACTCCGAAAAACTTGACTCCCGAGGATCTTTTTTAATCTTGATTGTATAATAACTTATATTGATTCCATTCTATTTCATTATATTTTGCTCTTTTTAACAATCATAAAAAAATATTTCAATAGCTGATTCAAACGAAGAGTCCCTGCTACTCTCAAAAAAGGACTATTTTGACTTTGGCTTGACATTGAACACATCGTAGTCGTACAAA
>PDIP01000137.1:0-24947 GCA_002811645.1 Corallochytrium limacisporum
AGAACACCCCCCCCCCCCCCCCCCCCAACTTTTACCCCACCCACCGACAAAATGTCTTTTTCGTGATATCATTGGATGAACAGTGATATTTTCTCGCCTTTCTATTTTTTTTTTTAGGGTTTAGCTTTCGATTGGATACTTTAAAAAGAAAGAAATAACTCTCCTGTGTGTGTGATGGTGCCGCGTATTCAAGTCAGAGATGCTGCTGCTGCTAAGGGGGAACTGGTGTGGACGGAAACCGTCTCCCCAGTACCACCGCCACCGGGCAGCCCGTGAGAGGGAAGCGGGAAGGGAGAGCGATAAGAAGAACAACAGTGGGGAGACCCAACGGGCAAGAAGGGGGTGGGGTTCGGCTGAAGGGGGAAGGGGTGTGTGTGTGTGTGTGTGTTTAAGGTGCGGGTTCTCACCAGAGAGTATCAGAGAGATGGGATCCATTCTCGAAGGCAGGGCAACCAAGATGCAATTTAGATTTACGCGCAAGGGAACAAGGAAAACTTTCATTTTCACAACACGCACACAACAGCCCACAACACCGCAACATATACGGCGGTGTGAACGGGCGATCGCTGGCAGGGAAGCTACGGGGTAGAGAGTGGGATATTTGGGCCACCCAGAATCTGTTGGCTCGCTGCTTGCTGTGGACAGCGAGGCACCACCACAATGACAACACCAAAATGTTTCTTGCCGCTCCTGCTTTTTTCGGATTGGGAGTTCTTAATATTAGTGATAGTTTTCCCATTAAAAAGAGAATTCTAGGGGCGAAAATTTTTTTACCGTTCCAGCCAATGGGGCGGTTGCGTGCGCAAAATTATATCCGGAGAAGTATAAGCAATGTAATTCTATAATTTGCAAGCTGATATGAATAACATACGGGTAGGCAGTTGTGGCGCAGTCGCGGTACATAATGTACCGTACTCAATACGGCCATCGAAACGAGCTCTCAGGTCTCCCGTACTTTGACTATAGTCTGGATGGGGCGGTACATTCAGTATCGGAGCCGGTCACCAGAGGCCGCGCAGGAGAGGGGTTCAGGGCTGCGAAACTGTGCCGCAGCAGGTCCACATGATGTGGCGGCCAAAAGCGTAAACATCGCCGGTAGAAGCTTCATTTGCGTCAAGATCATGTTGTGACGTATTTGAACTTAGCCTTAACATTTAGTGCGTATTTGAGTGCATGTATTCATGAGTTAACTTTTCAACTGATCTTCGACGCCGGAGAACAATCACAGGGTTCAGAAGCCTCCGGAAATACACAAACACCACACAATGATGAGCACGGGATCAATTCTGCTTGCTGTGGCTGGAGTCACGCTTGTTCACGCCGCTTTCTCCGCAGAACAGTACCGAAAGTATTTGCAGGCAATTGACGAAGAATTTGTTGCACTGCCCTCAGATATTGTTGTGCAGAGCTTGATCGGACTGCTGCTTGGTATGGTGGGTGCCGTCCTGAGCTTGCCTCAGCTGGCATCTATCGATCCTAAGACACCTCCCAATAAGACCAGCACTGATGAAAACAGCTCAACACCAAGTTTCAATGTCTTCAGCCATCGTGGGCGGAACATGTTCTCTAGCATGAAGTAACTTTATCCACAGATCACGTATTGAAAATAGCAACAAATACCATTTTGTGATATGGGTCGACAAATGAGAATAATAGTGAAAATATCATATTTAGAATAGCAAGATGACTGTAGGTTTTGATTGTAGCCTTTTCTGTATTGAACTTTAGTAGTACCATCTTAGAAACGCTTTGCGATTTCGTCCTGGTTGGTCTTGTCTAGTAAGACCAAGTTCCACTTACTGTGCTGGTATAGGGGATCCTTAGGGTGCTTGTCCAATATGGAAACGACCTCTTCCGGGGGTTCCAGTCCCAGTTTTTCTGCATTCTCCCAACGTTCCCGTCGTGTCAATCCAACCTGCGGCCCGAAATCCATGTTCAGATCAAACCTCTGCAGAATTTGGAGATCAGGATCTTCAACTTCCTTCTTGATCTGCTGTGTCGGACGGGTGCGTTGGACCCTGAACTGTGTATCCAAAGTTCCAGCCTGTCGCTTTGGGGGCACCATGTTTTCTGTCCTGAATTTCTCTTATATATATTTGACGCCGTTCTGTCTCGCTTTCGCAGATTTAACTTGGCTGACTGTGGCCCTGATTTCTAAAACTAGATCCCCATAATACCTTGCAGCGCTGCGCACTCGACTCAGGTCTTCAATGTCCAAAGAGGATCAACAGAATAGGTCGTGAAGAAATTGTGAAACGCAAACACAACGGGCCCAATTCGTCCGAATGTACACAGAGCGTCCCGGGGCACCGCACCAAACCATCCCAACAGTTTGCGGCGATGCTCTTCTCCCGCACCCAACCTTTTCCATTGCAGAACCCTGCGAGAACCCTGCAGTTTTCGCGCAGGCAGGGTTCTCCACCAGGCTGTCCGGGAGGCAGAACAACAGAAAAAACACAAGACGCCCGACCCATCGAAATTTTGGGGGCACGGGTGCGTGCCCTCCTCCCAGAATTTATTCTTGCTGCACTCTGTGCCTGTGGCTTTTTCTTAGATTTCGCATTAGGTACTGAATTTCTATTGCAATATTTTTCGCAAATGGAGTAGAGCTCTTGAGGGGGGGGGCCCACTTGTGGCCCATTCTGAGCTCATAGAAGTACGAAAGATCCGTCTGCGAGAGCTAACTAGTGCGATTACAATTAACTGGCACTGCTCGATCAATCATTGGATAACGAGTAGATACTGAATATGATACAATTTCTAATACTTATAACTATTGCTTTTCTCGTTCATGATGGCAGTGACAGCAATCTGTTGAAACCGCTCATGTCTTCTTCACAAGTTTGGGTGGAGTTGATTTCATGTCGTCCTCCTTCTTGATGTCCGCCTCAGTTGCTGTGCGTTTCTTCTTGGGAGAAAAAAAGGAAGTTATTTTGTTAACCTTTCTGGGCTTGACGCAGTCTGGAGAATCGTTCTTCATGTTGTTCACGACCTGACTGACTTCCTGGAACTTGAGGTCTGTGGATCCCTTTAGAAGATGCTTGACTTCACTGAAGTCTTTGGAGGAGTCAACCCACTCATTGATTTCTTCCTGGGTGTTCAGAATCACAGGCATGCGATCGTGTAACCAGCTCATCGGTTTGCTTGCCTCTGTCGTAATCACTGTGAAAGTGTACTTGACGGGATCTTCCTCGTCCGTCTTGTCAATGTATGAGCTGTAAAGTCCGGCGAAGTACATCAGCCCTCCAGTGTTCTTCTGCTGAGCGTCGCTGGTGATCATGTACGGTACCTTCTCCTTGCCCTGTTGCTGCCATTCAAAGAAACATTGCACTGGGATCGCACAGCGCTTGTTCAACACAATTTTGAACATGTTGCGCTCCTCGAGTGTCTCGGCACGCGCGTTGATCGCTCTCGCAATCGTTGGCCAGTCAGGCTTCTCCTTCTGCCACGGGGGAACGAGGCCCCATTGCATAGTCTGTAGAAACTTTTCCGAATGGTTTTCTCCGACCATGTCATCAATCTCTTGCTCTGCTTTGACCTTAAGCTCATAGTTTTTTTGCCGTTCGTCTACCTTCTGGTCGTTCTTATTGTCATGGTCAGCGGGTTTGTGCTGCTTTGGGGCAGATCCTTGCTTGTGTATGTGGCGACCTGGAGTACGCATCACTGGTTGTGCCCTGCCAGGTCCTATATTGTAGCCGGATCGGAACCTGTCCTTCTTTTTCCAGTGGTCTGGATTGGTCTGTGTCTTCTTGGCAATGTCCTCCGGTGCCAGAGGCAAAGCATACCTGCCACACATTTCTGCTGCTTGTCAAATCAGCGACTATGCTCATAGGGGCCAAGTCCCTTTGTGATACGATAACATTGAAGATCATTCCTCACGACATGCAGCGGCCATCTTATACCACTTTCCTGACCGCCCTGGCTTCCGCAATTCCCTATGCACTGGGCAATTAATGCGAATCCGCCCGCCCTATCTAGTTTTCCATCGCAGACCGGGCGCCCATACCCCTACGGTATTACGTAAGTAAGTGCACACACCGCATCCCTCCTCAAAGTACAAACTGGAAGGGGGGGGGATGAAATTATTGTTCAGTTGTGAATATACCGAAATACCCTCCCGAGCGTTGAACACATATTGGTGAGCCTATAGCGAATGTATTACACCATCGAGAAACCTGCTAATCTCCTGGCCGTTTCAGGGCGATGGCCCGAAAACTCTTGAGCCTGGATATGGTCTTATATTAGCAATCGCGTAGAGTACGGTACTAAAAGTAGCGAAAATGGGACCGGGGGTGTTGGACAGGATTCGTCGCACTCTCCAAAGTCCCTCACTTGTGCTTCGATAAAACCCCAACAGAACTACTACAAATTGGCCCAATATTGCCCAGTCTAACGCCCAGGTACCTGCCAGTTCCAAAACCCTGGCCCTGTGCCTACTCTCCGCCACCATCGTTCGTCGTCGTGGATGGCTGAAATTGGGGACCCCTTGGGGGAAGGGGGAGGGGGGGAAAAAAAGGAAGGGGTTCGCCGCTGGGGGAGATCCCAATTGCTTGTGTTTCGTTCCTTCCTTTCTTCTTTCCTTCCTCATTTTTTTTTTTCTGGTTGCGTTTCTAAATTTTCATCTGTTGTGTGGTAGGGGGGGTTATTCTCCAATCGCTGTGTGGCAAGACCCGCGCCGGTGGGACTTCGGCGCTGAAAGGAAAGGGTTTTCGGGTCAGCCATAGAAAATCTACCGAACTGGAGCAGAAGGAGTGTGAAAGATAGAGCAGAAGAGTACGCCAGAGGTCTCGCACAAAAATGAAAACAATCAAAGAAGCACGAATGACGGAATCTTTGGGCGCTAGGTGGGCCTCGAGCGTTCATTGCCACCGCTTCGAGGTGGTCCGATCACGACCGTTTCTGATGGTTTCCTACTCGTGTTTATATGTCCTGATCCTAATGTCCTGCTTGTTTAAGGTTCTTGAAGAGTGGGGCTTGAAATTACTGACCAGATATCGGCTGGTGATTCAATAATGAGCACCTCCTGACCGCACCCGGGCGTGGTAAAGAAACACCAGTGAACAGGAATTGAAGTGGGTCAGAGTGGGCGTATTGTAAAACGCGAAATTGTTGCGCACAATTCGAAACAGAAAATCACTATCCTTTGGTTTAAAAATGCAGTTGTAGACTAATCTTCGGGAAATCTTGGTTTGATAGTTGGTGGACACTAGCTGTATTGGGCTTTAAGAGCTGAGGTACGTGACCACAAGCGACAAAACATGTCGTTTCGACCTCGTGCGGGCACGACGGTCGCTGGACCTATATCAGAACCGACCCAGGCATACAATGCACTGGCCACACAGTCCACTTCGGTACTCCCCGATGTTACAGAGGAACCAGAGCGGACACCGACCCAACAAGGAGCGACAGCCGCGAAGGGGACCGTAGTGAAGTCTTTGTCTGACTACGATGGACCTCAGACAGCACAGAATGAGAGAGTAGGATTCTTGAAACGTATCCGTCGTCGTCTGTCATCTGCAGGTACCACGAGACCAGTACCAAAGGATTTACAACCTCCGGCCAACGGCACCAGCAATCAGAATGCAGTTCCACTAAGCGAGCAAGGGAAATTCGGCCTGCTCCGAACAAGCATTGGACACATGGAAACTGTGCCATCGCTGGCGAATGGAAGCAGCAGTGCTGAGGACATCTCGAAGGCAAAACAACGTAACAGCTCTGCCTTGAAATATGGTGGGTCAAATTCCAGTGCGCCACGCTTCTTAAGGTCTCGTGCATTGACAGAGCCTTGGCAGTCCAAAAGAGCACTACATATCCGTCCCGACGCACAATTTGGTAAGTCAGAGTCCTATCGTAAGTTAAACAAGTTGGGTGAAGGCACGTATGCACATGTATTCAAGGGCATCAGTAGTATCACGGGCGAAACGGTCGCCCTAAAGGAAATCAATCTGGACCAAGAGGAGGGTGCACCATGTACAGCCATCCGTGAGATTAGCTTATTGCGGGAGCTGAAGCATTCGAACATTGTTACTTTACACGACATTATCCATACCCCGGCACAACTCACGCTGGTCTTCGAGTATCTGCCGCTGGACCTGAAACAGTACATCGATCACGCGCGGGGCTATATTGATTTGGGCAACGTCCGGCTCTTCCTCTTCCAGATATTCCGGGCACTGGACTACTGTCACAAACGTAGGATCCTGCATCGAGACCTTAAGCCACAGAATCTGCTAATTAACAAAGCTGGTGATGTCAAGTTGGCTGACTTTGGTTTGGCCAGAGCAAAGGGTGTGCCGATCAAAACCTTCAGTTCAGAAGTCGTCACGCTCTGGTACCGCGCACCTGACGTGTTGCTTGGCAGCGTAGACTACAATGGAACCATTGATCAGTGGAGCGCAGGGTGTGTGTTGGCAGAAATGATTACAGGCAGGGCGCCGTTCCCGGGTAAGAACAATGTTGACGAACTTCTCCTGATCTTCAAGTTGTTAGGTACGCCCAATGAGGAAACCTGGCCTGGAGTTACGTCGTTACCAGAGTGGAGTCGACGCTTCCCTGTGTACCCTGCTACGCCGATGAACCGAATCTTGCCGCGTTTGGATGCGCCCGGCATTGATCTTGCCTCGCAGCTGCTCTCTCTGGACCCTTCAAAGCGTCCAAGTGCAGTAGAGGCGATGCAGCATCCGTTCTTCAGCGATTACTTTGCGCCTGAGGTATACGAATTGCGCAATGACCAGGCCCTCTCATCTGTACCTGGTCTGCAGCTCAGGGCAGAACGCAACGGAGCACGCCGCGGCACCGGACCATCGAAACATTTCCAGCGTCGTCCCTCAAGCCTTATTGTATGATATCAGAGGTTTGATATAAATACGTTATAACAATTTCTTCTTTATTGCCAGGACCCACCGTAATACGAATTCCTATTAACTATGGTACATGTTCCATTTATTCCCGCTTACTGCGACCCTTAGTTACTCGCGTAGGTTTTGCCTTGACCTGTTTTCCGTTCTGATTGCCCTCCTCTGCCGGTGGCAGATTGGTGATTTCCGCAATGAAGTAGTTGATGGCACCCCAGAGCACGATGGTGGTAACCAACATGAAGATTACATGGAAGTTAAACTCCCACCCAAACCCCAACAAGAGTAGGGACCCAAAGAGGCCCGCGAAGGCAACATTTGTCACAATAATAACACCGCTATTAACCCCAGGTGTGTTAATGGAGTCAACTACGTCCCCGATGACACCTTTGCTTTCTTGCTGTGACATGACCATTCCAGCACCCACCTACACCGTACAAAACCGTTCACGACACACAACACGACTCACACACTAAGAGTTTTGACCTTCCATTCCATACCTTCGCTGTGACAAACACATGTTGAAACTCTTGTCCAATAGAAAAGCTTGACAACCGTACATTGGACCATGACTCGGAGAGGCCCGACACGAACGCAAAACAGTGTTAACCCACCGACCCATTCCACGCGCGAACCGGGGGGGGGGCCGGCCCCACCAGGGAGGCGGGCCCCTGCGTGTCCACATAAATTAGGCCCCGCCCTGGGGCAACGGGGGGGGGGGGTTCAAACACCCCGGGGCCTTCGTCATCCGCCCAGGGTCTTGGCCTGGCTCCCATTTTCCTGGCCCAATTGCCTGCCACCCGCCCCTTTCGGCCGCTCCGTCTCTCCAGTGTTCTCCCTCCCCCCCGGGGGGGAGTGTCCAAACTCCTAAGCGAATTCCTCAGTGCGGAACAAACAGTAGTGAGTCAACCGCACTGTGGGCACCGAGCGTGAGACGATGGAGCACCTCGTAAGACAGTTGAAAGTTGACGTAGGGGTAAAAATATTTTTCTTCCCCGTCTTCTGTCTCTCCCCAATTGGAGCAATTAAGACAACCCCCAAGAGCCCGTTGGTAAAAATTAATTTCTTCAATATCCAGTACATTTACTACTGCAAGCTTCCCGCTCCACGACTTGCCTAAAATGAACCGAGACCGTCGTTCTTCTCTCGCTCTCTCTCACACACGCACCTGGAACCGGCCGGGAAGACCACCAATCCGGCCCCACTTCTGGTTTCCATTCCGTACATTATGTACCGAAATCTCGCATTTTCCACAGGCCCTTCTTTCTCCGTCCGCCATCGTTTCGAGTGCCAGCTCACCCCCCCCCCGGGGCCCCCTTGGGGCCAACTCCCGGTGCTGTTCAAAACATTCATAATCCATCAATCGGCAATTTGCAAAATACCGGTCGTCCTAGCGCACCCAGTGTCTTTCGCTTTAGTGTCTCCGATGTGGGTGAGTGAGTGAGTGAGTGTGTCTTGGGTGACCAGAAATCAAACGAGGGCTATTCCCGGGCGAATTATTGTCCAAACCGTCCGGTCCGTGGGGCAGGAAGATAGGAACACACAAAAACCAAAGCAAAAAAAGGAACCTAAAAAAATAAAATAAACAAGGTCGCGGCGAACCCAAAGGGAAACATAGAAAACTAACCATGGCGAAAAGTTTGAGAACAGCCCGTGCCAAAATCGGCAGCATTTTGGAACGCATCAGGACAAACAGTCGAACACCAAAACACCCCGCGGAGCCGGGACGGAAGCGGGGTCATCTTGATTTTGGCGACGATCAGCTGTTCAGGGTGCAACGAAGGAAAAGGTTTTAGGGGGAGGGGGAGCGTTAGGTTCTTTGGTTGGCATCGTCGTCATTAACACCCAGGGAGGGCCCCTCCGGAGGGGGGGGAGGGGAGGAGAAAACCACCGTTGGTCTCTACAGGTTGCGAAGCAAATTGGATAACCACCGGTACTAGGTCACAGCCCCTCCCCCAAACGGGAGAGGGGGTGGATGCAGTTTGGGCTGGAATGGGGGAATGACAACGCAGAAGGGATGTTGAAGTACGCCTTTGTATGATGCGCAGTCGATCACATTTCACTGGTTTCTTGTTCTCGGGCGAATCGGTGCGAACGGACGTTGACGTTTTGGTGCGATTAATGGTGTCATGGCACCATATTATGGTACTTGAATTCCTGAGTCATCACCAGAATAAGGGTTCTGCAGCAAGAGAAAGCAAAAGACAAGCGATAAGTTAGATCCACAAAAACACACACACGCTTTGCACAACAACGCTCACGTGACACGAACACTAGGAGCGAAACACAAGCAAACAGCAACGATAGAGCCAATCAAGTGCAATCGCAGAAGGAAGAAGAGCGATTCGTCAATGTCTGGCTACCCTCCTCCAGCTCCCGGTGGCTACGGTTATCCGGGCTACGGTCAGCCGCCCCAGGGGTATGGCAATCCTCCGCAAGGTGGAGGAGCGCCACCACCAGATCTGCCTCCGCCGTATGACCCAAATATGACTCAAGGTCAACCCTATCCTCCCCCGAGTCAGGGAGGTTACGGCGGATATCCGCCACCTGGAGGATACGGAGGCTATCCTCCTCAACCTCAGGGCTACGGTCAGCCTCCGCAGCCCCAAGGCTACGGACAACCTCCCGGTGGATACGGTGCACCTCCCGGGGGTAAGCAGCAACGGGCAATGAATGCATTTGATCAGATTGACTCTGACCGGAATGGAATTTTGGACGTGAACGAGTTCCTGCGGGCAATGCAACTGCTGGGTATGCAGATGACGTATCAGGATGCACAGCAGGTCTTCGCAATCATTGATGTGGACCGTAACGGCACTGTGTCGAGGAATGAGTTCGCAGAGTTCTATGCAGCAAACTACTAGAGGATTCGGTTGAATTCAAAACATGTCACCCTTAGCAAATTGTAAGAACTGGCACCATAAGCAACTTTGTCACGATATGATTAACGAGTATTTTAAGTATTTTCATTGTACACGTAGTCCTGGTCATCTTCTCCGGGTGCAACTAGGCTTCTGGAGCTACGTAGCTGATTTGTAAGCTGGTAACTCTCCCGCTCGAGGACCCATACTTCGATGGCAGAACACTGAAACTCCTCCGCACTGGCAAGGCAGGGGTTGTCAAACACATCCGTCGCACGGCTGGTGCCCCTGAAGAGATCATGATCTAGGAAGATCGCGAAGCCTTCACCACCGCCTCCAAACATTAGGCAGTTCTCATCCGCAGCCATGAAGTATTCCTTACTGCCGGTCCAGCGGTACGGTGTCAAATTCACCTCGTCCTCTTGCTGCACTTGCTCTACGCCCAGAGTAAAACAGAAGCATTCCCCAGTACCGTAGTATTGTTGACGGCTTGGATGCCACGGATCCGATGTAAAGCAGCCAAAGCGGTGGCCAGCGTCATCCTTGATGATGGTGACACACGGTGCCGCCACATTGGCCAGATGCCGGAATAAAGTGTTCATAGAGTATCCATTTACGAATGTGGAGTACGCCTTGTGCCACTTCTTTTGGATCAACCGTTTCGGCAGAATTTTCATCATACAACGAACCTCTGCAGGTGTAATCAAATCCGACTCCTGCATGAGGAAGACTGCGTCACCCGGCTCAGCCAAAAGATCGTTGAAAGCTTCATCTGCGAGAGCCTTTGATCTAGCCTTTCTTGCCTCTTCCTCGTGAGCCAGGTCACCCAACAAATACTCCGAGGCATATTCCGATGCCATCTCGAAGCCTGCTCCTATCGTCGACGGGACGAGCCCAAATACAGCACCTAAAAACTCTCCAAAAGTCTCTGGTATCTCCTCGTACGTGTCATGAGTTCGTTGACTATGCTCAGTGCTTTCAGATACATGTCGAGGAGCAGCCTGTCTTTCACCTGGGTCTGTGATATCTGTATGGCTCCGCTGGAGAATTCTTGGGTTGACTTCGTTGCTGTTTATCCCCGGATCACTTACATATCTTGACCTTTGACTTCGGTGGCGAGAGGAATTTCCCGGAAACACCCTGCCTGGCGTCCCACTCGACGATGAAGCCCGGTTGTCCCTATCTACTATTTCCCAGTCCTCACTTTCCTTTTCGGAGTCTATTGAGTTTCTTTGTTTTCGATTACTTGATTCACCGAACCAATTGTATGCTTCCTCAAGCATAAAATCGGACGTCCCGTCCATGATGAATGCAATATCGGTGGGTACGCAATTGTGTAGACTATGTCATGCTGTTCCACATCCTGTTCTATGTAATCCCTTTGCCGACGTGCCAGATTGGTGTGATATAAAATTGGACCACTTTCCTAAGTAGGAAGCCAGTGGAGTTGCTTGCCAAGTGAAATAGCCACCACAAAAGCACTCAGTGCTCTCGGTCATCATTTTCCCTGGGAGACCGGCCGTTCACCCACTTTATTTTCGCTTACTCTGACGCCCAAATCCCTCCGGCTCTCGCTCTCGGTGCGTAAATGCGCCTGCTTACAAAAGCAGCAGCGATCGCTATTTGCCCCATTTTTCTCCCCGTTCTTTCGTCCTCCCCCGCTGGACACTTGGCGGTCTGCAACAACCGGGAGAGCTGGCCCCCACTCCCTTTGCCTCTCTCCTGCCGGCGGCAAGGCCGGACGCAGTAGTGGTGGGAATGGGGGATGCTCGGGGAGCCCCCAGTATTCTCGTGAATACTTTCAATGATAAAGATAAAAAAAAAGAGATTTAGTGATGGCCGGGAGGGGAGGGGAGGCCTCCTCCCCTTGGGCAGTGGTAGGAGACCGAGTTGGTCCGAACCCCCTTGGGGCGAAGCGAGTCTGCCATTGCCCACTACGCCCCTTTGAAAGCCGCAGGAGCTTCTGCGCGGTATGGAAATAGGCCCCCGATTACACCAGTCCCAGATTTGAGAGTACTGAGCAGGGTCACTTCAGAGCGAGTGACAGAAGTCAGCTTTCACCTGCGTACTCCGTTGTTGGGAGGTGTGTAGATGCGCAACATCCTCTCCTGCCGCTGGCGTCCTCAGGAAGCGCATCCACCGAGAAGGTGTTGTATGAGAGATGCGATTGCTGTGCCGCTGAGAAAGGATTACCACCAAAATCCCATTCTGTTTCCCCTGTGTGAACCTTCCCCCCCCTTGTCATCCTAGCGAAGGCCCAAAGGTAAGGCAACCAACCCCTTACCTGAATATGTCGCCTATAGTCGGCCCGCCCCCACCGGTACGCGGTACGGCCCGTGGTACTGGCCACAGAATCACACGAGTTAAGGAAACTTCGAGCAGGGTCGAACTCATATTTATGTGCTGTGTGTATGCGGCAAACCACTATGGAACCAGCTTTTCCGTGTCCGTTCCATCCGAAACGGGTTTAAGTGTGCGGATCCATATCAGTATTATTTTCCTTGGGAGGTTTGCAGCCAATTCCGTCTTCAGCGAGTGTCGAGCCTCGGCATTATAAGAGTCTCGTGGGCATTGGTGGGCGTGCTGTTGCGACTGCGTGTCTGCGTATGGACATTGATGACGTCTGCGTGAGATTTGGGTTCTTTGGTCAGCTAAGAGGCATATCTTCGCTCCTTACGGAGAGACGGTGCAACTAGTGTTTGGTTCTGCTCTACATTGCTGTGCGTGACGTCTCAATTTATTTCTGGTGTCCCTTCAATGACGGTTGGGACTTACAAGTGAAATGGTATTTCATGGTGGACGTGTGGGACGTCCACTTTGTCAGCCGTTGGGACGATACGTATATTTTGTTGCAAAATTGCAATTGGTTTGTCAACCGCACCATGGAAATGGAGGGCACAAAGACCTCAAGGTCGTCAACGGTAGTGTCGGATCAGGACACAACATCAACAGCAACCACAAAACGCTCAAGAACCATTTCCGAAATCATGGACAATGAAAGCGTTCTGCAGGTGCTGAGGAGCAAAAAGGCCTTCATCCTGGATATGGATGGTGTGCTCTACTGGGAAAGCCATACAGTGCCCGGAGCAACAGAATTCATTCAATGGCTTCAGGACAATGGCAAATTGTTTATGTGCATGACAAATGGTTCCACAAGGACTCCCAAGGATTTGTCGGTCAAGCTGGCCAAAATGGGTGTCAACGTAGAGCCTCAGCATTTCTTTACTGCTGCGCTATCTACAGCATCGTTCCTGAACGATCAGGCACCAGGGGAAGATTGCTACTGCATTGGTGGCAGTGGTCTGATCTCTGCACTTTACGACATTGGTTATACCATGAACGATATGGATCCCAGCTACGTGGTGGTCGGAGAAACATCAGATTTCAACTACGATAAGCTGACTGTTGCTGTAAATCTAGTTAGACAGGGAGCGAAGCTCATCGGCACGAACATTGATATGTATGACAAGAGTGTCGATGGCATCAAGCCCGGCACAGGTACCCTCTGCTCAGCCATTGAGGCTGCCAGCGGCAAGAAGGCCTACTACTGTGGAAAGCCCAGTCCGCTGATGTTCCGAACAGTGCTAAAGAAATTGGGAGTTCATCCGAGCGAGGCGGTTATGATTGGTGACCGTATGGATACAGATGTCATCGGAGCTCTCGAAGCCGGATTGAGCACAATTCTCGTACTGTCCGGTGTTACCGATCTGAAGATGCTGGAACAGTATGCATACAAGCCGACTCTGATCCTGGAGTCTGTGGCCGACATTGTGGAATCAAAATTGCCAGCATTCATGCTGAACGCGTCCAAAGGAAAGAAGAACCGCAAAACAGATAGCACGGATAATGTTGATGAAGCACATGCGAGTGGATCGACACCGAAGAACAGGGGTTCTCTAGCAGTACGCCGTTCTTTTAGTGAGAACCTTGGTTAGTTCTCATGTCAACAACTAGTATCAAAATTGGTCATGAATGGATAACATAGATGAAGATTTAGTGTTTAGCGTTTTGTCTTGCAGTCAATTCTAGATCACCACATTCACCGGAGGTGCACGCGGAACTCGGTTCGGCGGTTGGGATCCAGCTCCCTCCGACCGCTTGACGATGGGCAGATCGCAGCATCGCGCGGGCAGCGGTTCCAGCAAAAAAAAGGGACTAATCAATGCTTCCTCTGCCTTCAGACGACGCCGTGGATTCAGTGCTAGGAATCCCCGGATCAATTCTATGGCACCTGGACTAGCCTCTGGAACAAGATTGGTCCATGGCATCGGGTCCATGTGATAAAAGCAAATTTTGCTATAGTCCGGTAAGCATGTAACCTCCGGCCAGATGTCCAGGTTCGGCGTCCCCAACGCTCTCAACACACAGTATAGTTGGTCAATATCGTTTTCACCCGCAAATAGAGGCGACCGATTAAGCAATTCCCCAAAGATGCAACCAACGGCCCAATTGTCCATGCCTTCGTCATACTCCCTGGCTCCGTAGAGCAGTTCAATACTTCGATACCAACGGGTGGCAACTTGATGACTGTACAGCCGAGTCTGTGTGGGGTCTTCGACAGATTTCTTTGCGGAATGAATGAATGTCCGAGCTAGGCCAAAGTCGGCGATTTTCAATTGCCCTCGGTCACTGATCAGCAGGTTGGCAGGTTTCAGGTCTCGATGCATGATCCCGTTCGTGTGCAAGTGTGCCACACCCCTCAACAGCATGCACATGTAGCTCTTCGTCTGCGATTCGCTCAAGGTAAGATCGGGCTTGTTGATGACCTCTGACAAATCTGATACCATGTACTCCAAAACGAGCATGAAGCCTGTGCTAACCGCAAAAGCGTCTAGCAAACGAATCACGTAGGGACTCTCAATGACACGCAGAGCCTCAATCTCACGTAAAATGTTCGTCGTGATACCCAGATCCACTCTTCGCAACATAACCTTCTTTAACGCCACTGTTTCACCAGTCTCATTCACTTTACCGCGAAAAACGACGCCGTGCGCACCTTCACCGATGCGGCCAAGGTTCCTGTACCGCTCCATCTCACCTTTGCTTTCCACGTCGCAGTTTTACACCGGTCTACATCCTCCATTCTGTCCAAAGAGCTTTTTAGGCCATGTCAATAGTTCGTATGCCCCGGCAGTTCACACTAATGTCATGTGCAGGACGTTCCTAGTTACTAAGTAGCTTCGCCGATGGGAACAGCCCGCTTCGGGAGTCCGGATCCCCAACGGAGTCCCAAATGGGACCCCACCCCGCCCGCACCCGACAAACCGCCGGATTCAGTGGTTATGGGGAGGGTATGTGGCCTCAGACCCCGTGGCCGAAATACTCGATCGGAAATCGAGAAACAGAGAGACTGACTGGGTTTGGTACTTCAAGATGGGCATTGGAGTACACGTGATCTGTGTTAAGGACTCTGCTACAATATTATTGTGGGCACTACATAAACTCTATTTGGATACGATCAGGTGCCTGGGCCGTGATGGGTCGTAATGGTTCTACTTCTTAGGGTGGGAGTAAGGAACATCGGACTTCCTATCCGAGGCCGTGTGAAGCAAGCGAAGCCTATAGTGTATCATAGTTTTCAGAAGATATTTTATTCAAGTGGGCCTTCGAAAATGGATCACGAAGATAAGCCATTCGGGCGTATGCCAGACAATGCTTTCAATCTTTTGAACACGCAGATTCCACCACAACTACGGACGCTCGCTGACGTCATCAGCGACGAAGGCTTCCAGCTGCGCATTGTCGGAGGTGCCGTCCGGGATGCATTGATGGGTAAAACACCGAAGGATATCGACCTCGGAACAGACGGTACTCCTGAGGAGATACTAAAAGTACTGGAAACCAACGACTACCGCGTGATTCCGACTGGACTGCAGCATGGAACGGTGACTGCTGTGGCCGGTGGTGTCAACTATGAAATTACTTCCTTGCGAATTGATCGCGCTTGTGATGGTCGGCACGCTGTCGTCGACTTTACACGGAACTGGCGCATTGATGCTGAGAGAAGGGATTTGACGGTCAACGCCATGAGCTGCACCCTTGAAGGTGATCTGTACGACTATTTCAATGGTTACGAGGATCTCAAGAACCGTAGATGTCTGTTTGTGGGCAATGCCGAAAAACGTATTCGGGAAGACTATCTGCGCATCCTGCGGTATTTCCGCTTCCACGCCCGCATAGTCCCGGACCCTACTCTGCCAGGATCGCATGACGAGGCCACACTAAAGGCCCTGCGGGAAAATCGTCATGGTTTGAACCGCATTTCTGGAGAGCGTATCTGGCAAGAAATGGGCAAGATCCTTACTGGCCCTGCTGCTCCTGCAGAACTGCGGGTCATGTACGATCTGGAATTGATGAAGGAGATTGGTCTCGATCAAGACACTTCAGTGCATATGGATCATTTTTGCCGCATGCATGCTCGATCGCATGACGCAATCGCTTGTCTATGCTCATTGCTCAACTCACCTGAGGACATCGAGAAGATGAAGAAGCGGTGGAAGTTTAGTAACAGTGAAGAGCGTATGGGAATGTTCTTGGTGACTCAACGCAACAAAGATTACTCCTTGAAAGCATGTAAGGACTTTCTTGTGGACAAGACCCCACTTGATTTTGTGGTGCAATGGACACATATTAAGGACGCCCCGGAAGCGGATATTGACATTCTCAAGCAGTGGCCTATACCAACGTTCCCTGTGAATGGCGGCACGCTGAAGAAACTTGGCGCCAAGCCGGGACCATCCATGGGCGAAATGCTGGCCGACCTGAAGCAGGAGTGGAAGGACTCTGACTTTTCCATGGACCAGGCAGCGCTGGAAGAACGGGCCAAAGAGCGAATCTCCGCACAGCAGGAATCATGACGTGGGTCCTCACACTATCTAGTGTATAAAGATTTGCAAATGTCCTTGGTAGATTGTATGTGATTGACCATTAGGGCCACCGGCATGGTCATCAATGGTGTGCTGGCGCCAGCTAGCGGACTGACCGGTCTGCAGATCGGATATCCAAGCAATGTAGTAGAATCGTGTAGAAATCCGATGCAAAGTCATGCTGGGATCATCGCACGTTTCGGTGACTATGATGTGGAGGAGAGACAGCCATTTTCGAAATTCCCGTATGGAGATCGTGTCCTTTCGGTAGTAGTGGAACGAACATACCAGATCACTTCCTGCTTCATGTTGTCAAGCTGTTCACGGATTTCTTTATAGGAAAAGCTTGTTTCATAGTTCACACGGCTACACTGAAGGGGCTCCTTGACCTGACCGTACCCGTCCCCGCTCGTGTACAGATTCACCTTATTGGGTTTGCCCGTGACCGGATCCATGACGTGCGTTGACGAATCCGCTCTAGTCCCAGCCTCCCTGCTGTGAATTGATGTCGATTCTAGAGCAGCCGCCTGGTACGTATAATGTGTGGGCATGTCGGTGGTACCAAATGTGACCAGAACATGACCCGTGCCTTCCATGTTCTTAATACAATCTAAACCTATAATGTTCCACACTAATTGTATATATTCAATACTTGTTGTCAGGGAATATTTTAAACTAAATAGGAAAATCACCAGTGCTGACATACAAACACAGTGCGCACCACCGCAACGTATGCAAAATTTTCACCTCTCTTTTCTTTCTTTATTAATTACTGTGCGCAACTTTGGGGCTGTGACGCCTTTTGCGCGACTCCGTTTGCGAAATTTGTCCTGGAAAATGACAAACAGCAAGTGACAAAAAGACAATAGTGATTATACAAAAATAATAGACAAAACTTTACAGACTTGTTGACAGCAACTGGCACATCATCATGTGTTGGTTTGCTTCATCTGTAGGGCGATCCAGGCCATTCGGGCACAGTGCGGAAAGTGGATACTGACCATCCCTATGTCCTGTCCCTGGTTGAGTTTCCAGGTATGTCTGGCCTCTGCTTCGCAATGCAATGACACCAAAATGTCTTGAAGATGGGTGGTAGATGTGGCGCCCATATCTCTGTAGTGGATAAGAATCCGGTGAACGATTGTTTTTTGATTCAGCATGGGCATCAGAACCAGAGATGGACAGCTCGTTTGGATATCTTTAGACCCTCTCTGTACTTCCAATTGTTGAAGCACTCTCAACCATCATGCGCAGGCGCTTGATCTCCTCTTCCTGCTCAGCAAGACGTTCAGCCAGGGCTTCACGATCCTCCTTTGTGGTTGTACCGTCTGTTTCACCGGCATCGACGGCAGTGACGACAGTCTTGGCCAGACGACCCTTTCCGTCGACAACCTTTTGCTTGGTAACGACGGCGTAGATCTTGGGGAAGAACATGAGAGCCATGACACCACCGTAAGCAAGCATACCAGCAACTAGACTGATCACCAGGGCCGTATCAGGGTTGTCGATGGCAATGCGAGCTGCACGGGAGGCACCCTGCAAGAGAATAAACTGGTAAATAGTGAAGCCAATGAAACGGGCTTCGTTGAAGGCTTCAGGGGCATTGCGTACACCCCAGGCTAAAACACAGCCAAAGAGCAGGAACAGCAATTCCAGTCCAAGCAGAACATATCCGAAGATTTCTTCTGAGCAGTGGTAGTACATGGTGACGTTCAGACCGTCACGGTCAAGCTCACCAGCCTCCACCACAGTGCGCAGAGAAGGCACGGCAGACCACACAGTCAAGGCGACAGCAGCGAGGAAGGCAATGAGCACGAAGACCAAGAGCAGGCGATTGTCAGAGATTTTGACGCGCTTGTGTTTCGCGTTAAAGACACGACGGATACGGTACGTCTTGAGGAAGAGGGGAGCAAAAATGAATACGTAGGCCATGTGTTCGAACCAGTTGAGGACATTGCAGGACTCGGTGGTGGGAGCATAGATAGCCTCGGTAATCAATGTGCAGAAACCAAAGACGCAACCAACAAGAATGAGCTGAAGGAAGTCAGCGGTGGATACACGGAACGCAGGACGCTTGCGCCACATCCATGTCAGGCCCATGCAGAGCACAGCCAAAACAATTGACAAGCTAGCAATAACCATTACAGCAATGCGGAGACCTTCGTTCTCGTTGAACCAAACGATAATGTCATCCGTAATTTCCTCAGCCTGAGGGTACATGAGCAGATTATCCAGAGGCTCTACACCAGCAGCAGCGCCATCAAAGATCAGAACCACAGGGCGATCCTGAACAGTACAGGTAGACAGAGCAAAACCAGCAATCTCATTAGTGCAGGGATCAGTGGCGTCATCGCTCGCGGAAATGGCAGCTTGGGTCATTGAAACAGCCCAGCCGTTTGTGACGGAGAAGGGCAGAGAGTCGGGCACGCGAGAGTCCCAAGAGTTGTTGATGAAGTTGTAGTAGATGAGGGAGCTAGAACCACCACCACCAATCAGAACGCGACGATCAGCCTCAGCATCGGTAGATTCGTCCTTGATGGCTACAGCGAAGGCACCGGAGAGCGCTGACGGACCTGTGCCAGTGGGTTCTGGATCAGTCCACGCATCATTTACAGTATCATACACACGGAAGATGTTAGAATTGGTTGTGCCGGTGGATCCTCCAAAAAGAATCAAATGGGTAGAGTTGGCGGCAGCAAGGGTACTTAGTTCCATGGCTGGCACGTCATCGGGCACTGAAAGCTGAGACCAGGTGTCGGCAGCAAAATTGTAGGCGTAGAAGTCGTTGCTCAGGTTGTTGTTTGACAGACGACCTCCAAAGACATACATGTTATCATTTGCCACAGCCGCTGCATGGCGAGTACGGGCTGACGGGGCGCCAGTAGACGAGTATTGAGTCCAGAACAATGTCACAGGGTCGTAGCCCCAGAGCTCATTCATGGCAACAGAAGAGCCATCCTGACCACCGAAGATGTACAAATCGTTGTTGTAGCCAACCGAGGTATGACGCTCGCGAGCACCAGGGTTGCTCACGGAGGACGGAGTGATCACCTGCCATTCATTGCGATCATAGTTCAGATCCCACAGCTTGTCGCTGACCGTACCACCGGCAACCGTTTTACCGCCGAAAATCAGGATATGATTGTTGTTGATCATGGTGGATCCCCCGTTGGTGGACTCATAGGTAACGTGTACAGCACCGCCGCTACCTGTGTGCAGGGTGCGGACTCCTTCACTATCGGTCGGGAAGGGGTAGAACAGCTTCCACAGATTTGAGGCGGTTTCAGAGAAGACAGACTGGTATCCGTTAGTGTCGGCACCATCTTCAACAGTACCCTCACCCAGACCAACGGTAACGGATTGGACAAAGTCGTAGATAGTGGAAGTTTGGACAACAGCACAACCAGACTCGTCTGCGACAGCGTAGACCTTATCACCGGACTGTGTAGCCGAACAGGTGGCAGTGCTGGCACACCAATCACCACCGGCAGTTTGTCCAAACAGTTCTAAACCGCCACCGGCAATATCGACGAACTTGGTTTGGCCACCAACAAATTGGTCAGCGGCAATATCACCCAAAACCAGAGCAACGGCACCGTCAGAAGACTTCTGGACAGCGGTTACCAGGTTGTCAGAGCCAGGCTCCACACCACTGTCGAACGTTTGCTCGTAGTCAGAGCCCACACCAATGACGTACAGATTGTAGCCTGTGGTATCAGCAGCATGCAGAATGGCACCGGAACCCATTGCACCACCAGCACCGAATATCACATCCACATTGTAATTGGTGACCATATCATCTACGGCATTCTCACCGAGTGTGGCATTGCTGAAAGAGGGTACGTAGGTAGTGCGAACATTGCAGTCCCGGCACACAGAGGTCACACCCTGGTAGAAACCAGAATTGTAGGCCTGCAAGGGACGGAAGGGAGAGCCCAGAATAATACCGACATTCTTTGTAGTTGTCAGGGAAGCGGCGATGATACCAGCAAGGACACCACCCTCCTCTTCTTTGAAGATCACACCGAGAAGATTGGTTAGTTCCGCGTTGGTATTTTCGACATCAATAATGGCGAATTTCTGATTGGGATACTCCGCAGCCTTCGCCGAGGTAGCAGCACCCATGCTGAAAGTGGCAGTAATAACAACATCATAGGTCTCACCGTTGGTCATGACAGTGTCAATAGCACCCGTGTAGTCACTGTCGGTAACTTCTGTAACATCACAGAGATTGGCATCTCCCATGTATTCAGTGCAACCGTCGACAATTAACTGGAGGAAAGTATTCGTCGTACCGCCGCTCGTAATTTCATCGGGAAGAATAATGGCTACATTGTCTGGAGCAGCCATGACAATCCCTGAGAGAGCCGCCAGTGCGGCCACAGTGAAGCCCTTCATCACTTTACCCGTGCTTTCACTGCTCTCAACTGTTTCGCGCACACAATCTTTCCGCTCGTGTCGTCCCAGATAGATTTGTATTCACGTTACTTCACTTTGAGTAAATCACACAGAGTGTACCCGTTTTCCAGGAGATACATTCATACACACAATTCATTCAGTCCAAAGGCCTGTGCTTGCTTCAATGAAGGTAGAGATCTTCAACTACCTGTTTGGCACATGACCTGCGCAAATCCAACCGTTGAAATTCTGGCGCGGTAACGTACTAATATTCTGTGAAGTCAGTGCCATGAGCAATGAGAGTTGCAGAAAATCCCCATTCACTGCTCACACAATTATGGTTGAAGACGTAAGAGAATTGAAAGGAAATCACTTCATCAGTGGTGGGTTTCTCAAAGGAAAAATGGTTTCTGGAATATCCACTAGAAATGGTTTGGGCGAGCCGGCTCCGCCGGCACCTTTCCCCATTTTTCTCCACTGCTTCCTCCATCACCCCTCGCGACAAAGCCATGTTTGACTCAAGGCTGCATACCAGTACATTTTCCGCGGTACCGGTTTTTATGTTTCGGGGGCAGTCTCTATGGGACGGGCAGACACCTCCGAGCGCCTGGCCCAGCAAAGTATTTTTCTTCCCCTTTGCGCACATTGATTCACGTTCTCGCGGCTCACCACCTTGCCCTTCCCACTCCGTTGGGAGGGGGAGGGTGTGGAATCCTATGTGCGCATTTCCGTCAATCAGGTCCTCGTTCACCATCCCTGCCGACCGACAACCCACCACCACCACCAAGTTTAGACACTTTAGTCAGTTCGCAAGCGCACCCCCTTGCTGAGGAGATTCTCCGCACCAGTGAACGAGAGGGGCACTGAAGCAGTCATGAATGATGTTTCTTGGACAGTGTATGTTTCGATGGGAATGTTTTGAAGTGAGCACGATGTCTTATACAATTGAGCACGGTTCGACGTATCTCGGCCCTAATTTCCCTTGAAAACATCGTCACCGGGACGTTAAAAGACAGCCTCCTCTGAGATCTCCTTTACATTAGAAACATAGATCCTTTAGTTCATCTCTTATTTAAGAACTTTGAACAATATTTGCTTCACCTACGTGCTCAATGTTGGTTTTTTGTCATTCGGATTCTTGTCGTCCGCTGAAGTACTAAACATTACAACCTCCGAACTCCATCTTTAGAAATGCTGGGAGACGGCCATGTACCTCAGCAGGCCCTTCTCCGCGGACACATGCGCTGAATAGATTGGCGTGCCCTCTACTGCACGTTCAACCATGGCGGTCATCAACCACAAATGGTGAACGCCATATTAATGGACTGTGTTAAACTGTTGATGACCTTTTCATGGCTCATAGTTGCAAATAAGAGGTTCTGGAGCATCTGTAAGTCCATTTGATTTGTCAACACATGTGTGCTTTGGAGGTCTCAAAAGGGATGGAAACGGATCAGTCCAAGTGTGTCTGTTCCGAATCATTACACGCGGCTGAGCGAGTCACCGTCCTGCAAGGGGGAGAAAATGAGCGATGATTGGCTGTCGCCCTCCGTGTGCATACTGGCCCACCCATTGCTATGCTTGGGTCCCCACCGCCCGCCCCCTCCCGGGGCGGGGCCCCGCTCGCTCTCCTTCATTGCGACGTGGGTCGAGAGGGTGGGTGTGCAGACAGCAACGATACGAGAAAAGCCATCGTTCAATACAAAATAGACTGGACGAGTCTGGGCAAAGACGACCAGGCAGACGAAAAAGTTTGAGCAGGGAAGAAAAAATCTTCACAAACAAAAAGCCATCCGAACGAGAAAGTGTTCGCGGTCGAGGCTTTTGGAAACATTTCGCGTGCGATATCCCATACAAACTAGCGAGGGTCATGAGGAGAAGTGGGACAACAGAAAACAAAGAGACGTGTGTTGTGCCATTTTTTTTTCACTCGTCGACGCAACTTCTTAAATGCTGCATTGCCTTATCTGCCCGGCGATCGATCAAGGGATGATGGTTCGAAGTGTACCAAGTACGGACCGTCATGGACAAATGCTACGCGGGCTGGTCAATTTATAGCCTGGGGTGTTCTGGCGTTCAGTTTTTCGGTCCGTCGCGATTTGTTCCCCCAGTCCCCCCCCTTTTCCCCACTTCAAAGGGCTGGGCTGGGTTCTCCAATTCGTCGCCCCCGGCAACACCATAGTGAACATACCGGACCAATATAAATGGGCACGGATCCGTCGAACTTGGTGGGGGGGGGTAGGGTAGATGGACAGACGACGGTGTGGGACTCTGTGCAATTGTTCCTTCGATGAATTTGGACGTTTCTGTGATGCTGCAAACACAATTCATATCATATTGTGACATGCTAGAGATAGAGAGCAGATGAGCATCTCGTTATCTATACCAAACCGGAAAGAATTCCGCAGAACCCACCTTCTATGATTCCACTGTGAATGGCCAGTCGTACGGTTTTGGCTCAACGGCAAGAGGAGTGGCAGCATTCCACATTTTTAAGGAGGTAGAATCAGCGATTCTATGTGCCATGGTCGATCGCGCAAGCTTGGCTGCTTAACCGTGTGAACCATATGGTGAACAAATAGACGTACTCGATGGCGGTTATGATGTTCGAAGTTTATCAGCCCATGGACAACGAAATTGATGCAACGGGCACACAATACATAGTTTCAGCACCTTGTTGAAACCCACATGCGCGTTGTCGCCGGTGGGAACGTTGTCTGCAATCGTGCATACTCCATGAATGTGCTGAGATAAGCCAATATTTTTTGAAACTCTTGGGTTGAGGCACGGCATTGTTGACGTAAAAGTGGTCCGCATTGTTATTGCGGTTGGATACCTTCGTTCGTGGATCGTCCCTACAAACCCGTCATACATATTTGCAGTCCTCTGCACCGTCTGCCCCTCTAACACTACCGCTATGGTGGATGACAACCAAGAATCGACTCCCATGTCCTTTTGAACTGCTTGTTCTCAGGACGAAGCCCAAGAAGGCGTGGGTGGAGGTACGACGGCGGACTATTCGAAGTGCAGACGGAGGTCAGTTCTCCCAGCATGAATCATCTTGATTATCTCGCGCTCTCTGGGTCCTGCTGCCGCCGGTTATTGTGGAGTTACTTCTGTGTGTAATTCCACATCTTTGTACCTCAGGACGGTCCAGCTCTCATTCTCTCCTAGGGAGCTCTTGTCCTGCAACTGTGATGGTCTTCCTACATCATTCAGCATCACAGGACAAACAGCATCAATTGTAAACCCTGTTTGAGAATGAGTAGGGTGAATGCCTGCTGCTAGGTATGGAAGTTCAAAGCAAAAGCGGAAGGAGGAAGGACCGATAGAGACGAAGAGACGGCACGGTCAACGTGCTGTCAATATTTCATTCACTTACAAACCGAAGAAGCAAGCTCTTTGGTGCTGTGGCAACCCCGCAAACACTTACATACCAAACAGTAAGAGTGACAGCTCTAGGAGGAAGGTCTTAAATGCTGTTGTATCCCCTACTACAAGCATGCATGATAAACAGGCTGGATTTCCAGACACCTCGCATGGCCACAAAGGGAAGGAACTAGAGTGCCCATATTTGTCCGTCCACCAGTGTGCCCGGACGCCATAGACCATGTATTTCTATTGCGATGAATACGCTCCATAGTGTGTCCGTGTTTGCACCTTGCCGCTTCTGTTTACTGGCCATTGTTGCCACTTGGCATGTGCACGACGCCACGGCGGAGACCCCTGTTCTGTGTCACTGAAACTTACGTAGCGTCATCTGCAAGCATTCTTCACTGAAAGAGAGTTGGCAGACATACGGGGCCCTTTTCCATAGTGGTTGCCAACAACGCAACATTCCAATATGTGACGCCAACATTGGCTCAGAACAGCAAACACTTGCTGCAACCATGGGTTCTGAGGTCGCGGCCGTGGTAAACACCCCTTCGCCTTGGAGTTTTTCGTTGACATCAGAGCCTTTCCCCCCC
>PDIP01000138.1:7184-27773 GCA_002811645.1 Corallochytrium limacisporum
ATTATACAATCAAGATTGAAAAAGATCCTCGGGAGTCAAGTTTTTCGGAGTTTTGACCCTGACATACCAGACAGAGGGTGGTAATGATTATTAAGTGTCTATTTCACTGTATGGGTTTCTCTGGGCGGTGGCCCGCGTAATATGCTTTTTGTGCTTTACTGACCGATGGTATCAGTGTGCGCAGGGCTCAACATTGGATATTGAGAAAACCCTGGGTTATTTTTCCTTTCCGTAGGCTGACTCCGATACTGTTGATTGCTTTCTGGTTTTGTAAGATCCGACCAGGGCTGCAGTGACGTGCAATGGGAAATACCGGCCCTGGGGAGAATGGTGACATGCCAAGCATTTGGTCACTTGATTTGTTTTGGTTTCGATTCTGAGAAACACTTGTTATGCCTCTTGATGTGATGATTAGGTAGAAGGGGACGACAATATGGACTGCCGTGGATCTGATTGACCGCTAGCCTTGCGGAAGTTCATGGTATGGCTGCATAGATCGCTCCGTGCGCATACCTTTCAATCACCTTTCAAGCCGAGAGCAGCACGGACAGCCAAAGGTGTTCCTGACCATTGCCGTACTTTGGTCCCACCGAGAGTGATTTCTCAAAGTAATTTTCTAACGTAACCATTGCACCCAACGTCGCAACCATGGGAGGTGGATCTAATGCCGCTGGCGTCTACAACATGGGTCCAGGTACCCTCAACGTCCATGTGGAGAAGCTGCACGGCACGGCACGTAAATCCTTGATGGATCGCATCAAGCAGAGCGGTGACTTCGATTCGAACGGTGTAGTCCTGATGCAGGGTGGTGACAGCGAGAGCATCTACGCCTCGGACACTTCGTACCCTTTCCGCCAAGAGAAGTTCTTCTTCTATCTATTTGGTGTAAGCGAGTCTGGTTTCTACGCTACGATTGATGTCAAAGATGGCAAGACCACTCTATTCTGTCCGCGCCTGCCGGAAGACTATGTCATTTGGGACGGTGTGATCTACCCTCCGAGTCACTTCACTGCAAAATACGCTGTCGACGATTGTCGCTATGTTGACGAGATGGCGCAGTTCTTGGAGCAACGGGGTCCCTCCGTGCTCTATCTCAACCGCGGGCAGAATACCGACAGTGGTAGCTACATCCCTGCGGCCTCCTTTGATGGCATCAAGTCCTTTGCCACTGACGAGACCAAACTGTACCCTCACCTTGTAGAGTGCCGTGTGCACAAGAACGAAGAGGAAATGAAGGTCCTTCGCTACATCAATGCCGTCTCTAGCAACGCCCATATTGAAATGATGGCCAAGCTGGTGCCTTTGCGGGAGCAGATGGGCAAGGCAAAGCCAGTGATGGAATATGACCTGCACTCCGTCTTTAGGCAAAGCTGCATCTTCCAAGCAGGTGCCCGTCTCGAGGCCTACGACGGCATCGTGGGCAGCGGTGAACGCGCAGCAACCCTTCACTACAATCAGAACCGCAACCCCATCCACAACGCGAGCTTTGTCCTTTGTGACCTGGGTGCCGAGTACTTTGGCTATGCCTCCGACATTACCTGCACCTACCCGTCCAATGGCAAGTTCGATCGCGAACACAGTCTGGTGTATGAAGCTGTCCTCGATGCGAAAAACTCCGTGGAGGCTGCAGCGAAACCCGGTGTGCAGTGGCAGGACATGCACTTGTTGGCTGCACGCGTGATCCTGACTCACCTGCGCGACTCCTTGAAGGTCCTAACCGGCGATGTTGACGAAATGCTGGAGAAAGAGATTGACGGTGTCTTCTTCCCACACGGTTTGGGTCATCTGATGGGGCTGGACGTTCACGACGTCGGTGGTTATATCAATGGCGAAAAGCGCAGCACTCGCGTGGGTCTGAATGCCCTACGGCTGGGCCGCAAGCTTGAGGAGAGCATGTGTATTACAGTCGAACCGGGCTGCTACTTCATCCCGGCCTTGCTGGATAAGGCCCTGGCCAACCCGGACACGGCCAAGTATTTCAACGTGGACGAACTTGAAAAGTTCCGCAAGATTGGTGGTGTACGTTTGGAGGACGATTTGCTGGTTACTAAGAATGGTCTCGAAAATCTAACCAAGGTACCGCGGACCATTCCGGAGATCGAGGCCGCCATGCGTGGTGAATACACCCCGAACGTTCTTCCCATGTAGGAAGGTGGTATGAAAGCTGGGTTTCGATGCAGCAACCATGTTGTCTCACTAATCAAAGTTGTCACTTGTACAGAATAGAGTTCACTGAAATAGGATTTGTATTTCTTTTTGCAGAATTTACACTAAAGGAAACTGTCTCGCCTAACAAGAAGGTATTGACTCTGATGTAAATGATGTCAACAATGACAACGGCCCTATAACGATCCCAAAACGTTGCAAAGTTTACAGGTGAGAGTACATGCCGCCAGCGGCGACGATTGTCTCGCAGGTGACATAGGCAGCGTCATCACTGGCCAAAAACGCAGCCACGGAAGCCATCTCGGAAGGCAGCCCAAAGCGCCTAATGGGGGTTGAGGACATGTTCTTTTCCGTCAATTCTGAATCGCTGCCATCCCACAGCTTCTCGGAGAAATTGGTCTTGATCACACCTGGAGCGATGCCGTTGACCCGGATGCCTTCGGGGGCCAATTCAATACCCAAGGCCTTGACTAGACCAAGCAATGCCGTCTTTGACACGGAATACGGACCCAGGCCCTCCAGAGGTTGGTAGCCGGCAATGGAGGCCACGAAAGTGATCGATGATCCTTTGGGCATGTGGGGACGGGCCTCCTTGGTGAGGAAAAAGGCAGCCTTGCAGTTAGTGTCAAAGATCTTTTCCCACTGCTCCTCGGTGGTGTTCATCATGGGTCCAAATGCTGGGTTTGCGGCGGCGTTGTTAACCAGGACATCAATCTTGCCATACTTTTGCACCACGTTGTTTATCAGGTCGATACGGTGTTCCTTCTTGCCGACATGGCAGACCTGACCATCAACACTCAGACCCATACCGCGGAGCTCAGCCAGCTTTTCGTCAACGTTTTCCTGCTTACGGCTGGAGATGTAGACGTGGGCACCCTCTTGACCCAGACGCTCAGCGATGGCAAGGCCGATACCAGCAGTGGCAGCGGTCACGACCGCAACCTTACCCTCAAGGCGCCGCGGAACGGCTGCTGTTGACATGTACCGAATGCCATTGCGGTTGAATGCTTTGACTGCTGCGGACCGTGCAAAGGAGATCATCATGGCTAGTAGAAACAAAGTGACTAACCTGTGTTATCCTCCTTGGACAATCCAGCCAGAAGCTCTTGAAACTCGCCGGATCATATACCTTGGCTCTTGACACTCGAATTCCTGCCGCACCGAAAACCGAGGCAGCGGCTCAAACTGTACCGTTGTTCTATGGAGCAAGGAGGACGGCGTTATTCCGCTCGCGAGGATGCGTGCGTGGCTGAATCAGATCGCTGTACCCCAAAAACATTACCGGGTGTAGGGAAGGTAGGCTGTGAATCCTTGTACAACCCCAATAGCCAGTACATTGTTGAGCACAGCTAGCAGGACGACAACCGAACCGGCAGGGAGTGCCACACGAATTCTTCCAGGAGACAGTAATTGGTTTCCTTTTCAGTGTAAGGACAGCAGTTACGGCCAGAATGAACCGGATTCTGTTAGCCCATCAGCTGGACCTCCAACAGGTTTCCGGCCCCGTGGGGTACATACTGAGTGCGGAGTCTAAAAATAAAACAAAGGACTCCCGTCCCAACGATCTTTCTTGACCGCGGTCCACCAGTAGACCAGGCCCCCCTTCGGTGACCCAACCATTACGGAAAGGTAGAAATAGGCCCCTGAACTTATCAAGGTTTTTATTGATTTATTTGTGGGTCGCGGTTGGAATCCAATGTGAAGGTGTGGGGCCCGAGGGTCCACCGCCACCCGCACCCCCCTCCACCCCCCCCCGGGGGTGGGGGGGGTGGGGGTCTTCAGCGACCCGCCTCCTGATACACACCGACCCGCCCGCCACGTGAGGGGACCAGAGTATATACCAGGGAAATCACGACGTGGTGCACATTATTTCTTATTGTTGTTGGGTTCTGTGATCTCTTTGTGGTACTAATAAATTCACATATGCAGAAGACTGTACTGCTGGGAGGAAATTATACTCTGAGGTTACATGAAGTGAGATTCGAAATGGCCGATCAGAGGGTCTCTAGAAGCCCAGCATTTGAGGAGAGCAGCAGTAATGCGCCGACAAAACTGGGCACGGGTGAAAAACAAGAAACGGAAGCCATGGACACAATAGAGAAAGACACAGCTAATGCAGGACCGACAGTGACAGTAACGGGCGGCCTGGTTGACTACTCATCCTCAGAAAACGACTCGGATGGGGAATCTGAATCTTCGAAAGCTTTCTCCACATCGTCCGAAATCGATGAGACGTCGGAGGAAGAAGTCGAGGGAGCGTTGAAAGGTGTCAAGAATCACACCGAAATTGCAGCACTCTATGCCGGAACCGGGCCAAGAGACGACGAAGATGAAGAAGACGGGGCCCTTTCTAAACCGCACATTCCAAAGTCCGCAAATGAAATACTTCCGAACGAACTGCCCCCGGTAGATAATTTGTCTCTGCTCCAGCTTAGGGACATTGACCACCTAATACAGATGGGAACAGTACAAGGACAAATTGATGGATTCTTGGTGATCGAGGCATTGCCGTCAGTACCGGCACTGGACGTGGACTCGGTGCTGTGGTTCAGCGACCGTCATCCCGTTGGCAAGGTCTTTGAGACCTTCGGTCCTGTGCAGAAGCCCAATTATTCCATCCGCATACCCTTCGGAGGGTTTGAAAGGGTTGGCAGAGACAACGATGCTGATGGGGAAGAAGTCAAACCTGGCATGAAGATATTTTATGCACCTACCAACAGGGACTTTACCCTCTACGTCCTCGTTTCACAAATTGCCATGATTAAAGGCAGTGACGCAAGCTGGGAACACGACGAGGAGCCACCGGCTGAAGTGCTGGACTATTCCGACGATGAAGAGGAGCGCATGGCTAAGCAGCGGCTCAAGTTTGTGAAAAGAAAGCAGAAGCAACAAGGTCAGAGGCCGCCTGCTATGGCAAAGGAACCGGGCGTGCCATCGCAGCCGCCGCAGTCGTCTGCATCAGGGCCCCCCGTGGTGGCCCCGCTCAAGGAAGAGCAGTCCCCCAATCCTGCGGCCGCGGCGACGAAGAACCGTGAGCCCGAGAGTGGTGGTGAGAAAAAGGACATGGCGGATGCTATGTTATACATGTAAAGAACATGTTTGTAATCAATTCCGAAGGGCACTCCGGTGATGGATTCAGACAAGTAAAGAACACTATTTAACTAAGCACAAATCACATACGACTATGTCTTTAGAAACGGTAATATGTTTAATATGATGTCAAATGTTGTACTTGAGCCAAGCAAATGCTTTCAAACACTACTGCCAGTGCTGCCAGTCAGACTGAGATGACTGCGACTATACAGTTCGTCAGAGTTGACAACAGGCAAAGGCACGTGTCCACCGGCGAGCATGGTCACAACCTCTGCAAAGTTAGGCCTCAGTTTCGGTTGCAGCTCAAAGCACCGGGCAATGCACGCGCGCACATGTGCAGGGCAGGTTGACGGCAGCTCCACCCTACCGCCTTGCTCGAGGTATGCAATGATCTTCTGGTCTGCAATGTTCGGGTAGGGTACTCTGTCGCAAAAATCGTAGATCTCCCAGACCAGCACTGCAAACGACCAAACGTCCGCCTTGGATGAGAATTTGCGGCGCGTGATGGATTCAGGCGCAAGCCAGCGCAAGGGCAAGGCGCGAGCGCTGTTGGCAGTGTAATAGTTCTCATCGGCGTGCAGGGCGCGAGAGAGGCCAAAGTCAGCAATCTTTGCGGCACCGTTGGCGTCTAGCAGGACGTTGCGGGCCGCCAGATCGCGGTGCACAACGTTCATGGATTCGAGATAAGCCATACCATCCGCGACCTGTTGCGCAAAGAGCAGCAGCTGGCGCTGTGGCAGGGACTTGCCAAACTGCCACATGTACGACTCCAGGGCCCCCAGGTGGCAAAATTCAGTAATAATGCCCAGAGGCCCGTCCGCGAAAAGCGTGAGACCAATCAGCTTTACGATGTTTGGGTGGCTCAGGTTGCTCATGGTGCAAGCTTCGTTTAGGAGGTCGTCACGGGCCAAATTGTCCATGCGCTGCGCCCTCACCTTCTTAACAGCAACGGTAGTTGTGCCATTGACGGCGACTCCGGTCGATCCATCAGATGAGGATGGGTTGTCCTCGTTGAGAATCGCAATGAAGACTTCACCGAGGGATCCACTGCCCAGAAGGCGGCCTAGAGACAGATGGCCGGCATCCATGTATGTGATGCCAGCGGCCTCAGTGTCACGTTGCACTTCTGCAGAGTTTACCGAACTGAAGGACTGCACCATGCTGGACTGTGTGCTCTGGGTCGACGTTCGCATGTATCTTGCACCAGCGGCGCCACTGGCGAGACCAGCACCAAGGCCGACACCCAGCGCAGCGGATGGCGCCAAACGGTTGACCCCGGCATAAGACATCGATGTCTGACTGTGTCCGCTCGCGTAGGTGTCGCTTAGGTTGCCAGAGGTGGGGAGAGTTGTCTCACTACGGTCGTACGAAACAGTTGAGGAGTGTTCGTTGGTAGTCGATTGATTGGCAACTGAAATTGTAGAATTCTGCTTTCCCAGCACGGTCCGGTCAAAGGAAGCGGCAGCCAGGCCGCTCTTACCAGACCCACACTTCTCCGAAGAGTAGTATGCGGCGTCGCTGAGACGCTTTGCAGACGCAGTTCCATCGTTGGAGCTGGCGGTGTCATCACCCATTGCACCACGAAGTTGCTTGTTCATGCGCCACATTGCGTAGGTGAAGAACCCAATGGCCAGCGCCAATACAGCCATGACGGGCACATAAATCACCGCGGGGTTGACGTCATCATCGCCAGAGTCCCCGCTCGCGTCCTGGTTTTCGGAACTCACATTAACGGCACCAAGTTCGCTGAAAGGTGGCTTGGCCGAATCAGCATCGGCGGCACACTTGTCGTCCGACACGGGGATGCCCTCAGAATTCAGTGCCGGCGGCTTGCAGAGACAATTCGATGATCCTGAGAAGTTCTGGCAGACAAATTGGCAGCCTCCGTTCGACTGCAAACAATCATTCACGTCGACACAGAAGCTCTGCCCACTGCCGTCAGGCGCGGGGACCGCCTCGTACCCGGAGGCACAGTTTGGACCCATAGTGCGGGTGTTGGCGGAGCCCACTGCTTCTAGCGCGTCGTAGACCCACAGATCCTGGAGGCTAACCCAGCCACCATCACTCGTCCTACTCTGGCCGCCACCAACCGATAGGAAGCCAGCTTGGTCCATCCAGGAGTACGACGCGGCCCGGGCTCCGGGAGAGGTAGCAGACACAGGCGTGTTTTTATCATTCATGGCACCACCGACATAGGTCCACTCTCCGAGATTCAACGGATCAAGCTCCATGTCGTAGATCCACACGTCCTCGAGATAGCCTGCCTGGGACGCCACGGCGGCGGTTGCGTTGTCGGCTCTGTCAGCGCCGATACCGTAGCCGCCGTAGATCACAAGGCGGTCATCAGGTGTGACACCAGCGCCTGCGACGCGGCTCCGACCTCCAGGATTCGTGATTCGCGCCTGGGTAATGTCACCGTCACTGTCGGATGGGCTGTTGACAGTGGTCGGGCCCTTGAGCAGGAACCAATACGAAGAGGTCACATTGAAGAGCCATGTGTCCGCAAGGTAGCCATTGCCATCTTGCGAACTGCCAACGCCGTAGCCTCCAAAGAGGTAGAAGCCGTCGCGCTCTTGTCCACTGTGGACCAAGACACTGTTCGCCCGAGCAGATGGGTTCGAACGGATTTGATCGTCAACGACAATGCCGTTAAGAATGTCCTGAGATACAATGAAGGACTCTTGGTTGATTGAAGGCGGTCCCTTTATCCAGATCCAAACCTTTTGGCTGACATCGTACTTCCACAGATCGGCAAGCAGGCCGTATGTGCGACGACTGCTCATGCCGTAGCCACCGAAGACCCAGAAGTTACCTTCACGGTCCATGGCACAGCTGTGACCTTGGCGCGCACCTGGAGCGGAGGCTGCGTCGACTGCATTGACGGCGATGCCGTTTCGGGGCTCAAACGCCAGGCCAGAGCCACTGACCCAGCCCCAAGCGTTAAGTTCACGGTTGTAGACCCAGAGATCTCCGAGGTCACCGTACTCTCCAGTCTTGTCGAAGCCACTACCTCCGTACACATAGAGCAAGCCTGAATCTGAGGCTACCATGCAGTGGCTGTGACGGGCTGACGGAATGGCCTGAACAACGGGTGCTCCGTTGCCAGCGAAATAGCCAGTGTCATTGCCTGGAGCACGGATCGCATTCCATTTGTCCTCTATAATATCGTAAGCCCAAAGGTCATTAAGGTCTTTGAAAAGGGTCTCATTTGCGTCACCTGACGCTGACTCTACGTATCCTTTGCCTCCGAAAAGGTAGAGATTACTGTCAGACGTGTAGGCAGTGGCGGTGTCCCAGCGCACTCCCGGTGCCGAACTAGTTCCATCTGTTGGTAAAACCGGAAGAATTGGATCCGTGTCCGCTTTCCTTATATTGGTCCATTGCGCAGACGCCGATCCAATTGCCACTACGGCAATATTTGAAACTACAAAACCGAACCGCATTTTTTGTTCCGGTGTGGTGGTATTCTAAAGTTCAATCTTTTTCAGTCTTCTATCTGAATTATGGCTCACTCTGTCCACCCATCATGGCTTTTTCTCTTTAGATCTATATTCCTAGTTCTATATGCTTTTCTTTGTCTAGAACCCACTAGGAGATTGTTTTACACACATTAGGTCACATATCGATGCCTAGGTAAATTGATCCATATCTGAAATACCAAACTATTATGATGACAACTCAATCTTCATATATTCTAGCAAAAGCCGGTATGGATATCATCCCTAAGAGCGATATCACAATAACATTAGCATAACTAAATTATCAAACAAATGGAACATCAGCGCCGAGAATAAACGAAACTCCAAGGTGGAAGTAAGAGAGTAGACGGGTCCACCACAAAGTTGAAGCAATATGACCAAGTCTCCCACTCCCCCCACCAGCTGACGCCCGAATCGCCATTTATTCAATATGAAAATGCGTCAGACTGTCCTACCAGCGACGAAGGGGGAGCAATTTGTGGTCGCAGTGGTTCGACTATGGGAAAAGTCGCAAGGGTTTGTACGTAGCAGATAGGGTGTCCAAGGCACTCCGCGAGGCCATGGGTCTCAGTATTGTGGATGTACTGCACAAAATGTCACCGCGTTCGACCGGAGGTAATCAGCGGGGTGGAGAAAAAAGTGGCTCAATTACTTCGCGAATGTGTATTTGACCCGTCTATACATAAAGTACTGAATTTTTCAGTCCATGGTCTCTACTATCGTGGTACAAAGGTGACCATACTGTGCCCTGCTCAGCCATTTCGCACTGAAATGGCTCAAATCGCATGAGAAAGGAAAGAAAAAAAGGTGAAAATTTTTGGATGAACTGGTAAGAACGGTTTCTGTTCGGCGGACCTTTCCCCCCTCCCCTTCCCCCAACTTTCTCTTTTCTTCCCCCCCTCCCCCTTCCTCCTCCCCCTGGACCTTCCCTCCGCCTCTGCCCCTCCCTCAGTCCCCGGGCACCAGAAACTAGGAAGGTATTATCCTGGCTATTACTGTCCAGCACTTGGCAACTGTTTCAAGAATCATTGATAAGCAATAGAAAGAGGGAAGGAAAGGGGGGGAGGGGGAGACGAAGTGCAGGCTCTTCGGTGGTTGCACGCGATTCCAAGTAACACTGGAGAAGTCTGAGGCGGCAGGGACATCCCCCCCCCTCCCGAGGGTAGCGGGTATGAGACGGTGGTGGAGTGAATGGAAGGAGCCACACGGGGAGAAAAGTTTCTTGTTCGAACAGTTGCGGGTAGAATCAGAGTCGTTGGATTTCTAACTCCTAGCTAAGGGAAGGGGGGTGTGATGGATGGCTAGGGTCGATGGAACCAAAGAAAAAACAATTTCTTCATGGCATGCCATGAACTCGCCGCGGTTGAAAAGAAGAGGTTGTTTTTGTGGGAAGAGGGGTGTGGAGAAGAGGGGAGAGGGGAGACTAAGTAAAAGAGTGTGAACGTCGCAGGGGCCTAGAATGAGTCGAAAGAATAAAGCCCTGCTGTACCGCAATACCTCTCCAACCGCTGAGCCCCGATGCTCGATGCCTTTTGGCGGCTTATTCCGCGTGAGGTGTGGTCTTACAAGTATCGTTGGCCAGACAAATGGGTATTCAATATGACGATGAAAGTTGCGTAACGGGGTACTGTCTGACTATGTCCGAGGGGTCCGTCAAACCCGACGGCGTCCAGACAACAATTTTGGAGTATTCACCGAATATTCTCCCGGAGGGCCTCTGGCATCCGTTCATCGAAACTGAGTCCCTATTTACATACTGAAAGAATGCCAAATTTCGGTAAAAGAATGCTCGATGTTTATGTATTCGTTCGCCCCGTCTGCACCCCTTTCGGGTATTGAGGCTGCCTAAATCAGAAGACGTCGTTCTGGGCCTTTCATCGGCTGGGAACGGTTCGCAGGGTGTACCAATAGTCGCGGTTGGTTCACGGCGGCGGGGTATGAGGCATTAGCTGCGTATACTGAATGTACTGGTGTGGTCGCTGAGTGTGCGGCGTACCCAAATCGTATAGTACAATGGGAGCCAATTGTAAGAGGCTTGCGGATATTTCGTAGAGTGCTAACAGTACGGTTAAGATCGGTCCTACGAGGCAGGCACGTATGGCGGTTCATATGAATTCTCATCCATGTGCCACAATAGAAATCGAGCGCATGCAGAAAGGGGAGGGCTAGTGATTGGTAGTTCGTAGAGTAATGAGTAATAAATTCCAGAGAGATCAAAAGGGTAGGTTGAGAATGAGAGCTAGAGGGAGAGGAGACGGATAAAGGCGCTCACCGAAGAGTAGTCTGAATTGAGTTAACCAGCCAACCGTAAGGAGAATCAGCTTCTGAATCAGAAGGCTCCGATCTAGTTCACTGGTCCACAGTAGGATCGCACTGCAACACTTGCTAGCCAGGGGCCTCGTTCCAAGGCGATGATCGTGGGCAGCAACAGGGACGTATCACCCCCCCAACCCATTTGCGGATCGACGAACGGTTTCTCTCCATCGCCGGCAACTTCGTCATGTGGGACACATTCCGACTGCTGAAACATCCATAAGCTCCATACCATGGCAAACACCCAAAACCTCTTGAGCCATGTTAAGTAGAGTAGGGCATGAAAGGAGCACAACATCGAATACAGAAGAGGCCATCAACCACGAAGGCGTCCCAGGCCGTTTGTATGTAGATGATGTTCCTCTCCCACGCCCAACCCCCATGGGAGATCCAGATGCAAATATGAAGAGTATGGAGAAGTGCATTAGAACGTGCGTGACATAAATGAAGATTCCGTACGATACAATAGTGAGAAACAATAAGTCAGTGACAAACGAAAAGAGGAAATGATACCTTGTTGCACAAGATCTCGCAACATACGTTTCTGTTCACCCCGACGAGACCACGATTTGCGAGAACTCGCAACCATCTCGGTTGTAACGGCAAACAATAAGCCGCGGCTTCTGCCTCAGACCTTCCCACGGGTACCTAGAGAGATCTAGAAGAACTTCAAACTGCCCCAAGTTGGGACCCGAAGTATGCATGTTCACCCGTTTGCCTAGGACTTCCAGGACCGCCAATTATCCGCCTAATAAACTAGTCTCCAATCACTGCATCAGCTCAAATGTGATCATCGAAATACCCATCGAAATAAATTGTGCCACAATAGTGAATTGTAAGCAGCCCCCAACCCCGGCCGCGGCTCTTCCTGTCAATGTGGTAGGGACCTCATGCGGAGCCAGTACTTTCAGACACCAAAGTATAGGGAGGGGGGCTTGGGCACGGAAACGGCGGGAAACTCCCTCCGCAATTCCGGCAGCGCTATTGATTAAACCAAACAGTGAGACTTGGATCGCTGGGGATCGACGTATACTATCCACCCACCACTAGTGTTAATGTTCTTTAATTTTCGGAAACTATGATGCACACCCAGGACATGAATGTAGCACATCGTGAATGAACATGTCACAGTCAAAGCAGAAGATCTCTTCGCACTTTGGGCACTGGCTGTATGTTTTGCGTTTCATCTGCACCCTACAGGAGTAGCAATGGATTGGGTTCCGGCTATTGAGTTTGATGTCCCGGAAAACTGGCAGTGGGAAAATATGATGATACGACCGTGACAAATCCGCGGAAGAGATCAAGTGCAGGCCACAGACCATACACTCTACTGGCATATCGCAGTGTTTCGCATAGCACTGGGGACACTCGAACCCCTTGCTCTGCAGCTGGCGATGGCATCTGCAGAAGGCTGTGAGGAGCTTCTCAGACTTTGACGGGAATCCCATGCGGACCAGGTGCATCTCCCGATTCCCGATGAAGGCCGGCGGTGTAAGATGCTGCTTCAGTAATTCTCCAAAATGGTTCTCGTCCAGAATGATGTCGTAGCTGCCGTTCGTTTTTTTCGTCACAACTTGGCAAATGTGCATAGCAGCAGCAAGCCCGATGATAGAGACTCTGATGTTAGAGGCCACAAGCTTATCAATGGTTTCATCGATATCGCCCGGGTCGCTTGTGGTTAGTGATCCATAGATCAGGAGCAGCTCCCGACTTGTGTGGGAAGGCATGGCCTGGAGGATGTCATGTCCAAGCTCCAAGGAATTTTGTAGCGACGCTGTGCCCAGCAATTTCTTATTCTGTACATGTGACTTCAATGCTTCAATGTGTCTCGAGGGATTTCCTCCAAGGTGTGTGATCCTGTCAGCTTTCGCGTCACGTGTTACTGTCATGGCTACCTGCGAAATTGGGTTCTGATCAAAGAATGAATGCAGGAATGAATCCAGCAATTTCAAACTGCAGTCCACCCGATTAGGTTTGATGTCATTATCGCTCATTGCTTCTGAGGTGTCCAGGCATACAACCATGTGTCGCATTAGTCCTCTTTGCACCTGCTGGGCATTGCTCTGCTGCCTCCTACGCTTTGAGCGTACGGCATGGTCGGCATATTCACCCTTGCCGACACCTTCTTCATCTTCGAGCAAGACATCCCAAGTGCGTTCGTATGCTTTTTCCCAGGAGTATCCCTTACCTTCTTCATCGTCACCGATGTTTACCGGTGGCGGGGTCATCTCTTGTGTTCAACTCTTTGGCCCAAACTTACTATTCACTTCCAATCCAGTCTATCTATACTAAAAACACACCGTTGATTGTCCGGTCCCTTTCACATGTAAATATGTCCATACATCCGTCTATGAGAATACAGTTGTATGTTCCTGATTTGTCTGAATCAAGTGGCCGAGAAGATGGTACCGAGTAGGTGTGCACGGCTGTGAAGTTCACAACTTCCCTTTTTAAACCTTCGCGTATAGTCGCGGTCAAATCTACTCCTCCCCCTTCCAAGCCTCCCAATGTTAGCTGTTGGCTCCCTCCCCTTCTGAGCTCCGCAGCCAGCACCAACCTCAATATTAATCCAAATTAACTATTATATTTAGGGTTTAAGTTAATTTTACCACGAAAAAGGGACTTGGTTTTGCTCTTGCGCAGCTCTCAGTCAGCGGCTGGCTCGGCCCTATCGATTCTTCGGGCTTCTCAGTGCGGGAGTGCATTGCCGCTCTCCTGGCAGATCGCGCAGGTTCTTTTTCTACTTGCCAAACCCGTCGGGCTTCGAAATCGACGATTCGGAAACATTGCTTGCGTGCCATGGGGCTTCTCTTGGTTTCCCAGCCACTGACCACGTACGTCCCAACTGCGGTGCTCGGTACAACTGAAGACGATGTCAACGTACGCGTTCGCACTACCCGTAGGAGAGAGCCAAATGGCGCTGGGCCCTGGCTGGCTGCAGCGACCCGACGTACCGGGCCGTTCTTGCATCGGTCATGCAAATTCTCTCCCCTCATCCTTCTTCTGCCAAAGGGGGACAGTACATTTATTACTGGATTTTGTGCTCCGCCCGAGGGGTCTCAATTCGTCCGGGTGGGAAGGGAGGGGTGGGCACCCCCCCTTCCTCCCCGTCCCCTCCGGGGCCTCTCCCTTCGCGGATGCAGATTGAACTGCCGCCCCGAGCCCCGCTCCTGGTGTCATAGTTCATTTTTTTCTTTTTTTTTTTGGCGAACCTTTTCGCAGTTCGTGACCGGGAGGTGCTTGTGTGCGTGCTTGAAATCATTCCCGGCCACCGGGTGGTACATAGTGCTCATCCCGGAGCGGTGGTGGGCATAGCAAGACTATATGACCTGCTGCTTAGGCAGGGTGGGTGGGAAGGGGGGATTTGGGTAGTGTGCCGACGACCGTTGGGAGAACCAAACCCGAGGTGAACACGTCAATTTCTCTGCTCAGTAGTGAAATCCCTGGGAATTATCGGGGGCATTGGGCTTTTGTGGCTTGCGGATGCGTTGGCCGCTGCGGCCACCAGATTGCCCCTCGGGCGGGTCGTCGTTTCGAGCTGGTTTTGACCGGTGCTACTCGACCGTACGTTTTGACGAACTCGTCCACAAACTCTCCCTTCGAAAGGTACAGGTCATAGGCATTTTGTGTGCGCCGCTGCCAGTCTCAATGGGGAAGCTGGCAATGCAATCAATTCCGGAACCGAACCGGATGCACAGGGGTGGACGGGGGGTTTCTGAGGTGCACGTCAGGAGCACCTTGGAGCGCGAAAAACGCAAGAAGCAAAACCAAAATTCCATTGGCTCTTTCCTCAGGGCGAACTGGAAGAGTTTTTTATCACTTTTTAAATGTCACTTGGTAGTGAAGAGCAAAGTGATCGATCTGCAAATGTACTACTTAACAGAAGGATGCAACCCATAATAGAGCAATCACCGTGCAGTGAACCCCCATTTCGAAACATTAATCTACATAATTCTGGGACGGGTTTGTTTCGATAAGAATATCTAAAATGGAGTACATGCCTTACGAGCCTATGGCAGGCCACGACTCCGGGACCAATGAAGACGATTCACCGAACAGCCTGCAGACCGCTCTGATCATTGCTTGCTTGGCAGTGGTGAGCACAATTCTACTTCTTGTGGGTTACCGGCTGTTCAAGGTCTCCCTCTTCCTGCTCGGTGGCATCGCAGCCTTCATGATCACAGCGAAGATCCTTTTCGACCATTCCGACCTCAAGGACGAAGTTAATTTGGGCATCAGCGCCGGTGTAGCATTCGTACTCGGGGTACTGGTCACCGTCTTCTGGCGTTATACTATCATCGTATACGGTGTTGTCATGGGCTTCTTGGTTGCAGTTGTGGCCATCTCTACCCCTTTGTATGCCTATGTCCACAAGGACCACTTCATCTACCCGATCATGGTGGCCAGCATTCTCATCTTCTGTGCGCTGGTCATGCCCACCAAGCCCCAGAAGGGTGCCCTCATCATCTACACCTCTGTTATCGGTTCCTTGGGCATCATGTCCCTGGTCGATTCTCTGGCTGACACGGGTTTCGATGCCAGTTTGCTAGGTGCCCTGGCCCGTCTGCTGAAGACAGACCACATTCTTGGCTACCCCGCGAACCTGAAGGCTGTAGGCTGGCACAAAGACGTTGATTTTTGGGCATGCATTGGTATGTACGCCGGATTCGGAGGCCTTGCCATTCTGGGCATAATCGTGCAAACCTTGGTGACGGCCAAGGGCTACTCTCATGTTCCTGTCAAGGCCAAGTCTGACGAGGAGCAGCCTTTGCTACCGCCGGAACCGATCACACCGCAGCAACGCCCGCCGAATCCGCGGCACGAGGAACTCCGTCAGAAGTACGGCCTCCAATCACGCAACAATTGAAAAACACAAAGCCAAAGGCGTGGACAACGGCACGAAGTTGATGTTTAATCGATGTTCATACGGTTTTCATAAATGGAAGGGGATATCATACTGTGGTCAATGTAACAAAGAAATTCCAGACTTTAAAGCCAAGGCAATGGCACAGTCATGACTCGACTCCGTAATACTATGAACTTGCTGGTCCGAAGATATCACAACACTCATAGAATACACGACATTTTTTTCTGATTTGAAGAACAGAAGACTTTGACAGTGGTAGAAAAGAACAATGTTTCAAGGATACTAAGGTGCGAACAGAAATTTTCTACAAGATATATATCACAGAGAACCATATATACTGCTATGCCGCTTCGCCGTGCTGGGAAGGCGGGGCATCTCGTGCTGACTCTCTTCATCGCCCAACTCCACGGCGTTCAGAATGTCCGGCATTTGTTTGTACCGCGTCAGCACCTCGCCGCGATGTCGCTGGGCTGACGGGGGGAGACCGGAGTGTCTCAGACCCGGTGGTGGGCAAATTGTAAGGGAGCCCAGGATCCAAGAGAGGTAGCCCTTCTTAGGGATCTCATCTTCCTTGAGAGGCTCAGTAAAGTCACGGGACTTTGCTCCGTTGATGTAGTCATGCTCTTCCTCGCGTCCCAAGGCGTCAAAGAACGACGCGTCCTCCACCACTCGCATGTTGTATTCGGCAGCGATGCAATACATGAAGAACGATCGCAAGTAGTGCGCCATGGCAGAACTTTGCTTCCACAACAAGTCATTAAGCGCACAGGTCGTGAGCTCAAAGAGCACACAGTCGGTGTGCGCTGTAGCATCTAGAGTGCTGTGATGGCACCCAACGTTGATGCCACATAGGTTGATCAGATAGAAGTCAAAGAAGTGGCCACTGCGCACCAATCGCTCCTGGGCGGTGGCATCGTGATTAGCCTTGAGGTCAAGGCTGTTGCCACTGATGCTCGAACGAACGTCACTTATGCGAAGCTCGACAACACCGCGGATTACAATATAACACTTGCGACGACTCTCATCTAAGGTGAGGATTTCCTGACCTTCCTTGAAGTGGACGAAGCGTCCACGCTTGAGAACCTCTCGGCACTCAAGCCGATTCATGCCACAGCGGCGATAGAAGAAGCGGTAGAGCTCCTCTCCACGAGCGTCAAATTTAAGGGGTCGTTCGTCCCACATAAGGCGCCAGGTGGCAATGCAATGGAAGAAACCAACAAAGGTCGCAACAATGACGCCGTCCAGCGACATGTAGCCCTCCACTGACATGTATGGCCACCTTGGCAGTCCGCAGGCCGCATTGATCAGTAGGAACATATATGCAATGGAGAGACTACCTCTGATAAGTAGCAAATCTGTGAAGACCGCAGCCAACAGGAAGAAGAAGTTGGAGAACCACATCCACAGACCCGTCGGGTCGTAGAACTCAACCATGTTGACTATTGAGATGTGTATGCGCTATTGGTGGTCTCGGAAAACGTAGTTTATCTGTGCATACTTTCCTCCCTGTTTCTCTCGTTGGTATTTGCTTGCAAACTGACTCTTCAAAGTATCACGGATAACATAAACTGATATTCTTATGCTGCAACGACAATGATTGGCCACACCTGTCTCCTGAATCTCTTCCTCTTATACCTGACCCCGACGCCGCGCCCCAGGAAGGTGTGGTTTATTGAAACTAAAGCTATGTACAATTACTCTTCCAAAACATGTCAATATTAGTCTGCAACATATTTGCTGAGGATAGCAGAGTCCTCAACGAAGCTTTCGGCGATCTCGACCCATGGCTCAACTAAGGAGGACTAACCGACATCCATGGTCTATCCCGATCTCCTAGACGGACAACGGGAAGCCCCCGTTGCCACTCGAACCTTCCCCCCTCCCTTCCCCGCCTCATCCTCCTCCGTATCTATCTGGGATTTCTAAATTTTTTTCCTCCGTCCCGCTAGTCCGCTCCGAGATTCCAGGGAGAACCTGCATCGCAGGGTAGGGAGACAGTCACGAAAAAAGGGGAGGACCGCGAACCGATGTGGCAGGACACCACCCCAACACAAAATTGCGCCCCCTTTCTTCTTCTCTCTCAGTGACTCTCTCACCCTCCTTCCTTCCCCCTTCAATTTCCCCACCCCCCTCCCCCCCCCTTTTCTCCCCCGCGCCCTCTCAACTTCGGTCCGGGCCTGTAGGGTGTCTTCCCGTGCGGCGGGTACTCCCACTCTGGCGCCCCCGCCACCCTGACGGTTCGAACCGGTGGTGGTATCCCGGAGCGATGTTGCCTTGTACTTTCGCGTCTCAATTCTTCCCGCCCGCCCCTTCCACGCTCGTTCTTCTTTCTTCGGCAATCACCGGCAGTGTCAAAGAGTTTGAAACATGAGCGGGTAGGTGGGCGAAACAGACACAGGAGAGGCGCGCACCACTGCTGCTCCTAATTTCCTTTCACGTTGCACAACGTCATTTATATACTATACATATTGACTATTTTGGCGCACTTGCCACGATACGTCGCTCTTGTGCTTGTGCATAGCATAATCGATCGAAGCCACCGATGGGTGATATGTATTTCTCGGTGCGTCTGTGTGTGTGTGTGTGTGTGTGTGTGTGTGTGTGTGCGTGTGTGTGTGTGCGTGTGTGTGTGTGTGTGTGTGTGCGTGTGTGTGTGTGTGTGTTTGTGCTGTGTGCAGTGCGTGAAGATTATCTGTTTGTGTGTGCGTGTGTGTGTGTGCGTGTGTGTGTGTGTGTGTGTGTGCGTGTGTGTGTGTGTGTGTGTTTGTGCTGTGTGCAGTGCGTGAAGATTATCTGTTTGTTTCTTGCGGTCCTGAAGTCAGCACCAGGCACCCTAAAACCAATGGCCTGAAACTTAGTGGTACCTTGAACACCACTACCAGACCTCGCAGCATCGCGAGTGTGTAGAGAAACGGGTATCGTGTTGTTAGTCTAATTTAGTTGCTGACTCGCAATAGCAGAAGTGCTTTGGGAGTTCCGTTGAACAGAGCTTACGAACTCTTGACACCCCCCCCCTCCCCAGCTGCAAGTAAGCAACCGCAGATCGAATATGCATAATACACTGTTGCTACACATACACCACTTCATGTCGAACGCAGACGAACACGTTCATGGACAGAATTGAAGCAAGCAGTCTACGTCTCCGCTGAACAGCCTGCCAGCCGCTGGTCAAGCCTTCCATAAAATCATCGATGGGTTTGAAGGCAAGAGGATGGTAGTTTGCTGCTGGATCACATTTTTTTGCGGGTAGGGATTGCCATGGAGTACATCTGCAAAGGCATAAGTGGTGTCCTATGCCATGTACGTACATGATTGTGTATAAATGCATCCTCCCAACATCCAACTCATTAACTGTATTTCATCACTGTTCCTCTGTACCGTCCTGTGTTTCGTGTTCTGGATGCTTGACGATGTTTCAATACTGATTCCCTCCGTGTGGTATACCATGCTCCCGTGTTGGTAACCCGACAGATCTAGAAATATCCTGTACCACTATTATCAATCTACGCAACTGTAAATGGTCGAGTTTTGCGGTTGTATGAAGCACATGACCCAAGACATACAGAAACCGAACAAAGGCTTTGCCCATTTTTGTTACGGGGAGTGAACCCCACCCGGGCAAACGAACGAAAATACAAAGTTCCACAACCCTGATTTGTTACGCAAAAGCGAACGAAACAATACCGAAAAATATAAGCAAAAAAAAAAATAGCAACGTAGTGCAAATGGTACGCGGGTGAAATAAAAACCTACGCGGCTGGCTGTCAGGTTTCCTTTTTGTGTAGCACCCGCCCTCCCGCAGTACGTCCAACCAGCCTAAATCCCCAAGTCCCAACCCCCCCGGGGGCCGAAGGGGGGAGGGCGGATTCCTAAGAAAGCTAGAAAACAGGCAGCAGCAGGCGATTAAAAAAACACAGGCGAGGGAAAATGGGAAATCATCCAAGAGGTGAAAACCAAACCAATAAAAAAAAAACCGGCGAGAACACCCACAAAAAAAAAAAAGGGAATTCTCGCGTTGTGCTGCGAGGATGAAAGTGTAAGGATGCACGGACGGAAGAAGCCTTACACAGTGCAAACCAAGTACAGAAGAACCGGCCTCACCAGCTGTCCATTCACCGAGAGGCCGACGTGCTGGCTCGAGAACCATCGGGGACAATCGGAAACTGCCGACGGTACCAAATGTAACAATGCAAAAAAAAAAACTGCGGAAAAATCGGTGCTTGCTTCGCTCTCTTTCGCTCACCTTCTGTACCCGCGGTTGCCCAGCGCTCAGACATTGACAATTTAGTTCCCCTTGTCCGACAACCTCCATACATTCATTATGAAATCTGTAAAACAAAATGGTAGCGCTGGGTGCTCTCGGCAAATCTCCCCCGGTTCATACCGAACACAGTGGGCCACGGCCATCCCTGCACTTCTCGGTTGGAAGAAATGGTAGCTGCTTTGGTGGAAATCAGGCCCCCAAGTATTTTATTGATCAAGGAAACGGTGAGCCAGGGGGACCTGGGTGGGTTTGATGGGTGCTAAGGTTTTCAGGGGTAGTGAACGTGCTGCTCAGTGGTGGCCAGGTAGTGAAAGTACTGGAACCGCCGTCCGGTCATTGGAAGGGCGACCTCGTCCCCCCCCCCCCCCAACAGGGGAGGCATGTGGGCTGAAGGGGGTTTGCCCTGG
>PDIP01000139.1:0-15371 GCA_002811645.1 Corallochytrium limacisporum
TTTGAACTCGGTTGGCGCGAATTTCTCCCTCCCTCCTTATTCCGGTTGATTAAATGTGATTTGGAGCAATATTTCGACGCAGAGGATAGTAAAAAAAATGGAGAGCGTTCGCACTTACTTCTTCTTCTTCCTGCGGCGGGCCGCCGGGTTGGTCATCATAAAGTCGCCCTGCTTCAGGGCACTAAGCACAGAGTTGAAGTTCTCACCTTCTTCGTCCGGCTCGCGGATATTGAGCGAGTCGTTCGTATCGGGGCGGGGGCGGTTCGGAGGGGCCAGGGCCTCGCCCGGTGGCGGTCCCTCGGTGGACACCTCGCGCAGAACCTCGGCTTCTACTGGGTGCGCTTGCTGCTCATGATACTTACGGAGGGAAGCTTTCCGCTTGTCCGTCTTGGACGCTTTCAGGTCCTTCGTGAGCTCCGCGCGCGAGGTCTTCAATTCGTTCACGAGGTCTCGCCGTAGTGCAACATCGCCCGTGGTGTGGCGCTTGCGCGGAGACTTTGGCGCCTGAATAAGTTCCACAGACTTTTGCGAAATTATGGAATCCCGGCTCCAGTTTCGTGAATTGCGCATATTGCGCTCCTCTTCCTCCTTCAGGCTCTTGACCGCAGTAACAAACTGGTTCGTGAAGATCCGAATGTGGTCAAAGAATTCACTCGGTTTGTAGGAGGCGGCGTTCTCGCCAAAGAATGCCACCATCTGGGCAAAGGCGGACAATGTCTGGTCCTTGCTCTTTTCGATTTCATCCAGGCGCCCCATACCGGAATCGACAAACAATTGCAAGCGCTCACAGAACTTATCCTGGGTCTCCGATTTCTTGGCAATGGCTTCCAGAAGTGCTGTCTGCTTCTTGATCCCGGCACGCAGGGTACGTAGGGTGTCCTCAATCTCATTCATCGGCACTCGTGCAGCCGCCATGACATTCGGCATCTCCTCACTGTAGGTCAGGGCGTCCTCATTCTGTTCCTTGACAGCTTTGGCGATGAATTCAATTAGCATCGTACGACCATCCGTACCGCGTGTGGTGGCGACCTTGGACAGAGAATTGATCTTCAGACCGGCTGCGACCTTGCCACCACGACCCCTCTGGTTGAGGAAGTTACCGACCGCCAGGGTCACTCCCAACACATCTCTGAAGCCCTGACATTCACCAACCTCATCACAGGCACTGGCAACCACCTCGAGCTGATCAGGTATCGATTCAATGAAGTCCTGGAAATCATTGGCAAACTGTAGGGCCGCAATGCGCCGTTCGTACTCCGGAATGTTGCTGATCTCGAGCATGAATCGATCGACCTTGTCGAGCTTCTCTGTGGGAATGTCGGAAGCAGCGATGGCATCAATTTCCACCTTGGTCGGAATAAACTTGTTGAGTTGTTCAATCAAATTGGACGAAATCTCTTCGTCCTGCCAGTTCTCCACGATGCGCTTGACAGCAATGCCGTCCAAGCGATACTTCTGCAGGAAAATGGCAATGTTCTGGGCACGACGGACTTCAATGACCGACGTGTTCTGAGCGCGCCGAGCCATGGGAGCGGGGGCACCGGGAGCTCCTGGCATCGCCGTGGAAGCGCCTGGTCCGGATTCGGGCAGTTGCTTAGGCTCCTTACTGAAAGCGATCTCGAGATCATTGACGTTCATGTTCGATAGCGCAGACTTGGTATCCAGAGAGCTCCAAATAGTCATGTTGTTGGCATCCTTCTCGTCAAGAACATTCCAATGCACTCCCTTCAGCTGCTCCTTTTCTTCCTCTGCCTCCTGGGCCGCCTTCTTGCCAACCAAGGCAGCGAGACCAGCCCTGAGACCGCCAGACGGCGGGGGAGGAGCTGGCGGACCCTTGCCCGGAGGCGGCGGTGGTGGAGGTGGCGGCGCACCCTGGCTGCCTGGAGGCGGCGGCGGCGGCGGCGGCGGGGGAGGCGGAGGCGGAGGTGCGGCCCCAGTTCCTGGGGGTCCACCTGGTCCACCCGTGCCACCGACACCCAAAGACATCCCTTGCTTCTTAGACTGTTGGGCAAGCAACAGGGCATTCATGGCCTCATCCCGTGACAGACCCAGCTTCTGGGTGCCTTCCAGCAAGAACGGTTCCGCCTCTTCGTCATCGCTCTCCCATTCATCGTCTGGGCTATTGACAGAGGCCGCACTTCTGATCAATTCGGACAGCGTGCTGCCGGTCTTAAGGTTAGTCTTTGAAGCCTTCCGGGTACCCTTGCGGACCTTCCGCCGCCGACGAATGAACAAACGGCGTACGAGACGACGGCCATCGTCATTGAAGCCCAGGGCCTTGTCAATGGCCAACTTGGGATCCTGCTCATCGGCCATTTTAGGAATTTCGTCCAGCTTCTTCTTACCACTGATGAGATCGAGTACAGTGTCAGGGGCAAGTGCGGGTACGACAGCGTTCTCGGGGTTTGTCGGATTCCCCTCCGATTCTGGCACCGCCGCATCGCTGTCGTCTCCAAACTCCTTATCAAGTTCACTCTTAACCGCAGGGAAGTCGACCAGCTCGGATGTCTTGGTCAGAGCGCTGATCGGAACAACCTCTAGCAACTCTGCGTATTCGTATACACTGTCCGTGTCATCCCCGTTGATCCAGACTTCATCCGTACCGTCAAAAGCCTTGGGCTCCCTTTCCTGCGTCTCCGCGAGCCCCATTTCCTCTGCCGTCTGGTCAGTTGCTTTATGGGGCGAATCGGGCGTCTTAGGCGCTTGCAACTCTCCCAAACTATCATTGACTTCCTCTTCGGTCCCCGGTTTGCTTCGTGTACCAGCCTTAATGGCCTTCTTCAGAGACTTACCAATGGATTTCCTATTGGACGAGCGGGTTGAGTGTGACGCCTGGCGTTTCTTCTGCCAGCGGTAGGTGGGAACCAAGCGATTCATGACCCGATTGGCTGCGAAGGTGACGTCCTCATCGATGTCTCCCTCCGCAACCATGTCATCAACCTCGTCAATGACGTGTGGGTACAGTTGTCTGATTGTCATCAACTTCTGCAACGCTGAGCTCAGCTCAGCCTCAGTCTGTGCTAGTTGCAGACTGCTAAAGGGGTCAGTGCGGCCCAGTTGGCCCGTGCCAGCCTCAAGCAAAATCCGTTGCTTACTGAGCATCTTTTGCCGCTCCGCGTACAGTCTCTGAATCGTGCGTTCCTTTTCAAAAGACTTCTTGGCGAAGTACTTTACCTCCTTCTCCAGACGTTCAATATCCTTTTGGTTCACCGCATCCACAATGAGTGCCTTGATGTCCAATTCAAAATCAGCTATATCTGGGTCGTTGCCCTGATCGCTCTGCAAAACAATTTGCTGTACCAAGCGATCAATGAGTTGCATGTATGCGTACCGCTTGACAGGATCGGGTTTGATCAGGACCAGATGCTTCACGAGGCTCTGCAGATGGGGATAGGACCAGCTATCCAGATTCTCGCGCAGGTAGCTGAACACTTCCTCAGGATTTTCAAGATCAATCTTCTCAATCTCATCCATCATCATCATGGCCTCCTCATCCGTAAGCATGATACCAATGAAGTAGTCAATATGCTTGTCCAGGGTCTCATTGGATCCATAAATGGTCCAAATCTGGTCTTCCACCTTTTGAGCGATGAATTCAAAGCGGATATGCATGCGCACCTTTACATCTGACTCTTTAGGATCACCGTTGACAATGCCGTTGATCAAAAGCATGGTCGCAATCTGATGCTGTAGAACCAGGCTTTTGTCTGTATCGTAATCGTCAGTGAGACGTGCAACCAGTGACTGGAATCGGAGGCGCTCACCCGTGAAATACCGCACGTAATCCATTGCTTCCAAGACCCGCTTGTGGACGGAACTGGCGACGTAGCACAGCACACCGAGGATTTCAAGTGCAATGATACGTGTCCGCAAGTTCCAAGTATGCATAGACTTGGCAACAATTTGAATGCTCTCGGGATTCTGAAGAAACAGATCCAGACAGTAAGGTACATTCAGAGTGACCTTCAGGGAATGAATTAGACCAAGATGGTAGTCGCCCTCACGAAGTTCCATATCAAGTGAATCGAGGCGTGCCAACAGGAAGTCCAGACCACCTGCCTTGGCAAACTGTTTCAATTCAGTCGAACGAGAGTTGCGGAGTGCCGTATCGAGACCAGTGACAGAATTCAGAAGCTTCTCCTGAATCTGCAAATGCTGCATTCCAGCCTTATGCTCACCCTTCCGGACCTTCTCAGCCAAGCCAGCCAGCTGTCTCTCGTATTTTATCATCTTCTTCATAAACGAGTCTGGTCGAGCAGTACCATCGGCCAGGTACTTGGCATCAAGGATCTTCACCACATCCTTACCGTAAATCTTCATCATTTTCCATTTCTTGTCATCCGGCAAAAGCAACATATAGTCCTTGCGCCGTGCGGTGAGGTCAAGAACACTGATGAAATCTGCAAACATCTGCCTAAGTTTCAGTGGAGGTGGCATATCGTCGTACATGGCAGGGTCTTCATTGTCATCCTCCACCAACAAATTCCCAATCTCTTCAAACAGCTCGTCCGTGTTGCGGCCACGTCCATCTACGCTGCGGGACCTTCCCTCTGAACCCTGGGATTTTACACTGGTACGAGATGCGCTCTTGGATCTACCAGCTTCACGATCTCTTCCACTCCGACCACTCTTGCTCGACACCTGATAATCGTCCGTAGGAATGGCTAGGCCACTCATACGACTGCCATCCACCGCCTTCATTGGCAAATTTGCTTCGCTGAGGGCCCGTCGCTCACGAACATCTTTCTTGCGTGGCCCATCTTCTCCTCGCTTTTTAGCTTGCGCCATAGCAGACGCAGGAGTATGCTTAGACTTCCTGGTCGAACCCTTAGCGGCATTTATGGTGTCCATGTCATCGTATTTTCCGTCCTCATTTCGGTCTTTCTTGTCTTTCCTTTTCCTATCCTTCTTGTCTTTCCTCGATTCGTAGACTTCTTGCTGGGCGGCACCATTTTCCTTTGACCTTTCCTTCTCTTTCTTATCCTTCCTGTCCTTCTTGTCCTTCCTCTCCCTTCTGTCGTTGTCTTTACTGGCTCCGAAAGACTGCATAGCCTCTCCATAGTTATCACCTCCGTTCATGCTGCTGCGACGGCTGCTTGCGCCACTGCTTCTGCGGCTGCTGCGCGTACCTTCAAACTCAGGCTTTGAGGAGTTCGCCGCTGTCTTGTTCTCAGAAGATGACTTGACATCTGCGTTCTTGATCATTTCAATTGACGGGTCCCGCACAAAGGATGCCGCATTTCCCCCGGTTTGGTTGACCACAGGATCTGCGTACATGGTGGTCTTATTCTGCATCTTGCGCTTTTCTGGATCCGGCAGGATTTCTTCGGCCTCGATGATGTCATCATCATCGCCTTTAGAAGCCTTCTTTCCAAAAAGACTAGCAGCCCTTTCTGTCACACCGTCTGCTGGACTTTTGTCCTTCTTTTTCTTCGATTTGAAGAACATGTTTGTGTGCTATGGTCTCGCAGTTTCTAGTGTGGATGTTCCACTGTCAATGTATCTCTACCATGTCATTTCTGTGGTTCTATCACTGGTTTCCTATTCCTATATTGCAGTACTCCTTAGAAAGAAATTTTACTGGTAGACAGCAGTTCGAACCAAACTGGCCTTCTAGGGGGTCTGTCCTGTGGATAATGATTTCGTGGGTTGCCACCTAGCCCTGAAATATCCGAATCATACAGCACGCGAACCGTCGTTTTCCCTTACAAGCTCTTGATTCTCCGGCGAAGTGCGAGCGTCCAAGGCCGGGTTCATGTACTTAGCGGAAGCTGTCATTACTAGAACCGCTCTGCCTGCGTGGCTAGGAATTGGTTCCCAAGACCCACTGCTTGTGTCTCGCACAACCGAAACACAGCGGCCGTTTCGCGACGAAAGCGGGCGATTTGCTCGCCCGGGACGGTCCAAGATACTTGAAGGCAGCAGGAGGAGCTAGTAGCAGCATGCCTCAATCATCTCAAAACATTCCATAATTTGAATATAGAAATGCGTTTCTTTCCGGACGCGTCGGCCACCGGTTCGAACGCAAGAACTTGGCACTCCAATCGTGCGCGATGGAGAGCTTGCTCTTTTTTGTCTGCTTGTGATTTCTAAGGAAAAGAGAACGGGCTCCGGGAACACACCCTTCCAAGGATTTTTTTTCTTTTTTTTTTTCCTTTTTGCTTCCTTCGTTCCCTTCTGCCTTCGTTTCACGCTTGCTGTGCCCGGGTGTTTCCAACATCCCCGCAGAGCGAGAAACCGGCCCCCCGGGAGGGGGAGGGGGGAGTCGTGGTGGAGAGTTTCGTCGTCTCCAACGCGGTGGATTCGATCCGAAACGGCAAGGTTTCAAAGTTTCATGAAGGAAACACACCCATCGACCGACCGGTCGATTCATAACAATAGCACAACAATTGCGGGCTCGGAGGATGAGGAAGGTAGGTGCAGAACCCAAACGGGGCACACAGAACAGACACGCAGCCTCCACCAAGTGTGAACGGCCGCTTCCAGCAAAAAGAAAAGGGCGTCGTTCCAAAGAGGCCAAGGCGCGCGAGAGGGTCCCGGCGGGACCAGAGAGAGCAAAGTGGAAGCATAGGGAACAAATAAGGACCTTCCCTCCCTCATTTTTTTCCCCTTAGCCTTGCGTGGGGGGGGGGGGGGGCGTGTCGTTGTAACACACTCTTCTCAGGTCGCTGCGGCAACTCACACACCACCCCGTAATGAAAAACTGTGGCGAAGCCAGAGCGACAAAAAACCAAACACTCAAACCGCCCGTCCTTTCGTTTTGCCTTTGGGATCATGAAAATAGACCCCCATTTCCATACCAACCGGTTCCCATTTCTTTTTCTTGGACAGCTGCTGCTGGGTAAACCTTGTCGTGGTAGTCAGACAGGAATGTGCAGAAGAATTCCCTGGAGGTTGCGATTCTTCCGTATGTTTTAGTAGCGAAAAATAATGTCATCGCTTGGGCGAACGCAACCCACCTGTGTCTGTCGGTGTTTCAGTTGGGTGGAACGATCGACGAAGACAGGAAAACCGGCTGGAGAGAGCGGGAGCAATACTGAATGTACCGTAGATACCAAAAAGAAAAACAACACAAAACCCCCCTCCGGTCGTGTGTCTTGCCGAGCAGCAGAGCTCCCAATCTCTATGGTGAACGTACGCACAGGACAAATTCCTGCCTAATTTAGGAAACACTGGGGTGGACGGAACGGGGTGGCAGAAGTGGTGGATAATGAAACTATTGGATCAACGGCGGGGCCACGGAGGGCATCTCGCTCGGGGCAGCGAACTGAGTCATTACGCCCTCTTGTCTCAATCTAACGGCCGTTTCTCGCGGTCCTAAAGTAGAGTGGACAAGAGATTGACACCAGTTGTGAACACCCGCTGCGAAAAATAAACGGAGCCGGATATAAAATTGGCGGAACCGACGGGTCGAAGTTTTCGGAGTATATTAGGGTAGGGTATCACGGGACAGAACCATCCACACAGAGAGGTTCGGATCTGGGAAATATCCGCGCGTGTCGATCTGACACGCCATTGTAACGCTATCATCACTGTAGTGAGGGTGCGGTGAGTTCGCGGTCCAGAGTTGATGACAGCTGGTCACGACTAGATATTTCAGTGAAGCAAATTCCTACATTTACACAGGGGGTCCATATTTGTCGTTCCGCATCGTACGCGATAAACCTGTCATGAATGTGACAAAGATGATTGGCCGCATTGCAGTTCTACGGACATTGGTACGTCAGGCAACCCCTGCTGTGACACCGCTGGCATTTGTTCGGGCCATCGCCACTGACAAACCTCGCATGATCACCGTCAAAGTTTCTGGTGAGTCTGATCAGATGAAAACTACTATGAATGAAGAACGTGCCGTACATACCATGATCACGGACGAACCAGAACGCCTCGGAGGTACAGATCAAGGGCCGACTCCTCTGCAGATGGCTTTGAGCTCTCTGGCAGGTTGTGAAACTGCTACTCTGTACGGTATCTGTAAAAGGGCGAATATCAAAATCGACCACATCTCCTACAAGGTAGAAGGCGCCTTCGACGCGCGGGGCACTTCGGGAGTGGCTGGCGTTTCACCCGCTTTCCAAACCGTTCAAGTGAATGCCAAGATCGTCAGCGACGGTGAAGAAGACAAGGTCCGGGAATGTATCACGCTTGCTGGCAAGCGATGCCCCATTTATGCCCTATTCGTCCAGGCCGGTGTGGACATGCGGTCCGACTGGGAAGTCGTGAAAGCATGAGAGAAAGTACAGAGATTTGGATTAGAAATGTAATGTATGGATGATGTGTTGTAAATGTGTGTTCTGTGGAATTATAAATGCTGTGGACGGTTTCAAGGCATCAAGACATAGGATTTGACGGGAAACATTCCGTTAGGGAAACCCTCCTGGTCTTCCTCACGAATAAGCTTGAGATCGGACTTTTCCACCAGCTTCAGGAGGTGCGTTTCGTCACGGGTGACACTGCTGTCATCTTTGTCTACAATGAAACCTCCATCGGTGATGACATTGTCCTTGATGATCACACAGCCCTTGCCAGGAACGAGCCCTTTGGCACATCTGTTCAAGAAGGCCACAAAGTCATCGTCGTGGAGGTACCCGATGACCCACTGGACCCAGATCAGGTTGTATTTTCCTTCCTCTGGGTTGAAGTCTTGTAGTCCACAACAGTACGTCTCTTTCAAACGGTCGTCGCCTACGTATGACCGTGCCTTGTCTACAAACTTTTGTACCAATTCTACCAAATCTACCGATTGGAAAATGGGGATTAGCAGCTTCCGGGCAATCCGTCCGATGCCGGCTCCGCAATCCACGGCGTACCCAGCATCTATCACTCCTTCATCGATGAGCCTCCGGATCAAACTCCGACTGGCATTGATATCCAGAGAGCTCAATTTACCGAACCCACCGAGCATGCCATTCACAGTCTCTGGTTCATTCTCCCAGTACTCTTTGGCCTTTTCGTACCATTCCAAGTTTCCATCTGCCGCCTTCTTAGCCAACTCCACCTGCCACATGTCATCCCAGGTCTGGTACTGAGTGCCCTGAGTATCACTTCCAGCGTTGTTGGTCATGCTTCAATGTCAGTACACCACTCTACAGTGTAAGTTCGTAAAGGTGTGCGTCTCGTCCCTCAATGTAGTAATCTTTCAGAATACCAGCCGGCTCAAATCCTGCCGCACTGTACAATCGCACTGCGGCCGCACGCTTCGGGTCCACTTGCAGTCGGACGCGTTCAATGGCACAGGGCGAAGCGCGAGCCTTATCAATGGAAGCAGTCAGCAATTGTGTCCCAATACCTTTTCCGCGAACACTACTCTCGACAGCAACCTTGTGAATCTGTGCGGTCGGGTACGCAATTTCAATGATGAGATATCCCAACACAGTCAGTTCCTCAGTTGCGCTATCGGTCGCTACGAAAACTGTACGGTTCCGTCCCTTCAGTTGCTTTGCAGACCCAGTGAAATCGTCTGCCATAGACTCGTGCTTGGGAAATGTGCGCCTCTCGATCTTTGCAATCTGATCGACTATTGTGGCAGACTCCTTTTGCGGTTTGCGAAAGTCCCACTCCTTCACTGAAGTCCTATTTCTCATGTCCTAGAGCAAGTCATGTTACGATCGAATCCGTTTTTGCTATCCACACAAAGCAAAACTCTGTCTTAGTACGGCCTTCTCAATTGCAAACTTTGAATACCCGAGAACCCCCACCATCATCGTCATCCCATGGACACGTTCACGCGTCAACGCCCGCACGAGGCGCGCTGGCCCAGTTCCTTCGTGCCCAGCGGATTGAACTGGGCCAAGCGCGCTCAAGCCAGGTGACCCACCCCCCCCCATGGCGGGCTTTTTGACGTCGGGGGTACATTTACGACCCCAACCGGGGCTGGGGGGGGGGCGAGCGACCCATAGAAACTTCAAACCCTGGGATTCCGGCCCCCCCCCCCGGACCTCTTTCTTCTTCTTTCCCGGGTGGGGTGGATAGCGCCCTCCCCCTACCGCCCAATTTTGTACCGTTGGTATTGAAGGTGATGAAATCAAATCCGTCCCGCCGCAATACCGAACCCACCTCGTTCCCTCCAACACCAACCACCACCACCAGTTTTTGGAAATAGTGAATGTAAGGTAAAACGCAAAACAAAACCAGGTGCAAAAGGGGTACGGTGGTACTTCTGTGGCCTGTGTGATGTTCCTTGGAGGCAAACATTGTTTTCCATGCGCAGAGTTTTGGTTTGTTTTGTCTTTTACTTTTTTCGGTACACCCTCTTCGGGAGACTGCTGCACCTTAGCCTTTGAGCTGCCTTATCCGAGTTTCCTTGGGAAAAATGAATACCACCGTACGAGGCTAAACTGTCCCTGTTGGCTCCCGCGGTGTCCGGACGGGAAAGAACCCCGTCGCCTACTTTTTCCCATTCTTTTCGCTTGACCCTCTGTTTGGACCCGAACTGGTCCAAACGCCCCTGCCCAGCCAATGGCAGCTGGTCATTCAGAATAGTCTGAAACATCACCCCCCTTCTTTTGCCTAATTTTTTTCTTTCTCTTTTCTTTTTTTATATGCTCTCGCTTGCCGCCGGGTAGAACACAATCACACAGCAAGCACACAGAGTGTGTGCGGGAGAGGGAGGAGGAAGGAAGAGAAAAGGGCGCAGGGAGAACGACCGCGGTCTCTGTCCGTGCGTGAGTGAGTGAGTCCGTGCGTGAGTGAGTGAGGGTGACTCTCTGGCGCGCGCACGTTCGCTTCATTTGCCCTTTTCAGTTTTCTTCTTTTCCTTTTTTTTTTAAAAACTTTTTGGTTTCCTGTCCTCCCCCCCTAAATTGCTGGGTGTGAAGCCTTGCCTGGAGACTTCACCAGCACGGCTATGGCTCCACAGTTGTTTTGGTTTGGCCCGTTTCGCAGTGGCTTTGCCCACTTGCGGGGGGAGGGGATGCGGCGGAGGGTTGGGCCGTCTGGCCACTGTGCACAACGTCTTCGGAAGGAAGAAGGCTATTTAGGAGCAGTAGACAATTTGAGCAAGGTTTAGAAGCATGCAGTGGTCCGTTGTAGTTTAGGCATGCAAGTGGAATTTAGTAGTCGGTCTAAAAGTAGGCAATATAGTGAAATTGAGATGACAATGGTTTCATAGAACGGATACTGTAAGCGCTGTAGAACTGGATCCATCATGCCCGAGGACGAAGGAAAGAAGAAGGGAGGCATCTTCTCCAAACTTCTAAAACGTAAGGGAGGAAAGGAGGCTGCAGAGGAAGGTGATGAACCGGCCAGCCCACCAAATACTCCGGATGATGCCCTGGAAGAACAAGGGGCGCACGACTTGGACGTGAACAGTCTGGAAGAGGAGCTCGCAGCAGTTAAAGAATCAATGACAGATGAAGAAGAAAAGAGACCAGATAGCCAGAAGCTCAGCAATACAAGTGTTGTAGATGACTCATCTTCCCATGAAGTTGCAAACACGACTCCAGAACAGTCAGACGACAAGCGGAAGCAAATTGATCCCAGTGGTGGAAAGATGCGTTTGACCGCGGACCAGTCAGAGGCACAGCTGTCTGCGAGGAGCGCAGAGGGTACACCGATGGTGAATCAAAATTCTCGGCGCGCAAAGGACAAGGAAGCAAAGGTCAGTAAGGAGGAAAAAGACCGTCTGAAGCAAGCAAAGAAGGAGGAGAAGAGGGCAGAAAAGGAAAAGAAGGAAGCTGCAAAGCAGGCCAATAAGACGGAAAAGAAGAGTGGGCTTTTTGGTATCAAGAAAAACAGTAGCACTGATATCAATTCTGCAGGAACAGGACCAACCGCACCGGTCTTTGCTGTCCCACTGGCCCAGAGCATTGCCAACGGTGGTGAAGTTGGCGGGGTGCCAGCTTTCCTTGAGGCGGCATTTACTTTCTTGGAAAACTCTGCTCTAACAGAGACTGGTATTTATCGAGTGAGTGGGTCGGCCACGGAGATTCGGCGCTTGCGAGACGCCCTAGACCGTGGTGGTTCTGCCAAGGAGCTCATCGAGGATGCCGAACTCTTGGATCACAACGCTGTAGCAAGCCTCATCAAACTATTCTTCCGGGAGCTTCCTGACCAACTGCTAGTTCCCATTCAGCCAGAAATCCACGCAGTGGTTACCTGTCACCGTCACCAACAGAAGACCTCCCAAGAAAAACAGCAGTTGCTCGTGGACGCGGATCCGGAAGAGGATGCAGCAGAGGATTACATGCCCCTTCTGCGCACCATCACAGCCCACCTTCCTGCAGCTTATGCCTATCTTCTCCGCAGACTGTATCTGCACTGCGCTCGCATTTTGGACCATGAGGCTGAGAATAGTATGTCAGCCGAAAACCTTGCGATTGTTTTTGGTCCCAATTTGAAAATGCCTCAAGATGTCATGTTCCACTACCTGCATAATGCACGTGCTGTATTTGATTATGATTTCGCACCACGGGAGCGGCCTGCAGAGGAGACGGACGACGAGCTGGTAACTATGGTCCGAGGGCTGCTTCCAGATCGCATGCTTGATGAGTATGAGACTCTGACAAGTACGGAATCATTGTTTAAGCTGCAGGAAGCTGGGTCTAAGCACCACATTATGCAGGAAGAGGCCGCGGTTGCGGACATGCAAGTACCTGGGACCAACGTTCCCCGGGAGGACTCTTTCGCAGGAGTCTCTGTCGACGATGATTTTGACCATGAACGACGAAGCAGCAGACTCAGTAAGCCACGCACGCCAATGCGGGAGTCCATCCCAGACGAGCCCGCTGGGGATGAAGCTGGCTACTACGACGAAGACGGAGAGTATCATTTGTACAGTGAAGTGGGATACCACGATCCCGCTGGCAATTGGCACTTCTACCATGACGTTGGATTTTATGACGAGAACGGAGACTATCACTTCCACGAAGAACATTTGAAGCAACAGGATGAACTTGCAGCCGCACTGGAACCGCAAGAAGAGGAGCAGCACAATGGCTCTGCAGCGGATCATGTCGAAGAAGTATCCCCCGAATTCCAGCAGGGTGGTGATGTACCAAACGTTGACCCGCAGGGTCTTATGGAATTTGTCAACTACCACGAGAAGCTGCAAGATATGCTCGGCGAACATGGAGAGAATCAGATCGATATTGAGGGTGAGGACAGTGCGGATCTGGAGAAGATGATTCCAGTGCTAAAGAGCTACCTTAGGGGACTGCAAGACATGAAGGACCAGTTAGCCAAAGACAAAATGGGCGAGAACAAAAGGCAGGCAGACGCCGACAAGGAGGCCGCCATGCTGCACAATCTAGGCGTGAATCCTAAGGACGAGGACGAGGAGCGCATTGAAGCGATGACCAAAGAAGACTTGGCCGAGGAATTTGCGACGCTGAAGAACCGTCAGGCTGAACTCACTGCCAGCATTGAGGAACTGACGGGTAGCATTTTCGATGAGCATCTCCAGGTGCTGCGGACTCAAGCTGCGATCGATGCCCACCATAGTGCTGCCGCAACGTCCGCACCTGTAGTGCCGGAAGTCACGGCCGAAGTCAACGGTGAAATCAGAGACGGCACAGCAGAGTAGTAAAGGAAATCACAAGTCATTTTCAGTATCATGGTATTTGTTGATGTATAGTGATATTTTTACAACCTTTGGTCTTTTTTCTCATTTTTCGTACGCAAAGGTTTTGATCAGATGGTGCGCAATGGCAATTGGTGGGGGCAGGCGTACAGACCCATCTGCCGTTGCTGCGTAGGTGTCATCTGTGCGTCCCAAGGCGTCGATGATCTCTGCCTTTGTGAACCACCGTGCCTCCTCCAGTTCACCATCTCGGCATTTAACCGGAGGGCATGGATCCCCGTCCTCTGTCTGCTGTGCGCGGGCCATGCATCCAATCATCAGTTGCGCCGCACTGCTGCCTCGGCCAATGGGCCAGGGTTGGCAACTGTGGTAATCCACACTCATGAGATTCAAGCAGACACTCGTCTCCTCCCATGCCTCTCGCAAACAGCCCTCTTCGATTGTCTCCGCAGCATCCAGGAAGCCTGAAACACAACTGAACATGCCCTTAGGCCAGCTCGTCTGCCGTCCCAGAAGACATTTCTTACCGTCAGCTGACCGGATCAGTACAATGATTACGGGATCGATCCGAGGGTAGAATCGGCGACCACAACCATCCTCCTTGCTTCTCCGACATTGTCGCTTAGCGCCACCCTCAATGCTGATCATCTCTGTGCCGCAGTGCCCGCAGTAGCGATTGTTATCGTGCCAATCGAGCAAAGACCGAGCCAAACCGACCCAGCCAAGTTCGTATTCCTTGGCCGTGGTACCTGGCAGCCGGCGTGGATCAATGAAGCGAATTTTGGATGTGTCCTCGTAGCCCACGATGTCACACAGTTTATGGATTACCGGGTCTACAATGCCACCCATTCTTTTTACCAGTTTGTCCAGGCCCACGGCAAAGAGGTAGAACTTGAGTCCTGCAAAGCCCAAGAAAATGCTGTTTGAGTCGTCTAGGTGCCTATCCAGCACCTCTTCCGTATGCTGCAAAGTCAAGTACACTAATGACTTCGCCCGTCGTCCCTCTTCCGTCTCCATATCTCTAACCAGAGGCTGGCCATTAACAAATATCATGACCCGCACGAGTTCGCCGTGGGCCTTGAGCAGTTCGCGAAGAAAGTGTTCCTTCTTCCGCTGACCGGCTCCCATACGATCCAGCTTCACGCCGGAGAAAGAGCTGGACCGTGAACTGCTTGGTGTGTCCATCGTGGAGCTTTGGAGGATTATCTTGCTACAGCGACTAACCAATTGACCATAAGAGAGAGAGTATATAGTTATGTCATTGCTGGACGTTGCCGGCCCGCTGATCTATTGGATCGACGTTTGATACGCTGTTCGTACAGGAAGGACTTATTGCAACTATTTGTCTTGCCACTGTCTTGTACCAATTCAGATTGAAATTTCCTGTGCTTCAGCACCCATAACCTAAGTGGACACATAGTCACACAAACACTCTCCCCAGAACCTTGTCACGAGCCCAGTCATGAAATCGATGACACTCATACTCTTCCCTCTCCTGAGGGTCCTACTGTCCACAGAACCCCCAGTATTACACCCCGCCCCCTTCTGAAACACGAGTGTCGTCGGACATTTCGTGCGCCTTCCTTGGCGGAGGGAATCGGTTCTGATCCAGGGTTTCTAAAGTCTCGATTCTCTGCCTATTCTGGCGGGTGGGTTGGGGAAGCCGTCTGCACTGAATATTTCCTTCTTTTTCTGTTTCTCCCTCCCCCCAACCCCGGCCCCAGTGCCTGACCTTTTATTGTTCTTAACCCCACCCCCCCCCCTTCCCATCCCTTTCTCCTTTTTCTTTTATTCTTTGCGAGTCTTGAACGGGCAGTGCGCGCTTCCCCCCCCCCCCCCTTTCCGCCCCCCC
>PDIP01000139.1:15590-40334 GCA_002811645.1 Corallochytrium limacisporum
TCCCCCCCTCGCTCCCAAGTTTCTTGTGCGGACACTACCCCCCCCTCCGCCGCGCTCCGCCCGCCACCCCGACTCCCGTCTCCCCCTCCTTGCCGCCCACCCCTTCTCCTCCGGCCGGGGGGAACGACTTTTTAAAAAGGGGGTGACCGGGGACCGATTTTCCTCCGGCCGCCAAGTGTGCCGCCCCTCTTTACTCGCCTCCTCCTCACCCGGTTCCCCCGGGGCGACAGAAAAACGATAGCGCGGCCACCCCCCCCCTTTTCCCCTGAGAGACCGATCGTCCGCTCGGAGCCCGTCTCGGGATGGACGGACCAAACCGCTCCCCCTCCCCGGGGAGTTCAAGTGGCGGGCGTAGCGTTGGGGGCAAGGGAAAATCCGGGCCCAACGGACCCGCGCTCGGACTAACGGACCACATCACGGATACCTCCATGAAGGGGATGAGGGAATGAGACGGTCGTATTTGCTGTGCGGAGGAAGTGGAGAATGAGGAGGCGAGGAAACGGATCCCTGTGAGCATGGACAAGTGGCAAAGCACGTTCCGGGACAAAGACTAAGAAAGGATAGAGACCAAGCAGTTCACAGGTATTGACTATACTATCTGTTTCTCTTTCATGGAGCTGGATGGTTCTCACTACTATTGGGAGTCACCGAGACGGGGCAGGATACCAAAGATTCCAACGCCTCCGGACGCTTTGGGCTCTTCATTGTTGCCGTTGAAGCCTGGGGCAAGGGCAAGGTCACCATTTCTGCGGACCTCCTCCATCATCTTACGTACTTGAGGACAGTGGACACTAAGTCGTTCTCTAGCTTCCTGCATCCATTCGCTGTCATCCTCGAAGTGGGTCATGCGATCGCTGGTAAGTGGATGTGTGGAAAGGTAGCTCTCGAGGAGGTTACGACGGCGCTTGGCCCTCTCAGTCTTCCTTTCATTGAACTTGTCCAGTTTCTGTCGGCGTTTGGCCTTCTCGCTCTTGGTTTCGTTGTACTCGTCGAGCTTTTGCTGGTCTTCTTCCTTCAATTCGGCATTCGTGGCACCAGATGGTGGCTTGCTCGAGCCACCGTTCCGTGCATCGTCCTCTACAACCGCCATTTTTTCCCAGAAAGGCTTGGCCTGAGTAATGTCATAGCAGGCGTTTGCCATCAGCATGAGTCCAATCTGATCCGCTTCACTCTCCATGGTCCTGCTCTTTGGTAGGGATACCGCGACCTCAAGGATGGCCGGCAGCAAGGCGCTCTGTGGGTCGACGACCGCGGTTACAACTCTCAAAGCCGCCGCAATGACGACGTTTTCACTGAAATGACGTGCAACATAGTGCCCAATCTCGTGCCCCAACACCAGGGCCATTTCGTGTTCATTAGTGGCGACATCGAAAAGCCCCGTGTTCACATACACAGATCCGGCTCCAGTTACGAATGCGTTGGGCGTAGAGTCTTGCACAATGTGCACTGGCAGCTCTGGCAGTTCATTGAAGAAGCACAAGCGCGAAGTAATCCGCTTCACTATCTGGTACTGCCATGACTTCTCATCCAAGAGCTGGCCTTCCACCTGGGCTTCCACAGTCTCGTCCATAAGCTCTGCAACGTACTGCTCAAAGCTCCTACTCATGATTCTGAGCCTCAGGCGCCCACTGTAAGGGATGGTCTCCACCTCCCAGGTTGACATGATGCCTGTAAGAATAACTCCAATGACAAACCCAGTGGCCACCTTGTGCCGGCGCCAGAAAGATTTCTGCTTCTTCGACTGGTGACTGCTTAGACTGCCGGTGACACCACTGATGGAAAGTCGGGGTCGACTGACGGTCCATTTAAACCGTTCCTTGTTCGCCGTCTTCTCAGCAATCACTTCCGTATGCTGTGCGGGTTGACCGCTAGGCGCACGTCCTGGCACAACCGTCATTGAATACATTCGCTGTTGCTGTTGATGATGTTCAAGGGGGGTCATGTACGATGGGTCCTGCTTGCTATCTACTGTGGCCGGTTTCTTGTTGGTGCTGGCGCTGGTCACCATTTCTACATTGTTGCTACTACTCTTACTGTTGCTACTACTACTACTACTACTTGTTGTCCCTTGATTTCGATCCTTGGGTGTGCTTTCGCCTTCAATCACACGTCCAGTTTTAGGCGGACCCACTTCACCTTCTCCGGGAGTGGGATAACCATTCTTGCCGTTTTTGTTGCGGAGAATCCTGGAAGGACGAATTGCGGAGTAATCAACCACGGCGCTGGTACTAATATCAGCCCTTGGCAGGTGGAAAGGTAATAGTGCCGTAGATTGTGTCGTGTGTTGGTACTTGACAACTTGATTATACTTGTGCATTAGTAAGGCGAGTTCCCGTGTTTGTTTTGATATTGGTACCAAGCTGCGCTGGCCCCGCGGCTGCAAGGGCAGTCTTGTACGGCTTGACCATCCAAAACTGACACTGCCGAACTCTGCATGCTGTAGTGACGCATTTACTCGAGGCAAGGAATGCTGACTTTGGTTCCCGATGCCTTTCGTGAAAGTAACTGGAGACCCATTTCCACGGATCCACTTCGTTAAAAAGGCTTTCAACATGGCTCTACACTATATCACAATCTACTCTGAGCACAAGAGTATTCTCAGCTAAGTATTACTCTTGAACCCCTACCAAGGATGAGTCATGATGCCTCCATTTTCATCAATAACAATGAAAACAACCAACGGAATCAGCTGCCCACCATGTCGGCTATCTTCCTGTATCGTAACGCATTTTCAGCCATATACTGCAATAGTACAGTCATCCACAATAAGGTTTTAAATAGAGTCACTTGATGCTGTTCTAGTGTCTTCGAAACAAGTTATCGTTACACATGTGATACGAGGCCCATCGGGAACGTCACGAAAGCCAGTTGCAGGTCAAGCAAAACTTTTGTTGCACTTTTCTGGAAGGGAATTCCGCGGTGGAAAATTAAAGATATTCCGTATGTATATATTTGTAGGAAGTCATACATATGGTTTACACTTACTCTAACTCTCAGATTAATTGAAAACAGTTCACTATTTTCATATTATGGCTACTAAAGATAATTAGCCGTGGTATATCAAATTACTGACTTTTGCTCCAAAACAGTGGGGCTGTAGTGTGACCCTTGCATGACACAGACGGAAACAGGCTCGCCGTGCCTGCGATCAGTCAGCCCCTAAACTTGGATACTTCGCTGGGATTCTGTGCTGAATAGCCAGGTAGTCCGTGGAATCAAATTGTTGTGCTTGGTTGGTGGTCGGGGCACGAATTCAGTGGCAGAGCAAATACAACCTCTGCGCAATCGTTAAGCAAGATTGTCCGATCGGCCCCCCCGGGGGGGGGGAGGGTACCGCAAGGACTCACCACAGAGACCGCGTCCTCATGATTGCACGGGTTGGTTTGCGCCGTTCTGTTCTGCCAGACAATAAGTTGAGACTGTGGTCAAGAGGTACTTGAAGGAAGTTCTTGTCGGTGACAGCTATGAACAAGGCCAGTGATTGCTTGCGCAAGATCGTAGAGCATGCGATATTGATCTATTAATAACTGAAACGCACTACTTAAAACAATGACGTTTAATGTGAGAGGTCGTGTGGCCCTTATTACTGGAGGATCTAGAGGGCTTGGTGGTGGTCTGGCTGAGCGCTTGGCTAGTAAAGGTTGTAACGTGATCCTGGCTGACGTGTTGGAAAAAGAGGGCAGGGCCCTGGCTGAGAAGATTAACCGGGAGTGCAACACAAAGCGCGCTGTGTTCAGATTCTGTGACGTGACCCGCGACGAGCATATCATCCGTGCTCTGAAGGCTGGTCCGGAAGAGTTCGGAAAGGGAGTGAGCATTCTTGTGAACAATGCAGGCATTGGTGGTGTGGATTCTCGCTTGCTGTATGACCCCAATCAGCAGAACACCCATGCGGGTGCTACCGCCTGGGCCCTTGGAAAGAAGGTCCTGGAAATTGACCTCACAGCTGTGGTCAATTGCACCCGCCTCGCTGTGTTGGAAATGATTCAGGCAGGTACGCAGAAGGGCGCCGTGATTGTCAATGTGGCAAGCATGGGTGGTCTTCACCCAATGGGTAGTGACCCTATCTACGCTGCCGCAAAGCACGGTGTGATCGGATACTCGCGGTCGATGGATATCGTCCTGGGTCGGCTGCATGGCATGCGTGTGAACGCTATCTGCCCGTCCTTCACTGATACAGACATGGGACGGGAAGGTATAGCAGCCGAACAGAAGATAAATGCCACGAAGGCTGCAATGCTCCCTGTCTCCCTTGTGGTCGACGGTTTCATAGAGCTTATTGAGGACGAGAGCATGAACGGCAAGGTCCAACGCTGTACTTCGGCCTTTGGAATCGACTACGTGTCTTATCCCGAGGACCGCGCAAGGCAGAAGAAGAACAAGAGCAGCAAACTCTGAACACAGAGCGGCCGGCGCTGTCCAGATCGGCTGTGTATCCCGCCAGAATACCAGAGCTCACAAGCGCACCGAAAATGGCTTCTCGTACGCCCACTGCGAACCCCTCCCTCCGTCCAATCACCGGTCGATAATGGGAGTCCATTTTACTCGCCAGTTGGGTACAGCGCAGGGGTGCTTGGAGGGAAGCTTCAGAAAGACCGGCCCGTTGGCAGGGAGGGTGGGAGGGTCTCGCGGCTCCTGTTTTAGCTGTTCAAACATTGCAATAGATTGCTAATCTCTGTCTTCCATCGATACTGTGCTCCATTTCAATAGTGAATATATGATCTTTTCTCCAAACTCAGAAGGACACTGGTGCGCAACAAACGGGTGGAATCAAATGCCCAAAAATATGAGGCGCACGAGACAAGAGGTCGCGTCAATGTCCGACAAGAATGTCTCGTTCCCGCTTGAGGCTACGGGAGACAGCTGGGTGAGTGTAACAAGCCTCCCTGTACCCCCGCTTGCAGAGAGCGTCACGGAACGGAAATGAACGGTTCTGGGGAAAGGAAAAATGGGATAAATTGATAGGGGTATACACATTCCTTGAGACTGACTTTCATCGAGAGTTGCAAAACGGAGAGGCGCAAGCAATTGGGCAAACGATGAATGCAGCAAACTGGCTGATCGCAGGTACGAGAGTACAGATCGAGTTGGTCTGAAAACTGGACCAATTTAATTTTGATTCACGACTTGGTTGTATTTATGGGTATGTGAATTGGAAGAGTTTTCTCATTTTGTAGATAAGACGCAAAGCGTGAAGTTTGGTTGTTCAGCCTCAACGGTTCTGGAAAAGGGAGAGGTGTGTGTAGTCTAAAGGGAAATATTCGTGTACAACGTAAAAAGTCTACAATCCTGACGAATTAACGAAATCAAGGTGCAGAAGGAAACATGTGATCGGCACGTACTTTTGTTTGAGTTAAATCTGATCTACGAAGTATGGAAGGTTCTATACTGCGTAGCCTGACTGAAGACCCAGGGCCATGGGATCCAAAGTTGGCTTTGAGTGCAGCCGAGAGGCGTGAAGCACTTCGTGAAACGCATGGTATATTGGCAGCTTGCTACGACCATGGAGGACATATGACCTTTGCGGAAGCTTGCAGACATTTCCTTAGTTTGCGAAGACATGTCGGAAAGCATTTAGTCATGGACAATTCAGACACAGAAACAGACTCTGATAGTGGGGAAGAGTCCGACCTATTGAGTCCGACTAGTAGTGACGGGCCGGGACATGCTGGGCGGCCAAGACTTCCCGTGGGAACGAGCGAGGGAAGCTTATTATCTTACAGCCAACAGAGGATTGCAACCGACCCCACTCCACAGTATCGGGTACATTACACCCAGGAGCAGCTGGAATCGCCACAATTAGGATTGAGCTCAACAGACTGGCGGATCAGAGGACATTTCATTTGGATTGGTTGTGCCACCAAGGCGGTAAAGACGGCGCTAGATCGCCTGCAGAATTACACGGGAAATAAGGAGCACATTCACGGAACGGACGGCCTACTTCGAGAGGCACATGCTGCGTTTGTAAGCTTCTTCAGTGCAACTTGGCAATGCACGGCACTGCTGAACAATTTTACGTGTCGATACGACCCGAACATTCGGGACCATTGGTTGCGCTATGCAGGTTCGCTTTGGAAGGATCTGGTGCTAAAACCTATGCAACAAGATTTAAATCGAGCCTTCGTTGAACGCAATATCGAACTTCATGTACCATTGTACTTCGAAAATGGCGGTGGTCAACAGGGCGTATCCTCACTGCAGGGATACATTACGCAACAGAGACCCTATAGTCATCTGCGCTACAAACTGCAGAAACAGGACTGGACACTGAAGGATTGGGCCTTCCATAACCTGCAAAAGCATCACGACCGTGAAGAACTCGTCAGTATGTTCGCTGGGGAAGGACTTAAGCTGAGCCATGGGTGCTGTCTGAAGTGTGGACAATTGTTCCTGGACGTCTGCCTGTACTGTGACTGGAGAACGCTGCAACAGACTATGCACTTGAATGCCCATTACGACGACCCTAATGTTGTCCTCGGAAGAGGAGGACTGGGTAACGACAATGGTAACCGCCATGTGGCCGAGAGCTGGCTCTCTGCCGCTTATCTTGAAGGTAGGGACGTGGAAGAATCGCAAAGCGAAGAGGTAGCAGTGGATGAACCGCATTTGGAGCTCGCCTGGAATAGTACCACATCCAAGCCAGTGGCGTTCCAACGGCGCATTAAGGATGCAGTCACTTGTTATTTTACCACTGGTGATGACCAGGAAGTGCCCCTGCGCAAGTGTATTTTGGCTCAGTCGATTACACTCTGCAACCTCGTTCAGCTCTTTCCGAGTGACAGGGGTGCCCACCTTGGCTACATCCCATTCACCAAACAGGTCTTGGACGATGCGGCCACTGTCTGTGAAGGATTGGACGACAAATGGAGCATTCAGGGTCTGAGTCTCAGCGAATACCATGATGAGGTGATTTGCTTTGATGACATTGTTATGGAATGCAATGCACACATCCGCCTGGCCAAAGAAACTGCCTTCCGGATGCTCAACGAGGACGGTATGACCATGAAGCGCATCAACAATGTGCGCAGATTAGCGGTCTATCTGGACATGAGTGTAGTGATTGACAGCTGTGAGCGTGCATTCAGTTTTGCGCAGACACGTGAATCCACCGCAGGAACGGTCAGCAACAGCAGCCGATGAATTGAATATAACCATGAGATTTAGAATATGTTTTATGGAGATGTTTTGAATGTCATGGTTTGCATGTGTATGGCGGGAGTGGCATGTCCCACTTAATGTCCACCACTGCTGTGGTCGGAGCTGCTGTCCGTCTCGGCGGTCGCAGGCTCGGTTTCGGTCTTCGTCGGCTCAGTGGGATCGTAGGAATTGAACAACGACGCCAGCCGAGAGCCATTGTCTAGGGTGGACGAGAAGTACAGGGTACGGGAACCTAGATCCTGTACGGGACGGTAGTTAATGGTGTTGACAGTGCACTCGCTGCTCTCTGCACCGTCTACATCACTGGCACACATGACAGTCAGCGCGGTCAACTGGTCCTGATGCACAACCAGGGGCTGCTTGAAGACGATCCACAGGACAGACTCGTGGCAGGGAGGCGTAGTCAACGATCCTTCATAGTGATAGAAGGCGGGGTTGGCAGGCACCCAGTCGTACGGGTTGAAGGCAATAGTGGGCCGAACTGAGGTGTCCGCTTCCCGGAGGTCGGCCCGGCCAACGATCTGCTCAAGGGACTTGTCGTATTGAGTGGGATCCTCTTCGAAGAATACACCCAAGACCAACAAGGCGGTTCTGTCCCCGGCTTCAGCACCAGCCACGGCCTCATTGAAGCTATTGTAGTTGTCTCCATTGTAGTGAACCAAGTGGGTCTCCAGGGGATATGAGGCACCATTCACAGTGTGCTCGGATCCAAGATCATTGTTCGGGTTGCCCCAATGGAGATGAGTTTGGGCAAAGATATAATTTGTCGTCTCTCCGGATACGTCAGCCTTATTGATGACGTAGTTGGGGACTTGGACGTAGCCGTCAAACTCAACTGCGGTGGCCTGCAGAGTGTGTCCGTTGTTGGAGAGTTCCCAGACGAGTCCGTTGCCACTGTAGGTGCCCAAGGGCAGAAGCTTGTCCTGCAAAAGTGTATTCTCCAGGGGGCCGGCCAGGTCAACGGGACTCTGATCTGTGCCACCGCATTCAGCGTAGCCTGTGCTCCATAGGTCCGGAGTCATATTGCAGTTTTCATAGCACCAATCCGCAGCAAAGGTATGGGTTGCTACCAGAGCAACCCCGCTCCAAAGGTTGTAAGTCTTCATTGCGACTTTCTTTTGACGTCGAAAGTTTAATGTCATGAACGCCCGATCAAGTTCACGCGGATGTACTTCTGCAGATTGCCTTCTTTATATACGTTCGAATTGCCTCATCATTGTAGTATCTCATCCATGTGGTACAATATCCAAAGACCTGTCCAGCGATACTTGTGACAATGTGGACTTCCCAGGAGTACACCGTCTATCCTCCAAATCTAGTCCAGATGGGATACAGTCCTCTGTGATTAAAATGCACCATAACCGAAATCCGTTCGAAACCCTAGGGAACTGGTACAAGGGATTGGGGGACCCACCCACCCAACCGACCCACCCTGAGTGGCTACCAAGGGCCGTCCGAACGTACGGGTACCGCAAAGTGACATCTATCGCGTATTTCTAACTCATTTGGGAAGGGGGGGAAGTCTCACGGGCTACTTTCTTCTACTCACACGGTGATATGCGTTGGGCATATAATTACTACGTGGTGCCAACAACGCACCACTACCAAATACTTTTACCGCAGCTCTACCTCTGTCCCAGACCGCACACGTAGAGAAAAAGAATTGAAAGGAGAGTGTGTGGGGGGGGGGGTGTACCTGGAGCGGGCCCACGGCGATGGGTGGAAGGGAGGGAGGGGAGGGAGGGTGGAGGTTGATGACACACGCCCCTGGTGATGAGGCGTACAGGTCAGAGCACCGGGTTCACGTGTCTCCATAAAGGACCCTTCAGTAGTACTCATGAAGGGACTGATGGTCCATGACTGTGTTTCTCTTGTTCTTCACGCCCTCGTAGTGTTGGGTGGCAACATGGACCGTCTGTTCTCTTCATTTGCCCCGTTCTCGTTTTCTCCTTGTTCCGCACCACCGTTCTCTTTCATCACTTGGTACCTTCCTGTTCATGCCCCTGTCCCCACTTGGAAAGGCCGCTGTTCACCACTAGTACCCCCTAATCTTCTTCTCCCCGGTCCACCACTTGTCCTCCTGTGCTCTTCTCGGCATTTTCTCCCGTTTAAGTCATTGCGGGGGACAAACTTATCGCAGATTTTACGTGCCCACTTCGTAAGGCATTTTCCCGCTCCTCGGGAGACTGGCCCCAAAAGGGGCACCGGCAACACAGGTGTGCGATTGTTGGTAGGGTGCAGTGCCCCGTCGCGCCGTATAGAAAATGACCCGCCTGCCGGGGTGTCGACACTGGTCCCCGGGTTGAAGATATACAGTGAGGATTGCAGCACCCTGCTACACGAATGAGGATGGTCTCCCGTGGTGCCATGGGTGCGGCGACAAATTGAGTGGCCGAGCGAGAGTACGTGAAAGTGAGAAGATTCGGGGACGTCCAACGAATAGGCTGAGAGTGAACACTAGCTTCCGGTGCCTTGTGCGGCGGGTGGCGTGTGCTTCTTCTGGTCTGATCTTGGTCGGGTTACATGGGATGCGTAAGACATGCTGATAGGAGACGTATGGTCATGCCGTCTGATGTTTTGGAAGCTTGGTGTTTTAGTCGCCGCTTCTGCTCTGTCTGTACGGTAGCACACAGTATAAGGAAAGGAAGAAGATGGAAGCAAGTGATGTGGCCTACGGCCTGTGGAACACAAAGACTGTAGCCCCAGCGATGTCCAACGGTTTAGAAGGAAACGACCAAGCTCGAACAGAGGCAAAGATGGGGCTGCAGCACTTGTTCGCCAGGCACACAGAAGAACTCGAAACGCAGCGACCGCTTAAGCGAGTACGTGCCCATTTGTGAATCCAAAAACAAAAAAACAATCAAATTAATCCAAATTTCGTGTGCGTTTTGATAAGGCTGAGAAAGATCACCAAAGAAAGAAAGACTTGATTGGAACCTATGAAGGTCTAGGATTATGCATGTTTACAAAAAGAATGGAGTAATCATCGATCTGCGTGCCTCAGTACTCAGTGTATGTCCGAACGGGTACCGATCGTACGCACTGGTGAGGAAGGGACTGCCCCCCGTCACCATCTTGCCTTGTTGCTCCACTGAGGAATGTTTAGGACGAGGGTCTACCTGCCAGAAACAGCCAGTGGAAATTTGATGAGCGGCAGGAAAGAGTGATCAAAGAGAGGGACCATCTTATGATACCTTGGTGTGTTCAATTCCGTGTGTATCGGCATGCAAGTCCACACGTATGCCGTCACCTACGGACCATTGTCACTTCTGTTGTTACCATAATCAGTCAATAATAGGTATATCAAGAAGTTTCCCAGAGAGGTGTCTTTTCGCGGACCTGGCACGACGAGGACAATGTCATAGCCATTCAGATCCAAGTAAAGCGGAAGGCAGACAATGAAAGTGACCCAACGGCTCGCCACTCTAAGCAGGCAACTGCGCCCCACTGCTATCCCCGCAGTGGCTAGTCGGTTTGAAAACCTCCGCGACTGGCCGTACAAACCGAACTTCCTTAACTACGCTGGCTTTAACATGCACTATGTCGACTCAGCCCCTGCCGGATCTGAACGAGGAATCATCCTTTGCACCCACGGAGAGCCTACTTGGTCTTATCTGTACCGCCACATGATTCGGGATTTGAACAAGCGCAACTTCAGGGTTGTTACGCCGGATTTCATTGGCATGGGTCGCTCAGACAAACCTACTAACGACCTAAACTGCACCATCGATTTCCATATTAATTCACTGATCCATCTAATCACTGAGCTGGACTTGAAGGAAATCAACTTTGTGTGCCAGGACTGGGGCGGCATAATTGGTCTTTCCGCTGTTCCTTTTATTTGGGATCGATTCAAATCGCTCACGATAATGAACACGTCCCTCATGCCCAATGACGTATATCACGATAAGGGCGATCCGGAGGTGATGAAGGGCTTCCTAGGATGGAAACAGTACGCTGGAGCCAAAGGTCAGAATATGCCAGTCGGGAAGGTTGTGAATAGTGGTTGTGCCACAGAACTGACTGCAGAGGAGATCGATGCCTACGATGCTCCATTCGTTGACGCCAGCCACAAAATCCAGGTTGACCGCTTTCCGAAGATGGTACCTATCTCGAAGGACTACCCGGCAGCCAAATTTACTACGAATGCTTATGAGTTCTTCAAAACCCCTGAGGGCCAGAGTCTGGATGTTCTGATTCAGTTCTCTGATGACGACCGGATCCTGGGTGCTTTCCAGCCCCTCTTCGTCAAGCTGTTCCCCAATGCCACTGTGCGTAAGGTTCCCGGCAGCCATTTTCTGCAGGAGGACTCCCCCGAACTGATATGCCAGAATATGGACGAATTCCTGACCTCCAAGGGCCTATAAGGCGGACCCACCTTCTGGGCAGATGGTCCAAAACTCTCATCCCCACAACAAGGCCCCTAAACACCAATCACGCGATTATGAAAGAGCAGTATATACTAAATAGAAGAGGCCTTATACTTAATATATATAGACTGCACACGGACGACGATGGTTTTAAATATACATAATAAATATACGAAATAAGTATATGAAATAGGTTTTGCCAATTTCCGCTCCAAAGCCCACCCACCAGCCCTCATCGGAACCATACCCTGCCGAAACGACCTCTGATTGGCCAAGTTTTACGACTTTATACTTCCACAATTGGCAATGTACTAAACACCTGCCCAATATAGTTGTACACTCTGCCATTAGGTTTTTGTGCCGGAGAGGTCGGGTAGGTGAGCAGAGCGGGGAGTTTCCGCACTAATCCGATGTAGAAAGTATGACCGTGGGGTGCGTAGGCCGGCATCAAGCGCGCTCAGGTGATTACTTGTCCTCGTGGTGTTGTTGTCGATGTCCGATGGATGATCAAAGAATCGTGTGTTTCACGCAGCCGTTGTGGCTTCCATGTGGAAAGAAAGGGATGTTTCGAGAGCTCATTGGGCCGCTGCGGTTGTTGAGTTACGTCGCGTTTTGGCGGGAATGGTTGCCAATCTTGTGGGCGTACAGTCTGTCCAGCGAATGAATGTATTTTTAATGTTGATGGCTCCTTAATCACCCTTGGGAACGGATGTCACCCTATTGTCACCCAGTCGATACAGACTCGGCCATTTGTGAAGACTCGCGGACGCGGTCACTTGGTTGTCAAATTGCGTAGCAAATCTGTAGTACCATTACCATGAATCAACTCACCATGGCCTTTAGCATGAGGACTCCCGGATAGGTTGATCCTGCTAATGTGTGAGCTTCTAATGCGAGCATTGCTCAGGAGGCTCTTGTCTTGGGGCAGTCGCGCAGGCTGCTATGAGACTTTTGTGCCGTTCTCTAGTGTTTGGTGTTTGCGCAGCTGTCGGTGAATTCCATAGAGAGTGCATTCGTGTCGTCCCTTGACGCCTCATAGTTCATATGAACTGTCGTCCTCATTCAACCAAAAGGCCAGTTTGCAAGGATATGCATTCGATGGTCGGTCCCACCAAAATACAGCAAGCACCGCAATGGCGTCATTGCGAGGGTGGCCGAAAGAACTCAAAGGAGCCCGTACTCTATGTATGGAATTACCTTGGGTACACTTGGGCCTCCGCGATACAGCCACACACCACTGGAACTTCCGGTGGACCAGTTGGTTTGGTACTGTATCTCAGGGGGGGCGAGTAGAGCGGGTGGGGGAGGGAGTGCGGGTGTCGAAGAGAGTCCCTAAGAAGAATCGCGCGTTGAACACAGCCTGACAGTGCCTTTGGAGTGAGGGATGGGTGGTCATTTAGTATGGACTGCCCCATCGCCGGTGAGGGGAGGAGCGAAGTGGCATATCTGAGTCTTAATTGTGGCTTTCCGGGCAAAAAGAAAATTGGGGCACCCCCCCCCAGTGCCCCGGAGGCGGGTTGGGGACGGCCAAGTGGGCTCAAAAATAGCCATGGGAAATCCTCTGCCTGTTCATTGGTATAATAAATCCCCTACCCTGGGACATAGGAAGGAGGGAGTGAGGTGTTTAGGGTCCCCAGGGGGAGGGTGGGGTGGGGATTTACAACAAACCCGTCCCACTGCTGCTTCAAACTCTTCAGTGCTACAATAATTTTGAAGCATCACGCACAGAACGAAGAACAAGGCAACGTGTCCAAACCAGTACAAGTATCTGCCCGAGTGCATAGTATTCCACTGTCGAAAATTTAATTGTGAATGGTCCCCTACAGAACACAACGTTTTCTGCTAAGGGATGGTTGCGGGAGGGTGCGGGAAGAGGGGGCCAAAGTGAGTTATCGAGTGATAACTCTGTGTGATGTAACGCAGAGACGAGGCGACCACGGGAAGAGACAAAATGGTCGGCACGGGAAATGATAACGTAGTAGGATAGACTCACCCTCTTGTGCCCATTTCAAGTCTTGGGGACTAAGCTCCATGACTATGACAGCCGAATGCTTGGTTCGAAACCACGCGAACTCCAGGCAATGGATTCCGCAGTCAAACTTATTGTCGTGGAACGGTCGGGAATCTGGTTGGCGTGTTGCTTTATAGCAGTGTCGATGTAAACCTATCCCGGTGATCTACCATAGCATGAAAATTTAAAGCTACCTGAATCCTGTATTCTCTTGATCAGAATAGAATAGTGTAGCTCTATTCCGTACTTCAGATAGTTTTTGCTTTGTCGGGTCTACGGACAAAGTACCACAGCACAGGATGGAATCGTTATCAATCAAGAATTGGCTCACGTATGCGGGTTACCTGCAGATCCCTCTGCTGGTAGCCCTGGCTCTTGCCACGGACCAGAGCACTGTAGCAAACGCGCTGACCAGTGGTCTACTGTACGTAATCGTGTGGACGGCCCGTTGTACAATGAGCGGCACCGTGCCAGCATACACTGCCCCTCGCTTCCGCGAAGGCGCAGTCCAAAAGGAAAAGCGCCCTCTCCGTGTGGCCTTCTTCCTAACCCTGAACGGCCGAGGTCATTTCAGCCAGGCCAAGGCTGTCTTTGATCATTTACCTCAGTATCTGGGAAACATAAAGAAGCGTCTGCAGTTGCAACACTTTGACTCTGAAAATATTGAGCTGGTCTGCATTGCTGTAGACAACATGGGGTTGTTGCACAACAAGGATATGTTGTCCAACACATTTACCAATGTCCCTATCGAGGATTGCAAGATGGACGTCTACCTTCAGTTCAGCGCCCAGGACGGTGTGAGCTATATCCAGACCTTCATGGTCGGTCTGAGCCGTCTGCCTCACACTGGTGGGTTCGTTGATCAGGTCATCGGCATCATGCACAAGCACCAGCCTGACGTTATCTTGAACTTCTATAACACTGCTCTGTGGCCCAGTGTCCGCGCATCTCGCTCCAAGGTGCCCATCATCACCATGTCGACACAGCTGTGGAAGTATCTGTACCTGAAGATGGACTTTACTGAGGATCTCTTTATGAGTGGTCTGCAGAAAATGAATTGGGGAAACCGCTTGTTGCCCATTGGTCTTCAGAGCGCCAACAGCACGAACCATGGTGGTCAAACCCCATCTGCCTTTGGACACCAAGTTCGCGGTGGCAGCGATGCCGAGGTCTGTGCAATTATTGGACCTTTGATCCGTCTGCCGGCTTTTGATGCCCGTCCTCGCGAACAGAAGCTCCTAGCTGACACCAAAACTGAGGACCTGGAGCTAAACGTACTCATATATGTCGTATTTGAGGATCTCCTGTATGAGATTATTCACCAGCTCAGCGTCTTGGACCAGGACTCTTTCCTCAAGCGTCCTCGTCTCAACTGCGTGTTTTACGTCAACGGTGATCTAAGTAAGTGGAGCGGAGTATGGGAGCAAAAGGCGGCTGCGAACGCTTCAAAATCCGTGGTCGACAATGTCAACTTTAAGGGATTGTCCTACGACGGCTACCGAAAGGATCTGCTCAACTCTGACGTTGTTCTCATGAGCGCTGGTTTCCATGGTCCTTGCGAGGTCCTAAGCCTGCACCGCCATCTGTTCCTGTACTGTCCCGTTGGGCACATGGAACAGAAATTGAACAGCCATATGATCAGCGGTGCCGCTGGCGGTAACCAGCCTCACTCTGTTAAGCAGACCAAGCCTGTCTTTGGAGCCCAAAGCAACGACTACATCAAGGACCTCAGCGTCTTTCTACAAAAGGTCGTCGAGCAAGAACTGCACCTCGAGACTGCCTACCGTGAGACCAAGAACGAAACCCATGAGACGCCTATGCTTAAGTATCCCGGCATTGATTTGGACCGCAACCGTGTCGAACGTGACCTATCCATCATTTGGCGTGAGGCTGCTACAGCTGGAGACCAATACCGTTTCTAAAGAACCACATCACTTACTCATCGAAACACAGAATGGAAGAACCAGGAAAAGACTACGCATCGTCTACCCACAAAGACAAGGTTCTAAGGTGCACTGACATACACAGAAGCAAAAACCATTGGCATAAACACAATTTGGCATACATTCATTAAGGAGAGAATGCCTTCGTCTGTTATAGTGGGATCTGCAATGATGCTCTGCTTCCCTTTAGCATGTTCAGTACAATGGACACGACAAGGCAACACAATGGAAACAGTTTTCGGGAGACAATTCAATTTTGAAATTGATGGCATGCCAGCATGCCATTATATGGTACGGTCGCGAGTAAGAGTGAGGCAGGGCATGTACAATGGGCCCCGCTGCACTCTCGGGTCTCGCTGACCAGAGGATTGCAGTAGTCTACTTTTATTTTTCAGATGGGATTGGATCTTGGTTGCTTTGTGGCGAACAAAACATAAAAAGGAGTCATTTGTAACCTAAGAACCCTATGCTGTCGTTCCCGGGATTGCGGCCCTTCAGGCACTCATTTTCCCCCCATTTACGTTGCGTTCAGCCCGTTTGTGTTCCTTGGTCCTAACTAGTTGGAGGAGCAAGCTGTGTAGATAGTTTTTCATAGTTTACATGCCAATAGCGGAGAAATCACCATAGGACCAAGCAGCCTTAATCTTGAAGTTATCAAGAGTAGAGTTGCGGGCCAGCTGGTAAACGTCACAGAAGGAAACAACAATCTTGGTGTCGTCCAGCATGGTGTACTCAATCTTACCCTGAGTGAAGATATGCTCATCGGAGCACTGACTGACCAGGTCGAAGTGACGACTTGCCTTGACGACAGTTTGCAGGCGCTGCATCATTTGCTTGATGGCACGACGGCCGCGGGTGGGGTGGCCGTTGTTGATGGTCCAAGAACCATCCTCGGTCCAGCAATTTGCGAACTTCTCAGCGTCATTGTGGTCAAAGTAGTCACCGAAGACGGTCTTGGGGATCTCCTGAGGAGCGTACTCCAGAGCGCGGCGGTTCAGTGTAAGAGCTGCGGAAACCATTTTGTCTGTGTTGGATTCTGAAAAGGTGCTAAGATAGCTGTGTTGAAATTGTACACAATGCTTGTGTAAAGTAGTAGACGTCGATGATGACCTGGTTGAAGATACTGTCTTAGGTCTACATCGACCTGTTAAATACCACAGCTGGCCGACATCAACAAGAAAAACAGGACACAGACCTGAGCATCCATCTAGGAATTGTCTGGCATATCGGAAACTTGGTTGTGTGTCTCTGTGTTTCGGTTCATAGGCACTCGATCTGGTCAGAAAATGCTGTACACACACTCCAATTCCCACCGATGAACAATGCCCCTATAGAAACAACTTTCCCCCTCTCCCCCCCTTCACTTGCTCTGCTCTCTGTTTGCCTCTACCTTGCCGCACCCAAATAAAAATTTTGGACCATCTATGGTGCGTAGACTATGATTTTTTTTTTTCATCTGTGGACACACAGAGCGGGAGAGTGGGAGGGAGGTATCTCCCGCGCCCTTCCGTCTGCCCACCGCATCTCGGCTTGCACAGTCGCTTTCCCCCCCCCCCGTTCCCCTCCTTGCTTCCTTCTCCCCCGGGGGGACATCTTCCCCCAAAATCTTTTGACTGCTTCGTCCCCACCCCCTGTCCCCGCTGTGGATACAAACTTTTCTACGTAAAAAGAGCGGAAGAAAAAAATAAGACCGAACAGAAAGCGAGAAAAAATTTCTCCGGTCCCCTAGAAAAAACCCACCAGCGGACCCCGGATAGGAACGAGAGAAATTGAGTTGCCTGAATTAGGATCGCATTTTCCGAGAAAAGGGGCCATATATAATATACTACACATTATAGTTGACCAGTCAGCAAATTCCAAATTTCTTTTGGTTGCTGTTAAAGATGTGGTCGCTTCCCCTAGTTTCTTTTGTGTGTGTGCCGCCTTCCGCGCCCACAAAAAAAATCGTTCGGTTCACTGACCGCTACACCGAAAACAAACAGAGACCAAGCAACAAGAGAGAGAGAGGCACCCAATTCATACCAGAGCCAAATAAAGAGACCCAGCTGCAACACTGTTGATCTCACAATGAAATAGTTGTGTATTCTTCAGATAAGTTTGCAAGGGGGAGGGGGTCTGATTCAATTTCCTGGGGGGTTCCTTGCAAGAATCAAACGCTTTTTCTTGAGTCAGACAAGGACCTGGGGGCTTGGTTTTTTTTTTTCCAGGTTTCTTTTGTAGACGACGACTGTGTGTCGTATCGGAGCGGGAAGAGACAAGAAAGATATCAACGACACAATCCAACCCAACCGTACAGAGAACATGTTAGATGGGGAGGGAGTGGGGGATTGCAAAAAATGGTAGTCGGGGAGTCCTTCGTACGAGCAGACTAGCAGCTCCATGCACTTGCTGGTTTCTTTCGGTGTTGTTGTCCGAAGATCTTCATGCTCTCGTCCAAACACGAATGAGTGAGGCATGCATGGCTGAGAAGTCTCTGGGGTCGGAAGAACTGGAATGTGTCTACCATTGCTGTTTCCGTGTAGTTTTGGTGCATTGTGCGCTATAGTTTTGTAATATTCCGGAGAAACTATGCCCACCACCACCAATGTGAACGAGCGAGCGGGGGTAAAAATGTGTATCGATTTCGGGGCAGTATTAAGCAGCTGATTTAATACCAAACGAAGAATGGATAGGTGCTGCTCAAGAAATATGTTTGGGGATACTATCCATAGAAACATCCCATGTATTATATACTTAAATATATTAGAGCAAGTTTCAAAGTACGAGAGGATGTATATACCAAAAATTAACGAAGAAGGGCAGTTCTGAAAAGAAGAAAAAAGAAACTAGGAGATGGATGAATGGCGGCACCTTTTAACGTCCCCCCTCCTCCCCCCCCCCTTTCCTTCTCCTCTCTTTCTTCTACCTGATGGCCTCGTCTCATTGGAGAAACAAGACGTTAATTAGATGGCAAGCCCGCTATTATACACAGGTATTGAAAATTAAGTAATACATGGTTTCTTTTTCTTTTTTTGACGGAGGGGACCTTTTCTTTTTCCGAGCCAACCACAATTGGACTGGAGACGATGGCGGAGATGTGGCAACTTTGTGAATGGGTAAATCAGGTGAACGAGCACCCCTCTTTTGGTTCTAAAGGGTTTGTCACTAGGAGAAAAGGGTACTGAACTCATGATCTATCGGACTCCGGATCTCTCTGGACGCCGGAGACTGATATGTTATGGGTGGTGGGAAGCAACGCATACGTGTCAATAAATGTATGTTGCCGTAGCCAACAAAGACAAATCGAGTGAAAGTATACTTTGTGGTCATCTGTGCTGGATAGATATAACGTACCATTCGCCTTGTCACGTACGTTTAATTCTAAAACAGGTATTCTCGAGGGCACAGTGCCTATCAACCCCAACTCAGATTGAAACACCAACAAGGGTTGAACTGGACTGTTTAACCGACCCCTCTCTAATTAACTTTGATTGCCCACAAAACATGCACGTAAGATTTTCCCACCTCTCTCGTGCGCCACCGCACTCGGGTCGCCGCCATTTTGCTAGGTGCTCAATGATTGATATAGGTCTCTTGAAACCTTTCTAATGTATCTGCTCGGTTACCAGTACCAAATGGTTTAATATTTTCGGTATATCATGAGCAGTCAGCGGGTATGTGGGTTGTTTGTCCATATCGGTGGCCGGTATTTTGGATCCTCAAGAGCTCGTGCAAGACCGCTTGAGATCGAATGGATAAAAAGAAAACCATCGGAGCCAAACCAGACTGGGGAATCGTATAGTCTAAGATATATATCTGACTTCTCATACAATACTGATGGGGAAACGTTGGGCCGCCACTTTGTTGTTGACTTGCCGCTGCGTCGTTCAGAGACTCTTCTTGTCTTCCGCATTGCAGTGGTGTCCACAAAGTCACAATATTTTTTTTTTCTTTTGGGAATACTCCCTGCTGATAATAATACATCTAGGGAAAAAGTAAGAGTGGATCACGACTAGAATGACGAATTTTGCTATCGCAATTGCGAATACTGATCCAAAGGACAACTTGTTTCCATGGCTCGGAGCATCCCCGACTATGGTCTCCATTCTGTGTTTGTGCAGTTTTGGCAGTAAATGTACTGACGTTATTACGCGCTTCGCACGTACAAAAGATATTCCATGGAGAACCCATGATCTCTCTTTTCGCTCTAGTTTTACAAATGTGAGAAAACTGGGCCCGGTGACATTCCCAGGGAACAGCCAGCGTTCCCAGCAATTTCTAACAAAGCGGGAAAACGTCATCTCCCTTTCCAACTGGTGGGGTGAATTATAGATAATGAATTGGGTAATCCTCAGCCAATATTCCGTGTGTATGTCTTGTGTGGGGAGGGGAGGGAGAGGGATAGAGAAAGACGGATGTGACAGATTTTTGAGCCACGTCAAGAGTTTCCCGTCGCTCTCGTCTTCGCTTGCCCTGAGGAGCCCGTTCCTTGTTCCCTCTCTCCCGCCTGCAAACCAAACACTACAGAGGAATCCGACATATTTCCCCAACATTTAGTACTGGAAATGACCATATCATTGATGTCACACCATGGGATGCGCACGGTTATTTTGGTCTTTTTTTGGCGCCGTTTGCTTGCACCCCACCACCCTTTCCCTTACTGCCGTCATCACTCCACCCCCTTCCTTGTCCATTCAAGGTCATTTCAAAGTGCATTTTGAAACGATGGAGACGCGGGTGTAGAGCTGCACAAAAAATCACGGAAAACAGCACATAGAGTGAGTACTAAAATGGCCACCGGAGACCCATCTATCCGGTGCTAGTGGTGGTGCCCGTAGGCCAGGAAAAGGAGAGGAAGTGCTAGGGACGGAGAGCACTCCAAATAAGGGGACCGGAGTTGAGACATGCATCCAATCGTCGTAGCAGTTTCCATTTTCGCCCCACCGAACACACATCTATAATTTTTTTAAAGAAAAGAGGTCATAGATTTATCAATAAAGTGGGAGGGGGCCTCAAAGGACAAGTGTTTTATTGGTCCTGTGGTTGCACATTGCAGTATTTTTTTTTAAAATTTACAAAGAGACGAAAGCGACTGAGAGATTGCACGACGATGAAAAATTTCTTCTGTGCCGCGGTGTCCTTCAGGGACCCCATCCGCTTCGCATACACTTCTCGAGTACTGGTACGCCCCCGCATTGACTGATAGCAGTCGCATATTTATATATTAAATGCATGAATGAATATAGCTGTGTGCGATAGAGATTTACAATATAGTGTGTCTCCCAGTAAGTTTAGAGAGACACATGCTACTTGAGACAAGTTCCTGAGAATAAAGTGGGGGAACTGGCACTCTTTCCTTTTGTCAAGGAGCGAGAACGATCGAGGAAAGTATGGGAAGGCAGCGTGCGGGTGGACCGAACTCTTCATAGTGAGTAGTAAGCAAATGGCAGGTTCGAGTGGGAGAGAATGACCTCAGGGTGTTGGTCGTTATTCAGAAGAAGGAGCCAAAAGACTAACGACCATCTCTCGATCTCTCCCATACATACACCAGTACTGGTCTTGTACACGATACCTATACTTTCTACGCCACACTTTGAAATCACCAATTTCTATTTCCGTTTTCTTTCCCTCTCCACCCTAGTATTTTCCTTTTTGGATGATTGTCAAGGGCAAAAAAAGTTCTCAACCTCCTGTGTCCATACAAACTGAATTAAAATTTTCCTGAAAAAGGTACTGGTCTAACAATGGCAAGCAGAGTTTCGTGGGGCCAACGACGGAGCAGAGGGAACGGAGGTGTAGCAGCATGCAGGGTAGAGATTTGTTCTCTCTTGAACCGTATTTACCGTCATCCTGCGCTGATTAGGGTCAAGCAGGCCCTAATTTGCCCCCAGTCATCTGCAGTGTCATTCAGATTTAGATAGACAGCTCCACCGTTCGACGAGCGGATGGGTCCAATAAGTGGAGCCGTCCGTACCTACCCACCCCTCCCCTAACGGGCAACTGATACCAACTTTGTTGGGGGGGGGGACGGCTGGAGGGCTGCGATTTAGTGATTGAATGGGGTTGAGCGGTTACCCCATAGACAGCATAGGGCGTGGGCAGCGGTGGGTCGATACACAAATGCAAGACTTATTGTTGTTGTGTTTGTGATAGCTGGGCCTTCCAGTGCAATAGAGACGGTTCCGGGAGATCCTGACCATACCTGAGTCTGCCGACGTAGGCAGTCAAAATTGGATCGAATGTGTTTTGTGTGTGTGTGTGTGTGTCTGTGGCACACCATTGATGAAGTCAGGTTCTGAACATGTATCTAGGGGACCTGCTGAAGATGGCCAAGCTGTACCGCACCGAATGTACGATAAAGGAGCTGCAATGCCTTCATCAGGTTGTGACAGTGAGTGTGGTCCCCCCCTGAAGGTGTGGGGTTTTTTTTTTGGAGTCATCCCGTGTCTATTTACGGATTTCCAGGAGTGGGCGGCCTACGTGTTGGCAAAAGTTTGTATGGAGAATTTCTCTTGTCACTGCGGCAGTTAAGGGTACGGTCAGCAGATCAATTAGTATGGAAACGAGGAAAGTGGCCGCTTGTCTACGTTTTGTGGTCCGCAGCCAAGATGTCACGTTTCCTCCTCATGCAGAGAAAACTGATAAGACCGGCAATTGGATCGGGGACGGTACACTCGCGCAGGGGAAGGACCAGGCAGACAGGGACCAGTTGGTATAGGAAACTGCTCTGGTTGTGTTCGTAGAGATGTTTACACAGCCTACATACGCGTGTGTGGAAGGGGTATGTATGCGTGTCGCCCAGGCACGCGCACAAGCACGAGACCGGGACAAGGGCAACAATACGAGAAGGGGATTGTTCCTCAATCGTCTCGCCGATGACTATGAGACAGCACTGCAGAAGCGGGGCGGGACCCAACAGAAATTTTCGTGTAGTGACCATCTAGAATTGACACCTTAGAAATGAGGAAACTGAGGGAAGGGTCACCATGGTTGGATGTTTTTTTTTTTCTTCCCGGGTCAAGCACAGCAATCATGGAAGTGCTACAACACTATGATCTGAGAGCTGGCGGAGGGAATAAGGTTACTGGAAAACTGCAAGGCGATGAGGAAAAGTGTATTCTCTGCGTATGCATAGATGTTCGGGGTACTTGCTGCAACCTGGGAAGGGAAGTACATTTGTTAGAGAAATTCGGAGTACGCGGGCGGAGGCACGAAGAAACTGTTGCATTGATACAGTGCTGTATCCGCCCGTGTACGTGGGTTTTTGTGTGAAGGTTTCCTCCGTATCCCATGCCTTTGCTATGCCAACAATAAGCACATCACCCAGCAGTACAGTAGTACGATGTACCGGCATCTGTGGAATCGTGCAGAAGAGAGATGTACGACTGAGCATGGAGATATAACAGAATAAAAAGAGTCTTGAGAGAAATGGGTAATAGTACCTTGCTGACCTGGTTTGCTGAAACAGGAATGTGTTTGGAGTGGAAGGGATGTCTAGAGAGGGGGGGACCACTTTGCATTTGTCGGCCAGAGCGGGAATCGGCCACAGAAAAGTGAGTCGGCGGATGCAGCGGTATGCCTGTAATCTTCCCGGGTTGTTATCTGCATGGGGGAGGGGGTTTAGATTGGAAGGGAGAGACACAGAAAGTTGACTCTTCAATTCTGACTAGTACGGAGGAGATTAACCAATCCTTTCGACCACCCCGAAAACCATCGATCTTTGCGTGAGATCACCACAGGATCTGAAGGGCAACGATCAGACCTATGGGGAGAGAGACACACTGTTCAAATTAGACGACTTCCTCTTTGATTCGATGTGTGATAAATTTTCATAACGATGAATACTTGCGGTTTGAAACTTCGAAAACTTGGGTCCGACGTTTGTATGTGTCCTTGATAAATCTGCCTGGGATTTACATACCTCAGTTTATCTTAGGGATTAGTCACATGTATATTAAATGTACTGTACAAGGTATCCCCAGTAGATAATTCCCCGCAAGCTTCCGATCTGCAGGCAGGTCTTGAACACCTGATTCGGCTGCGGAAGGTCTCATGCACATGGAAGCGATTGTTATGAACCAGGGGGGAGGTCTGTTGCCCACTTGGTCTTGCCCTTACCTCACTCACTGTCTTTCTTGTTTCAGTTTCCCTTCATAAAATTTTTGCTGCCTAGCACAACAACAACAAAAGAGAGCCCTAGGGTGGCTCCAGGTCTCTGTGATTTTCGTTTAGACATCGTCAATGGGTTAGTTTTTCTAACATTTTGCAGCTCTGCAGCCGCACGGGAAGGCATTTTTCTACGCCCTCCTCTCACCACGCAACAGCAAGCAACCGTTACAAGCAACTGTGAAGAGGAAATGGTGGTAGACCACTGCGCAAGTCTTACGATGGCACAAAAAGACCAGGGGGCATATCGTGCAATACCGCTGGGGGGTACACAGGGGAGAGGTATCTTGGGATCCTCTGTTCTCAATATTTCTCCCCTCATAGTAAAACATGAGCACGTTTTGTGATTTTTGTTGGAGCTAGTGCTACGTTCAGTGAGCTCCAGTATGGCGAGATCGGCGCCCTATTGTCCCCTTTGAGCAGTGACTTTCTCTCCACACCATCTCGGGCCTGGGCCCCTAGTAAAAGTACGGGAGTGAACCGTTAGAGAGTTTGCTCCCCGCTTTCCTTCCACTGCTGTGGATGATATCATCATAGACGATTTGGAAGCATCTGGACGGTGTCAGTGTGTCTGTCGCCCATCTGCACTTGGGAATCCACGCCCGTACTCACAGTCACTTTCTATAGTGAATGGCCAAGGGACCGCAGAACCCTAGCACTCTCGGGCTTGTTTCTATGCTACTACTCATCCCCGAACGTTCGATCCCTACGCATTCCAACGGGGACTGAGACGGCCAACACCATGGACCTGCCATCTCTAATTAAACTGGGGATGCTCTCTGCTGTCTCAAACGCCTGCAGCAGGAGACTCACAGCAGGGGCATCAAGCAACATGTCTAGTAGCTATCATCTTCGCAACAATAGAGGTCGGAAAACACCTGGCTTGTTGCGGGTACAGATGAAGCCATCACCTCACCGAGAGCATACTGGTATGATGGAACGCCAAGAAAGTGAGCGCCCGATGACACTGCCACTGTGAGGAACTACTTCGGTGTTTCACGTTCCATGCATGCTGGCTTTGCTCCGTCAGATGAGAATTTGTTTGTAATGTACTATCCTCTGAGTTGAATGTATACTCCGTATCCAACCAAAATTTTCGTTCGAAAATATATACCGG
>PDIP01000139.1:42271-54112 GCA_002811645.1 Corallochytrium limacisporum
TTCTCCCTCCCTCCTTATTCCGGTTGATTAAATGTGATTTGGAGCAATATTTCGACGCAGAGGATAGTATGACCTAACAACTCGCAGGCCAAAGTCCACATTTTGATACACAGATGGCACCTCTCGTGTCTCAGATCCGATAAAAAATTGACCCCCGACGATTGGCCGTAGGGGCCGGCTGTGCTACTACCCTCTGCGAATGTATAAGGAAGAGGAGTAGAGGAGTTAGCACGTCGTCAGTGTTCAAGAAGGAATGGGATTGGTGATCAAGCTCAGCATGGAAAGTACCACCTGTACCAGCATTACTGACGACCCGTAAGGGAGAATCCGTTCGAGGACGAAAGCCATCGTGCCCATCGTGCCCATCGTGCGCATGATTAGAAAACTGAGAACCTCATTGCTTTCATTGGCAGTTCATCCACACCGTTTGTACGCGAAGCGGGGGGAACAAGACCGTGAGCATGAATGCTTTGGCGGCATATCGATTCGTGGTTTCATTGCCGTATTACCTATGGCCTGACCACAACAACCTGAAACGTACTGTATTGGACTCTATCCGCAGTTTTACACTCCAAAATGACCGGCGAGGGTAGAATTCCACTGTGACAAGGAAACTAGTAAAGGTGCAAAGTATTTATTTCTCCATGTTGCAAATAGGTAAGGGTGGTGTAGTTCTAAACACGTCGATCCGAAAGCACATGCATGTCCAATTAGGACGCTGAACAGAGTTATCTGTTCAAGAGAATTCAGAATGAAACACTTAGGCAATAAGGAAAGGACGTGAATTCGACCAGAGACCCTGAACGAGTTCGTCTTAGGCAATCCCCTGGCTTCGTATCGAAGAGTCTTCTTTAAAATCCCATGTGGGTGGCTGCTTCGCGTCGCTGCTGCCATGAGTTCTTGTTCACACCACAGGTACCATCACTTCCACACGGGTTACCGTTACTGCATGGGTGGTCATCATCACAGCGATGTCCTTTAAAGTCACGCTTGCGAAGGATCAAGTCATCCACGGCATATTTCGCCTCACATAGAATGAATTCGGAGTCACCAATGTTCACGTACTCAGTAGCATAGAGGTCGTCTAGGTCCTTGCGAATCTGCAATGTACCCTTGTCATCCACCTTAAACAAGGGGGAAAAGTTTTCAAAATTGTCGGAACTGGGGACGTAATCCAGTGGGGTGAACCAGGTGTCATCATCGACGGTCACATTTTGGCCCTTCATAGCAGCAACGTAAGCATCAAAAATTCCTTCCGCGGACATGGCGATGGTGGTATTGACCTTGGCTGCATCTGGAAGATTGCCAGCTGTGAAGAAGTAGTAATCTCCATACGCTTGCCACTTTTCAGATTTGTTGGACATGACAAGACCAACCTTGTTTTCGTAGTCGTGTTCGTTGAGAGCCCATTCTCCACCACAGGTGGCTCCAAAATGGTCCATCAGTGCATGCCTGGGAACACGGGAGTGACCAGTGGCCCACTGATCGCTGAGGAAGTGATCACCAAATGCATTGATCATGTATGCTTCCTTTAGTCCATTCTCATCGTAGTTCCACCCGGCTTCAATCGCAGTCCTCACGGCAAGCTTTCTCATAGCCCGCCAAGCCTTTTCGGCATCACCATCATCCCCAAAATGATCGAGATTGTGGGTCTGCAGAGTGAGCCAAGAGGAGAGTTCCTCATTGCGGCCCAGTCCGGAAAGGAACAAGTGTATGTAGTCGTTGGGCCAGTCCTTGCCAGGATCCTCCCCAGCCGCGAGAGCCGCCCACACATGTTCCTTTTGTGCTTCAAAAAGCTTGTTGATAATGAAATTCTGGTATTTCTCTGAGCCAAAGCCGTATTGATTTCCGTCGTGCTCGATCTGATAGAAGGTGTTCCAATACAACTGCGCCTGATCCTCCATGTCTTGGTCATCCTGTTTGGTATCACTCAAAGGATCTGTTGGCAAGCCCACATAATCAGGAATCGCCAGCACATCCCCGTAGGTCACGTCACCAACTCCTGGGAGAGATGCTAGAGGGTAATTTCCAGCAATATGAGTCTCAGGTGGGGACGTTGGATCCTTCGGATCCGAGAGAAACTTGAGAGTGACCCCGTCGCCAATCCCTTTGTGTTCCACCGATGCAAAGGCGCGTACATGCGTGGAAACAGTAAGAGCCAAGGCCACCGAAGAGTTGATAAAGTTGTTGAGCTTCATGTTTCTTAATTTTTTGGCTTTTTTTTGTGGTGAGCTGCTCCTGTCCTTGATCCACAGCAGTCTCAGGTCTATTCCGGTGTTCCAAATACCCGACTGGTTCCACGATCGAAACTTCTGTGGGCGAAGTTTTCGACTTTATTGCGAATGGTAATTAAGATTCAGAACACAGGCTACGTTTCATGAATTGGACGTTCGAATCTGTGCCAGCAGGCATTACCAGGCATACGGCATGACACCCAACCTCTCCCGTGCACAGCATCCCCTTCCCCGCCCGCGTTAGGGGAATGTGGGGGCCAGTCCGATCCCTTTCGAATTATAAGAATATTAGGTGCCCCTTTGATATCTACACAATTTGCTGCGCACTCTCTCTCGTGGGGTGCTGCACCCCGAACTGTGACATTCGCCACTCAATGGCCACGATTCATGAGAATTTGTGCTTTGAGGGTTCCAAGCACAGTGACACCTGCGATGGCAGAGTGAGGAATTGGGTCGTCTTGTGTGGCAGGGGGCAATCGACCCAGGGGTGGCTGGCGTGTGCCAGTGTAGGATCACACCTAGAAACCCAGGTCAGATCATTGGGTTTGCGCCCAAGTAATCATGGGAACACCAAGCTAGCACCTTCTACACAGGGATACTACAATGAGTTTGGTTGTTTCTTGCCCAGAACCACCCACGTACGCTGTCAAACAGTGATTCGGGAGTACGCACACCCCAGTAGTGGAGTATTCAAAGCAACCGAAAAGTAGTAGCGGTACTCATACCTGAGGCTTTGCAAATGCCTACTTTGCCGCAGTTCAGGCCGAAAGGGTTGTTAGATTGGCAAGTGGGCGCTCTCCATGGAATTCATTCTCCAATAATAAAACTATGGGGATCCCTTTTGCTCTGACCAATGGACCGCGGTCATGCTCTGGCACGCCGGTGTGAATTCCAGCACCAGGGTCTCTGGAAAATGACACCTACACAGATTCTCCCCCGCAAAATATCTCTCCCATAACAATGTTCGAAACGACACCATTCCCTATATTGTCACCGCGTAAATCAATGCGAGGGCGCGCAAAAGCATCATGGAAGGAAGGACGAAAGCAAGCTTGAGGTTTTCTATGTGTGTGGAAAAATCACCCAGTCCACACGTTAAGGCATCCAGGAGATGATATGCGGACGGAACACTGAAAACGTCACTCCTACACGTTGGTTGGCCAGGAGCATTTTGTGTAAATGTACGCAAAGCATTGGAGTGTACCATATAATCAATATTGTGTTGGTTGTGCTTTGTCATACCAGTCTCGGAGTACCATTGTTACGTGTCTCTTGCAATCAAAAAAGGGAAGAAACAGCCAAACACTACCCAACTAATGGCCAGGATCCATGATGAGTGTCAGGAGACGTGAAAAGCGCGTCAGGAAAGGGGGGGGTTTTGGGCCTCCCCAAGGAGAGTAGTTGGAGCCTGTAGTGAGCTAGAGGGAACAAAGCATTTAGACTTTATCCGCAGTGCGTCAAAATCCATTTTCTTCGGTGACGTAGAGGACGAAAATCCTAGAAATACAAGTGTTGCTTTCTCCTGCCTCTGGTGGCGGACCCCGGTTGAATTCCTTTTGCCCGTGGCCAGGTTGACGCACTCTGCAGTAGTTTCGGAGTATACCGTCCTCAGTACATGAGTAATGTGAATACCAACCTCGTTTCAATAAAAGATATCGCAATTTTGCTCAACATAGTGTTTAAATCAACATGATTCGCCATCGCGATCGCCTCTTCTTGTATGTAAAACCCAGCAAACTTGTACTGAACATTCGTTATGTAATTGAATATATAATGGATATGAGGGACTCATATAATTGTCCAGCAAGGAGGGTAATCATGCGGACTTTGGATATACTACTTACATGTCCCCAATGGTCCATCCCGACTTCCAATTCCGCTCCCAAGCGGCTGCTGTCAGAAACACAACGCTCACAATCCATAGGAATCATGAAGCCGGCGCTGTATAGTCAAATCGATTGAAATCAGAGGGGTGCTCCAACAGCTGTCAGACAAATTTCAACCGGTTTCCTCGCCTATTCCTGCGGCTATGGAAGGGGGCTGTAAGAACGACCAGCAGCGAATACCGATCGCAGTGAAACGCAAGAAGGGTTCAGGCAGGCCAAAGAAAGGGTCTCAACGTGCTCGTAGAAAAGACTTTGCAAGACGTCTTCACGTTGTCATTCTATTGAACACACTTGATTTTCGTAAACTGCTGTCGCTTGTATATATCTTTGGCAACTGTCTAATGTTGCGGGACTATTGGGGTCGACCCGGGAGCTATTACTGTACTATCGAGTCGTACGTGACAAAAAATCAACACCCTTCAACCTGAATCTCGGCCACCTGAACTCCGCACTGATTCGACGCAAAAATTACGACACGACGCACTCCGAGAACCCCCTTGGCTTGCGCTGCGGAGAGTTTGATGCTAAGTTTGTACGAGAATTTGCCGTTTTTGGACTTTTTCTCGAGACTTTCCTTTCTGTGCTTTCGTTAGAACTCCAATACTGCAACCATGGGACTACGAAGCTCGTGAACCAATTGTCGAGACAGAGCTGGCGTGAACTGGCGGCAAACACGACACACCACTAGGACTGGCATTTGTACTGAAGATTTTCAGCATTTGTCACAGTATTCTTCAAGTTATCGTTTTGACCGCATGTGGCGATAAGTAATACCCCTCTTAATAGATCAATTCCGTTTCTAGAGTCGGAAGCAGGACACAGGCGGGCCTAGGCATTTACTCTGCTGACTTACCCTGTTGCTACGCGTATGCATCAGAGGCCAATTGGTCGGACTTCATGCGTCACCGCTCATTGCAAAACTGTTCAGTTCGCAAATTGTTTCTCCGGAAGGCAAGCAGAATTCCTAAAATACCTTTAAGGCGGTTTCTGTTGGGGGTTGCAATTCGGTGGGGAATGCCTTTCGGGGGTCGTTTCGCAATTCGCTTTTGCGTGTAACTTCGAGTAAGATTCACCGCATCGTCTTCCTCCAGTGTGGTGCTGTTGCTGACTTAAACAATCTTCCTGTGAACAGAAAGATGGTATTTGAGGGGAATAAAGATTGTGCTCACTGAAGAAAAGGAACCATATCGATCACCCAACTAATTCTGAGTTAAAGAAGAACGAAGTGTTACAGATCTCATCATGAAGAGTAGAGCACTAGCTACCATATTTGCAGGCGCTACAGGAGCGATCATGGTCAATGCCGCTCCTACTGAGACCAGCTGGGCTGTTGGTGCTGTCAATGCGACCAATCATGACCTCTCCGCCGGTGGTCGTATCGTCAACAGCGCGAATATTTACGCCAGGAATGATTATGACTGGCCGGTGAACGGTACCACCTCCATGGCGATCAATGTCACACAGTCAGAATGCAACCTTAAAAACGAAACCATCACCATCAATTTCGACGAGGAGCAAGGTCATGTCACTTTCATGGTTGACTACATTTACCAAGGAGATGTTTGTAAGATTGTGTTTGTGTCAGCAGAGTCACACGGAGGACCACGGGGCTTCGGCCTCCCGGACGATATTGTTCTGGCCATGAGCAAAACCTATTATTCGCAGTCGGTCAATCAATACCTTACCTACATTGAAACATGCACAAAGGATGAGTACATCAACAAGCAGTCTTGCGGCAACATAGATTTGACGTCTTTTGTAGCTGGTGGCATAAACATTCCTGACACCATCTTTGGCATTGTTGTCGCCACCAACCATGATTTAACAGCGGGAGGCAAGATCTCTAACAGCGTAGATTTCTACGAGATAGACCATTACGCTTGGCCAACGGATGGCTCCCTGTACATGATGATTGCGACCGAAACCACCACACAATGCAACAAGCAGAACCAAACCATTGATATTGAATTCGAGGAGGGTAAAGGTGACGTCAGTTTTCTGGTCGACTACGTATACGACGGAACTGGGAACGGCTTTGGATGCACTACCGTGTTTGTAGATGCTATTGAAAAACGGGGCCCAAAAGGTAAACCGATTGCGCACGATGTCGTCATGGTCATGAGCCAAGTCGATTTCAACACCTCCCCTCCCGCGACCTATATCCAGACATGCAAAAAAGCCGATTTCAAGCAAGAGCTTGCATGTGGCAACATTGCTGCCAACAATTTGGGTGGAGGTATCCACGTGCCTTCTCACATCCCAACCACAGGTCACGTTATGGCCAGCAACAAAGATGCCACAATTTTTGGATGGATTGACTTCAACGACGCGTTGTTCTACAATCAGACTGAATATCAATGGCCCTCTCAGGCATCATACGGTGTATTGAGTACCACCATGTCCATTCGTGCTCAGAAAGATCTGTGTAAGACTTTCAAGGATCAGGAAATTATCGTCAGATTTGCAATGAATGAAGGTAGCGTCACCTTCACCGTAGACTACGACTGGGTTCATGGCGGTTGCGTGCCAATCTTCAAAAAGGTTACCATCCAGGATGGCCCAAGCGGCTCCGCCATTAACCCTGACGTCGTCATGGTTATGACCCATCCAATGAAGACTGCTGGTGGTGTACCCATTGTGCACATTTCCGACTGCTCCACTACGGAGTTTACTCAGAATGGCGGATGCCCGAATGCTCCCACCGACAGTGTGGCCGGAGGTCTCAACCTTCCACCACTATAAGCAACAAATTGATACGAATTTGAATACTCGGTGCCAACCTCTGTCACAGAATTCAAGAAATTTGAGACAAATGTAGGCTTCACAATAAAGGAGGTCTTTTCTCATTTGTAGATAAAATGGGTCGGCCATGTCCCTGCGTTCAGGGTGCCTCAAAGTATAATCCTATTGTTCATCTTGTATCCGGCATGTGATTTCGGTATTAGAGACAGTATGGGCAACAATTTGTAATAATCTACTTAGTGCATCGGGGGAGGAACTTACTTGGCTATTCTGACGTCGGCGTAGTGTAATCACCTTCGCCGTCACTGCGAAGGTAACCATCTTTTGGGCCGCTGCGTTGCGATGCCTGGGGATCGCTCACTTACTTGTTCCCAGTCCCTACTACACTCGCCCCCCTCCCGTCCGATGCCTGGGGAACGTTAACTTTACGTGTTCCCGGTCCCCCTTACACTCTCCCGTCGGGAGTGTGAAATATTAATACCCAAAGCAAAATACCTAAATCTTAGGTGTCCAGCGTCCGTATTGGGACCACTGATCATTTTCCTTGCAATCGCATGCCAAACTAGGGGAGGGTGTATCAGGTAGGAGGACGTGGTGCCGGTCTTGTATAGGCGAGAAAACTTGGGTATCCCTTGGGGTGTGGTTATAATGTAGAATTGCTTTAAACTCTGATAGAATCTATAACTTACAAACGTGACAAATACTGGACTATGGCCAAATATGACCTATAACGGTACCAAACATACTGGCACATCGGCGGTGTAATTGAGCGAAATACCTAAATCTTAGGTGTCCAGAGTTCGCATTTGAACCACTGATCATTTTCCTTGCAATCGCATGCCAAACTAGGGGAGGGTGTATCAGGTAGGAGGAAGTGGTGCCGGTCTTGTATAGGCGAGAAAGCTTGGGTATCCCTCGGGGTGGTTATAGAGTAGAATTTCTTTAAGCCCCTGATGGAATCTATACCTTACAAACGTGACAATACTGGACTATGGCCAAATATGACCTATGACAGTACCCAAACATACCGGAACATCGGCGGTGTGATTGAGCAAAATACCTAAATCTTAGGTGCACCTCGTCACGCACCGATTGGTTACGGAAACAAGCCAGGCGCAGAACCATCATCTGAGCTTTCCATCAGTTGTGCAGAGGCGATTGTGTATAGATTTCTATCGACGGCGCCAGCTCTGAAGGGTGGCCTCCTGTATAGTAAGACCACAGGTGGATCTGTATTCAACCAGGAAGATCACGGCAGGTACTTAAAGATCAATGGCCTTTTGGCCAAGAGTGATGAACAAAGACGAATACAGATAGTTCGAGTAGATAGCATCTCAAAAAGCAACCGAATTTCTATTCAACATGACGAACACGTTCCTGTTTGCCCTCAGTGCACTGGCTGCCTCCACGCTCGCTCTTCCTTCTACCTCCGAGGGATTCCAAATCGAAGAGAGAATCCGCAGAGCCAGTGATGGTGGTGATGGACCTCCCAACTGCACAATTGAAAATCCTGATCTTGTCCATGGAGGAGGTCTTCCCTGTCTGCTTGCATTTACCCAATATGCGCATGACAGTATGATGATCCTTCCACCCAACTTCATGAATACGATGTGCGCGAACAAGGGTGCATTTGCTGATGCTCCACTTTGCTGGTTTTATGACCCTCGCCCGATCATCGTTACGGTTAGCGTCATTGGCGAAGGTGCAGTCGAAACGTATACGGACGGCAAACTTAGAGCGACTACTGACAGCGACTGCGGGGGCGAAGGTTGCGTGGTCAAAACAGAGACAGGAGCCTGGGCAATGACATCAACTTCACTCTTGTTGCTTGAGTACGGCACAACCTTCGTAATCAAGCCTGCACCAGGCTACACCTACAATATCGTCGAACACCCATCAATCCAAGAGACCAATGGATTCTCGGGACCCGTCCTGAGGCACACGACTTGGACCAAGGAGAACAAGGACGAACGACTTACCGTGGAATACGTGCCCATCGAATACTCATGTGGCGACTTCAAGACTGAATTCGGATCTGTCTGTGGCGAGTCTCGCATTTATGATGAAACCAAGGACGCCGTTGAGTGTGGCTTCATTGACGAATGTTCCGTTCAATATGACAACATGTGCTGCATGGAAATGCCTCTGCCTGCATATACCTGTGCCACCTACAGTTTTGAGTTCGAATCTACCTGTGGCGAGGGTCGCATCAATGACAGCACCAAGGCTGCCGTTGAGTGTGGCAACAAGAAAGATTGCCGCAAAAACTACGACAATCTGTGCTGCATGGATGCCTGAGTATACCTGTGCTTACTACATGACCGAGTTGGTAATCTTATCTTTGAAAACAACATTGTGAGTCTGCGACTTCAGCACCGACTCAAGCATCGCTTCACAATATATGATGATAATGATCAAAATTGTTCACTTTACTGCATATGTAATCATCATGATGATCATTTATCACTATTTATGTGACCGTGACCATGTTGTCGTCGCGGTTGTGTACCTATGCCTCTATCTGATTCTCCCAGTACTCCCGTGTTTTTTTAAGCTGTTCCACACGCTCGGTCAGAGGCGGGAAGAGCGCGACACCCATGTCGTACCACGGTGCAGCCAAGTTGTCGATAAAGCCTATGGAAAAACGAGGAATGTCGGGAGAGTCACAATCGCTGAAAGCACTGCATTGCATTCCCAATGCGACTTCTCGATCACCCTGTCTCAATAGCTCGTCCACAATCCGATCAGTCCAGACCTTTGCGAGGTCAAGTGGGCGAGTCGGATTGCTAATGTCGCCCAGCTGCATAATCAGTTGCAAACCAAGCGTGCGATCTTGTGTGCTGCTGGGTTCGAAAGGTGTGCTCAAGGTCTCGTACTGTCTCATAGTGTCGGCGTAATATGCCGTGTCGGTGGCCAAAATGATTTCAATGCAGTTTCCACGAAACTGGCGTTTCTCAGCTGGATTCAGGTTTTCCCATATCGACGATTCCGGGTTCTCAAGCAGTCCAAAGAGAGCTGCCGTATGGTGATTTTCCAGCGGGCTGCGATCATTCCAACGCAACGCCCAGGGATCCCAGGTCTCGATCAGGAAGTTGTTCGTCAAACCAGGATGCCCCGCGTCGTGCAGCATTGCGCTGGTCAACAGGGCAAAGACCTCCAAGGACGTGAACTGCTTGTCAATCACATACTCCGTTAGCATCAAGAATACTGCCTGCATAACATCGACAGCGTGATAAAAAGAGTGATACGGATTATCTCGGTAAAGCCACTGAGCCCTGAGCACCAGATTGGTGAGTTTCTCGGCATCCACTTTGTAGACGTCCATGAAGTCAAAAGCGTGGAACATAGCATCTGCATACTTATACAGATCTGTCTCCGGGACGCTGAACACATCAAAGGACCAGTTTTGTAGTTCCTCCAGCAGAGTGGAAATTTCGACCCCGGCAGCACGGCGGAGGGCGGGTACAGATTCAGGCTCGGGAGAACCTAAGGATTCTTCTCCACTGGACTTGCTGCGCACGACTATGGTACCGTCGAAGAAAATATCATAGCCGTCGGGAGCGCGATGCTTGAAACCGCCATCCAGGTCATCACAGTTAAAGAGAATGTACTGCTCACCGGTCTTTAGATCAACAGCTTGGACAAAGCAGCCCTCATTTTTGTTCATAGAATCACCCATGACAGAAGGAGGGTCCGCGTCGATAATCGTCAGCTGACTTGTGCTGCCGTCCTCCATGTATAAAGGTAACCGCTCACCAATCTCGAATTGATTCATTTGGCGGTAAGAAGGTGGTAAAGCAAGACCAGCGTCTGACAGGAGGGTGACTGCGCATGCCACAGCCGCAACATAGTTGAAGATCATGGCACCAAGGTTCGTTGACCGTCTTCACCTAAGTCATGCACTAAAACTATGAAATTACTATTACATAGGAATTTTCGAGTCTAATTTTGGGTCAGTCACAAAATACATTTGTGGGTCAAACATTAACATCTAAGATCTTTCTAACTAGACCAATAAGTACCTATTCAGCCCGTTATGCTATGTGTGCTATTCAATAATGAGTGCCTATTTATGAACAAGGTATCCAAGACCAGACCAAGCATCTCTACATACTTCCTGAACCCGAGTATTACGGTGATTTGTATTGCTCATGATTGGTTAATATGATGATTGGTGTATAGAGAGAGGTTGCTGAAGCCGTGCCCAAGGCAGTCGATCGAGGAAGGGACAAAGACTATTGCTATGGTTATTTTATGGTTATCATTTTCATCAGCAAAAAGATTCAAACCTTGCGCCAGCATTAGTGCTTGCGCCAACTGCGGTGGACTCCCCTGTAACTCTTCCTTTTCTCTCTCTCTCTCTTACCCTCCAAGAAATCTAACAATCATCACCGCGACCGGGGCGCATCACCATTCACTTTCCATTTAGGGATCATTCATGATATGATTCGGTGCATTGCTATACTTTCCATCATACTAAGGCTTTCACGACTTGTTTTCCATATATCAAAGGAGCCAATCACTGGTGGCTCTAGACCTGAACCAAGCCCTAATAGTCATGCGACTCCATCGGACCCGGCCAGCCTATCAGAATGTGGCAGTCCATCAGGTCCATGAGCCCCATCAGCCCCCGACGACCCTGCAGATTCTTCACATCCTTTGGCTCCCGTAACGACGGCAAACCATTCAACCCGTATCGAACCTGATCACTATGGTGAAAATGAAAATTAACGCAGCTCCCGTATCTGCTGACGAAGGAGGTGGCCAAAATGACTCGCATCCGACAGGCTTCTTAGCATTGTGGGAGCCGTTGTCGTTGGTGTCACCTCACAGATAACATACCAGTCTCATCGACCAACACTTCCACGGCGACCAACTCGGGGGATCACGATAGTCCGGAAGGCCATAGGATCGGGCCAAGTGACACGAATGACTTCAAAGTGCAACGTTAGGGTTAGGGTTAGGGTTAGGGTTAGGGT
>PDIP01000013.1:0-18330 GCA_002811645.1 Corallochytrium limacisporum
AACCTGAACCTGAAGGAGCTAGGATTCCGCCGAGTCTAAATCTTCCCAGGTATATTCCGTGAGAGAAAAGACAAGTATTCTTGAGGGAACAGTCTATAGTGTTTTCCTGCGCTGTGGCCAACAAGTCGACAGATTAAAGCCCCTAATATGTTGCAGCGTCCTCTACACGTACAGCCCAGGCCAGTCCTTTGTGCTCAATTTCGTACAGGTGAGATGGCCAAGTCGTCATTTCGCACTGGCGTTCTCGATTCGTTTAGTATTTAGTTACCGATTGCTCCATCAGAGAGGAGGAAGTCGAGAGAAGCATCATTGAACTCTCTAGGCGCATCTTGTTGTAGCCAATGCGATGCATTTGGAATGATTTTTAACTGACCAAAACCTGGCTTGACATATTGTAACGAATCCTTCGCCGCAGATATTTCGAAGGCACCATCCTTTTCACCCCAAAGCACTAATGTGGGAACCTTGATGATTACTGTTTCGTCTGGCATGAATGCGGGATTGCCTTCGATTGTGAACACGTTCCTATAGTAGCCCAATGCACCAAAAACAGCAAAGGGTTGCGCTAGGTAGTACCGATAGACATACAACTCTTCTGGATTCATACGGCTCTCCTCCCTCACGATACCAACATGCTTACCATGGAACATGGTGTCTGATGCCTTGTAGTCATAGGCTGACATGTAGAACTCTGGGAGCCAAGGCAATTGAAATAGAAAGACGTACCAACTCTTTCGAAGCTGTTGGAAGTTGGACAGCATCTGCACGGCCTTTGGATGGGGCACATCGGAAATAATCATCTTGTCTACCAGGTGTGGATATTCAATAGCAAACTTCCAGCAGATTAAAGCACCCCAGTCATGGCCCATGAGGCTTGCACTCTCGTGCCCAAGCCCTTTAATAATCTGCTTCACATCTTCAGCGATCACATCCCAAGCGTAGTCCGATACGGAACCCGGTTTCTGAGTTTCACCGTAGCCTCGCAAGTCGACAGCAACCACTTGAAAGTGACGACTCAGCGCAACAAGCTGATGTCGCCAACTAAACCAACATTCTGGGAATCCGTGAAGTAACAATAATAAGGGCCCGCTGCCCTTGGACACGAAATGAAATCGGATTCCATTTGCCTTGACGAATCCGTGTTCGCCATATTGTGGATCATCTAGAACTTTTGGGCGAACTGAATAGTCTGACTTCGTAAACAGTTGAGTACCATCACGAATATACAGCTGGGCCATCTTTACACACGCAAACACACCAAAAAAGGTAGACAGTGAGTAAACCACTGTATTGAGTGCAAACTGCTTCACGATTCCCATCATGGTGTCGGAAAAATGGATACGTCGTGCAAAAACATGGCGTACCCTCATCTTTTGCACTGTCATAAGTATACATGCACCTCAAATAGTACTATGGTCTTATTACGGAGTAAATATGGCGAGTCCGACTGGCTGGCAACCGTGACATTATGAGCCGCGGTTGCGAAAAGTAAATCCGTATGCTTCTATTTATATGGACTCCTCCCTCCCTTTCCTATCCATACAATCCTCTGCCCTTGCCTCATCTCTACCGCGCGGCTGAGGAGCACGTATCTTCCTTCGAACCTTCGGTGCGGCCGGGCGAGCAATTGCCGACTGGCTGAAAGGTCAGCTGTCCACAGGCGGGCAACCCTCCCCAAAAGGAAGGAAAAATATACTGTTATTTCTGCTCCAGAGTCCCCACCACTCCCCCCCACCCAGCGGCGGGGACCCGGGTTGTGCTGTTAGTCAGGCAGGAAATGGGGCTGATTGAAGGACTAGATGGGCAGAGATGAGGAATTACAGTGTAGTCGATATTTCGCTTACGGTGGTATACCCGCTCCACAGACCCCCGAGGGCCCCGCCGTCCTCAGCGACATTAAGGTTGGCCCGCCCGCCCCGGTGAAGAAGGGGGGGCGGTGGCAAGGTGTCCAATTTCTCCCGAGGAGTGCTCCGTAATATCGCGGCCCCTGAACTAAATTAGAATACCACGACTAACCCATTCAGCCCGTGGTTGTTCGGGACGTTGGTGGTACCTCCAGCCTTAAAATAATGATGCTCGGACGGAGCGGGTGGCAGCTCAGCGGCCCAACACTATGCTTGCGCAGAGCGCGGCGCTGGTGGAAAAGGGAAGGGACGAAGGGGACGGGACGAAAGGACAGCTGGTGGACAGATCTTCCCGCCAAAACAAAATGGTAACACTATGGCGATCGTCACACCCTTTCCCCCAGGTTGGGAAGGGGGGGGGGGGTTGACAGTGGGAGTATCAGATAAGGAAGGCGATAAGGTTCGCTTTCCACTGCGTACGCAAGGGTATTTCGACGTCACTCCGGACCACTATTCCAAATATGATCAGAGGTCTGAAAGATCAGATCTAAACCAAAGACAGTTGAAAATATGCAACCTCTTGATACTCTACGAATTGCCGTTGGAGGCTTCATGGCCGGCTATCTGGCGATTAGCTGGATCTTTCTGTGTGGTACACCTGAGATCATTCATGACTATCTTGAAATAATGATCTACTCCGAGCACACATACTGGTATGGTAAGGCGATTCTCATAGCTTCCATTCTTTTTTTTGCTCTCAACATCTACGATGGACTTACAAATCGCAATGAGTCAACGCTGTTCGGGGCTGCCTTTAGTGGTACAGCTATTGCAGGGTTTATGCTCGTGGTACATCCGACTGTGCAAGAGACCCTAACCATGGGCCCTAGTAATACGCAAAGCCTTGAATCCTACCAGATGTTCCTGTACGCTCACTTTGCCTTCCTTTGTGCCTCGGATTTTTACGTAGTTTGGGAAGCAATGCGTCTGAGGGCATATGCTCGGACCTTCGCAACTTCTCTCTGCGGTATTCTTTCGGGTGGCCTGATAATTGACCTCTTCTTCGACACTGCCCCGAAGGCTGGTGCGACTGAGATGTACTATAAGTACATGCTCCAGATTGGGGAACCGAAGCCTCCAATTTATGCGGGAATCGTGATGCCAGTGTGCGTTATACTTATGGGCGTGTGTATCCTGTATGAGGCAGTGACGATCGCGTCCCTGCAAACGGGAGCCTTAGTTGTGAGCTTCTTTGGCGGCCTGTCAATTGGACCCATGCTTCTGTACCCAACGATGATGGCCCTGGACTCTAAGGAGATCGGCGAAAATCAGTTTAAGGAGATGGTCACACAGGCACATTTGGTCATGTTGGGACTTCTCATAGTCGACATTGTCATCTACTTGTCCCGTGACGCAGAGGACGGTGTGTCCCCAAAGCCTGCTCCAGCCAAAAAAAGTACTGCCAAGAAGGCTGCAGGCAAGAGAAAGGCCACCAAGAAGGACTAAGTGAGGGTACCGGATCTCAAGCCCATCCTAGCTCCTTCACCAGCTCTCCGAGACGTAAGGCAACACCGCATATTGTAATACACCTGGTAGTGAAGAAAGTGTTTTATTCGTACTGAATGACCGTCGTCCCTTACTCTTCATCCAGCATATCCCCAATGACGTCTGCCATGTGTCTACCCAACATAGTCTGGGCATTGACGCCACGATGGCTGCAGGTGTACATTTCTTCCTGGCTGTACCGTTCCTGGGAGATATTAATGAACCTGTGATGTGAAAACGAAGACTCGACCACTTTTTCAATGCGAGGACAGGGTAGTTGTGCCTCCGGTTGACCACCACCACAGATATGTAAGAACTTCGGCTTCTGAGGAGCGTATGCATCGAGCAGAGCTTTAGTAAAGCTCTCATATGCGGCCATGAATTTCTCATCACCTCCCTCCCGAATAAACTTATCCGGGTCAACAGTGTAGTCATTACCTCCCACATAAACTACAACGACGTCAGCGGGGTAGCCAGACAAATCTTCGTCTGAAGCATGTTCACCATCGCTCGCTAAGGTGCGCTTAAACAGAGCCGGCAGCACTGGCATACCTCCAGTGAGCGGTATGTTGCGGTAAACGCCGATACCGGAAATTGCGGTCACACGAGTGTTGACATTGAGAATAGACTTCATGGTCTCGACCCAATCAATAGTGCATCGTTCGGACCAAAACAAGTTTTTATCTTGCAAACAGGGGTCCATGTCATAGCCGACATTCTTGCCAAGGATGCCAAAGCCAACAGAGTCTGAATCCCCGTAAATTTCCACATTGCGCAGCTTTGGAAGCGGAGGATAGAATATCTTCGGGGCAGGTCCGTGCAACTCAAAGTCGTGGAAGATCACCGCAGTGGCATCGCCAACTTTGTAGTTGGGCTCTATCTCTTTGTAGAATGTAACAGAGTACTGCTGAGAAGGATCCAAGTTGTCAAAGATGCCGCGTTGTGCTGGGCGGTACCATCCTTCGCCCTTCCAGGTTTGGTTGTGAGAATTTCCGGAAGACGTGTTTTTGATCATGGCAGTGAAGACATGATCCGCGCCAGGGGCAGTGTACTTGACGTACACCTGCTCAGCACCGCTGAAGAAGATCTGACCGTTGACACATGACCAGTCAAAACTGACTGTTCCGTGGTTATCGTCAGTCCGTACTCTGCCGTTCCACAAAGCCTTGGTGGCAGGAACGACCAAGATGTCTGCTTGCACAGCCGCAGCGTAGATTGTCACCAGGAATGCAATTGCCCACATCATCATCTTTCTTTAGGCCATGCCTACAGATGATATCCTCCTGAACATATGCTGTGATCTACGTCATTCAAACACCTGCACTCGTCAAGACTCCTGGACGGCTGGCTGAGCAATAATGCCCCCTTGGTCACCAGACCGTTGTCTGCACAGTCGGTCCCAACCGTACGCAGTCTCCACAGTGATGTTTGGAGTGTTCCCAGAAACATAGTCTGTTACACCCCTATTCCAGTTCTCTGTCTGGTTCATTAATCAAAATGTTGCGTCACATCGGAGGGGATCTCATTTCGTCCTGGATTGAACTGAGACGGCCGGGATGGGAATCTATCTCGTAATCGGACGTTCTGGGGGGCAGACTCATCATGGGTTTTGTTGCTCAGTTTGAGTAAACAGTCACTGGGCATTTCCCATTCTGAATCCCAAACCCATTTATTTTCCCTAGTGGTACAATTCAGTTAGGGTGAGTCTGTCTCCAAATATAAATTACGTGAACTGTGTTCTCTTATGGTGTAATTGTTTGGGCTTCTGCTCGCTTCGCAGGTTGCGCTTTGTTGTTCTTCTCCGCGGGCCCCAGTCCCAGCGGGTTTCCCCGCTCCTTGCGGTAAGGGGACCGGGAGCTGTCTCCGCAAATTAAGGAGAGGAGAGCTGCGGGGGCATCGCAGTTTGACCAATACACAAGTCGGAGGGAAGTTTGGTATGCGGTCCATTCGAACCCTAAACAAATGCAAAAACAAAATTTTATCACGATCCTACTTTACATGATGTGACATCCCTTGGGAAGACATCCCTTCATCTGCTTCACTTGAGCATCGCTTAGGCCACCCACATTATCATCAGCGCCACCGCTACTCGTGCCGCCAGGGGCCGGACCACTGGAGGTCTTCTGACCCTGCATGTATTGATTGAAAGCTTTGTCTGCGTAGCCAGCAATAGAGTCGACGGGTAGGGACTTCAGTTGAGGGTAGCGGGTTCCCAGCTTAGTGATGACCGCCTTAACGATCTTCCCGACAATACCTGGGTCGTCCTGTGGACGTTCCTTGGTTCCCATTGACGGAGAAACTGGCGGGGCCTTCTTGCGATTTGGGTCCACTGCTGGCGGTTCCTTGCCAGCCGGAGGCTCTGTGTTACCAGTCATGGGGCTGTGGCCGTCCAAGCTCTTCAGCACAAAGTCGCTCTTGGAAGCGGCGGTGAAAACAAAGTCCTGGTCCTTACCGGCATCGAAGGTGAAAGGGACAATGTTATAGATACCCCGGTCCAAGCGGACCACCGTCGTTTCCTCGCGCATGGGAGTGATGTCGCTACGGTGTAGTTCACGGTACTCACTCGTCTTCTGATTATCCGCCTCGGCATCCAGCACGGAGAACCCGATCGGTTCCCGATTGCCATTACCATCGGCAGCCATGCGAGGGTCAGGCTGCTGTAGCGACAGCAGAATCTCAGAGCTGTCATCAAAGACCTGAAGCTGGTACTGAGGGTTATCAACCCATGACTGGTTGTTGGCACAACCGCCAGCTGTGCCGTCACTGTGACTCCACTTGCACTTGTAAGCGACGCGCTTATAGTCCTGCTCGCCGATCAGACGGCACATGTATACCTTGTTAAATTCCTCGATAAAATCTTCGTAGGCAATGATAAACGTGCCGTCCTCCTCCGTTGTGTGACCAGCCTCAGCCAGGCGCTCTGGGGTCCAGAATGAATCCTTGTCGCTCAGAGGACCACTCCACTCAACGGCACCCCAAGGGTTGCGACACTTGATCATTTTCTTGCCACATGCTTCTTTGACATCCAAAATGGAGTAAGCATGTCCTTGCAATATACCACGGCCAGTGTCCTCTTCCCGCTTTCCGGTAGTGCTTCGAGCACAGCCCATCAAGTACTCAGAGCTGGCTTGGTGCGACTTCAGTACCTCCCAAAGGCTGCCGTCCTTGGCCTTTCGTTTCCACTCATCGTCGTCCATAAAGATAGTGTCAGGGAAACCACCAGTCATGTCCACTAAGGCATCATCCACCCAGCCACCAACAAGGTGGTTGTAAGTACCATGCAGTTTTGCATACGCTTTTTCTACGAGCATGACCCATGTCTCCTCAGGATCCTTTCCGGACGCAAAGACGGGGCCCTCCTGCACGCATGGAACACGGTCATCAATGGTAATTTTGTGCCACTGGCCAAACTTGTAAAAGTTGAAAACGTATTTGCCTTGACCCTCGTCGTGTTCGCCGGTGTTGATACAGCGGCCAATCAGATCGCGGCGACCGGCCATGACGGCTAAGCCACCGAGGAACCAACAGTCACCGAGTTGACCCTGACAAATATCCCCGGGCTCAACACCATCCTTGAACAGCTCAGGATTGCTGACCATCTCCTTTGGACGCAGCCAGGCGACATTCTTTACATTCTCGACCGGACCGAGGCTGCGGTCATTGGCATCGAACTCCCGATCCTCATACATTGTAGCTTACTTCTAGTGCCATACTCAAGACTTCGCAAATCTGATAGTGAATTCAAGTTGGATAACAACAACGGTCTCCCTTTAACTACCAAGACCTTGAGCCAACATCAACAGAGACATCGCATCCGTTCACATCCAAGGCTCCCCACTCTTTGTTGTGATTTTGTCGGCCGGTGTGCGCATCGATGCGCCAATCACCTCAACGGGTGCTCTCGACCTGCTCGGGGAACCCTTTCTCAACAACAAAGAAATGGAGAGGCGGGGGAAACCAGAAACGGTTGGAAACTGTGGACTCCCGTTCCGCAATGCCTGCTGTTTGGCTTTTTCTGGAGCGTGCCGAACTCACCACCGCCCGGTTTACTTTCCCCCGCTGGTTCCTCCTCATCCCGTCCGTGTATGCCCCTCCTTCCGTCCGGACGGACTCACGCGGAGGCACCGTTGGTAGCCCTGCAGGTGGGCCGGGACAGGAAAGATATGGTAATACACTCATACAGCGTAGCTCATTCAGCTCACCGAAAGACTAGCAAAATCTGATGTCTCATCACCCAATGGGCCTTCTTTCGTTGTAATTCTCATTTTTATGTTCCATATCGACGTCGTGACAGAGTTGGTGGTAGTCGCTCCATGATGCTCAACCATGGCCGCTCAATGACGACAATATCATTGCTGGGCAGGTGTGCCACCCCAATTAACGGACGGTACTTTTGCAGGACGCAAGCGCGAGCATTATGGCGCTGTACAGTGGTTACCTGCTCGACCTCGGGTTCACCCTTACGGCGCTTGGCAGAGGTCGACCGTGTCACATCCACGAACAGTTCCGAAAACTCAGTTGGCAGAGCAGCCACGACAATGCGGCTGTGATCAACGACGTACAGAGAACCGCGGTAGTGGATCAGACGATAGATTTTCTCCCGCAGTCCGACTCCGGCATCGACAGCCTTGAATTGAGCATTGAGGTACTGTTCCAGAGGGGCACAGCGCTGGCCTCCTTGAGAGCAGTCAAAGACATGCAACATCCGGCTTGCAGTGGCTACCACCAGAAACAAACGATCACAGTCGTCGGCAAGGTTTACAAACCCCATGGCCGTGGGAAGAGAGTCAAGTACTGGAGTCTGGGCCACAAGACGGCTGCCATTTGAAGCAGAAGTCAGCGAATATATGCTTACGGACCGGCTGCCCTGTCCCCTAACGGCCATCAATGTGGCCATGTCGTCACTATTTGAAACCAGGACGTCATCACCACCGACTGTAACCCCAGAGTCGACAGCTGTCATACCCCCAGCTCCACCTGCCACAAAGTTAGCACCATCTGCATCGCCTTGGTTTGCCAGCGCAATCTCAACCACGGCGCACGGCTGACGTCCATACAGGGCTGTCAGGGCATCGTTGGCGATTGAGTCACTATCCAACACTACAGCTGCCTTAATGCGCTTAGGTACGTTACCGGATGGCAGGTTCGTACCAACGACAGCAAAACAGATGTTTCCTTCGTGGTCTCCCAAAGCCACCAAATTACCCTTCATCGCACAGGCAGTGACGCCTCCTTTGATTTGTTTGGAAAGCAGCTTGCTGGGTTCTCCGACCTTACCACTGCTGATCTTCACGGTGGTACCCATCACGGACAAGTCCTCTCCGGTATCCACGAGGCGGAAGATGCGCAAACCGTGACTGGTGCTTACGAGTACACGGTTCTTAACTGGATCAGTGGCCATGCACTGAATGATTGCCTCGTCCTTAGAGCGCCATTCCAGCAGCTGCAAGGGTTTCTTGTAGTTTGAGGCCCATAACACCTCGCTCTCTCCGATTTGCGATGGGGTATTTAAGATTTTGCGCAGAGAGAACACCTGCAAGCGGTTATCCAGGCGCACAATGGCCAGCGACCCACGTGACGCGTGCTCCAGACCATGCACCACACTGTACGGCGGAAACGGTGGGATCTTGCGTGCAGTACCGATGGACTTTACAAGATTCATAGCTTTTTCCATGCCATCTACACCTCCTAGAGAAAGACAGCTGACTATTACTTGGCAGTCCACACCTCCGGTTATGGCAACACTTTGCCCCCGAGCATCGGTAGCCAGTGCCATGGCACGGACGTCGTGTGAGTGACTGCGCTGCTTGCTGGAGAGGACCCAGTGGGCCTTTCCAGCTGAGGTGGCCCTGTTGTTGCCGCCACTTCGAGCCGCCATGCCAGCCTGGTCCAGACGGTACAGAACCAGCTGGCTATCCACACCGCTCAGCAAAAATTCACTTCCGTCATGCACGGCTTGTAAGGTCAAGACATCGGCAGCCAGTGCCCGAAAGCGCTGAACGGTAGTACCGTTGTTGATGTCAAAGACCGAAACAAATCCTTGGCTATCCCCACAAGCCACAAGCGGCTGAGATGAATCACTGCCAGCAGGCAGCCAGGCGGTGCACCAAACGACGGAACCCTCGACATCGTCGTCGTTGTTTTCATCTTCGTCATCGGTGGTTTTCCTGCCCTCACGTTCCCGCTGGCGACGACGCCGCTTCTTTAGAGCTCGTGCCTGGGGCCCGAATTTGCCCGCTCCTGCTGCGCCCTCAACTGTCAGTTCAATGACTTCTTGGCGCCTTGCCACATCACTAATGTGCAACGATCCGCCCGCAGTGCCTGCTGCGAGAAGGATGTTACTGGAACCCTGGTACCAACTCAAAGACATTACCCGGGTTTCACAAGGCGCCAGGCTACAGTGAAATTGAACGTCGCATGGCTGATCTATGGACAATGGATTCTTCACCGCAAATACCCGCACCCGACCGTCTTCACTGCCGACAGCAAAATGTACAGCGTCTTCAACTTCCTCATTAAGCTCATGCCAAGTACTGTCTACCGGGGCAGCAGCAACACACCATGCCGGTCCCCCTGTCACATGGATAGTCTGTAGAATGCGTAATGAATGATGGTCGATCTCAACGAGGTATCCGTCAAGGCGGCACCCAAAGAGACGGTACCGAGGAAGACCATCGGCATCATCTACGCTAGCCCTTATGTTTTCTTCTTCGTCTTCCTCTCTAGTCAAAGGCTTGGATCTTCGGTACTTTGGTGACGGTTTGCGTCCGGCAGTTTCTTCCTCGTCGGAACTATCATTTTCACTGCTATCATCTTCGTTGTCTGAGTCGTTTTCAGAATCAGAGTCATCATCACTATCATCACTGTTACTGCTACTATCGCTTTCATCTTCTGAGAATCCCTGAGTCTTGCTCTGTGGTGGAAGAGTAATCCAAGCGAGTCCTTCCACTGCCTCAGCCGGAGATCGGGCAATGAATCCCATGGGAGCGTAGTCATCAGCAATGCTCCAGAACTCAATGATACCTCCTGCCCGAGCAATGGCCAAGATCGCATTGTCTGGGCTTACGGCCAATGAATTGATGGCTTGAGGTGTGTAGTCCACGAATCGGCACCGGTGCACAAGGAGCTCCTGCTCCTGGTGTCCGTGTGTGGCTATACTTTCCTCTTGATCACCATTCTGCTGCAATGCAGCTGCAGCCTTCCGTTTGCCATTGCTTTTGGTGGAGGTGGCACCAGCTGATGCTGCCTTCTTCCTTGCTGCCATGTCTCTTGTTCTACTAAATTACCAAAGCACTTTTATTCTCTCCTGTTTGTGTAATGTGATCACGCCATTTCTTTAACTATCCCTGCCAATGTTCCAAGGTGTTCTTTCATTATTCCGGTTGACATGCATAAGTTGTACTTAAGTTTTACGATTTTATCAAAATAGCTCCTCAAGACTCGACGACTTAAACAACTACCGCCACCAAAGCCATGGAAGCCACTGCACCACCACCCACTGCGCCGCTCCACGCAGGGTGGGACTGCCCTGCTATCCCTCTCTGCACACCCCCACACGCACACCCCCCTCCCCCTTTTTTGCCCCTCACTGACTCCACCGCTGCGGCCCGAGTAACCCGCGTGTGTGTGTGTGTGTCGGGATGGATTAAAAAGGTCTGGCGCACGGCTCTACTAAAATAGGCCCCCGATAAAACGGCTTCAGGTCCGCATTGCTATTTGGTGGATTAAATTATACGGACATATTTATAATCCTGGACCGCACTTCTTAAGTGTTTCGTACGCAACTGTGGTAAGTTTTGTATACGTGTGCGTAGTGATGAAAACCCGCCAGCGGAGGACCGGAGTTGGGCAAAGTTCAGCTGATCGTTCTGCGCAAAACAGAGGCCGGAAAAGGCGGCCAAGACACCCGATGTGTTCACTTGATCATCTTCCACCTGGTCACTTGCGCAGAGGGTTATACCAAAGTACTTAAAAAACATAAGAGATCCAGCATATCCATTGCTTTTTGTGAACGTACCACTGAAATAGTTAAACATCCGAGTGAACACGGAGAAAAGAATGGGTTTGCTGACAGCGGTGCGGCGATGCCGCCTGCAAAGGCCACCGCGCCTGCAAAATGTCATTTATGGGGCCGCGTACCATGGTCTTGCAGGAGCTGACACCACTTTGCCTGCAAGCTCAATACCTCGGTATCGCATTGATGTGCGCAGTGACACCATGACACGGCCATCTCAGGATATGTACAAGGCAATGTTTGAGGCACCCGTCGGGGACGATGTCTTTTGCGAAGACCCTTCTGTGCGTGAACTTGAACTGCACATGTGCGACATAACTGGGAAGGAAGCTGCCCTTTTCTGCAGCACGGCAACCATGGCCAACCAACTGGCAGCAGTGTGCCATTTGGGAAAACTAGAGTCCGTAGTCCTCGACGGCCGAAACCATATGATGATCAGCGAGACCGGCGGACTGGGCTTCCACTCACGAACACTGCCAAACCCTATCCGTGTTAAAGAACCGCTGGGACAGAGCGTACATGTCACTGTCCAAGACATTGAAGAACATCTGATCCCTCCAGATGTCCACTACGTGTCAACTTCGCTTGTGTGCGTGGAGAATACGCTGCACGGTAGCGTACTACCTTGGGAGAATTTGAAGAACATCAGCAAGCTTTGCAAGGACCGGGGCCTTAAGTTGCATATGGATGGTGCCCGCTTGTGGAATGCGAGCGCAAAAACAGGGAAGTCACTGCAGGAATACTGCGATCAGGTCACGAGTACATCTCTCTGCTTCTCGAAGGGTATGGGTGCTCCGATGGGGGCTATTCTAGTCGGGCCCAGAGACTTTATCGACATGGCACGCCACTATCGCAAGCTATTCGGTGGTGGCATGCGACAGATTGGTATCATGGCTGCCGCATGCAAGCATGCTGTGAACCATCACTTTCCCAATGACATGCATGCGGACCACGAAAAGGCTGCTCTCCTGGGTAAGGCATTTGATGACCGCGGGATCGGTTTGGAGCGGCCCGTCGAGACTAACATGGTCTGGTTGAACACAAAGGTGGCCAATGAGCCCAAGATTGAGGACCTTTCAGTCTTGAGTGACCACTTTGCAAAGGAAGGTATTGCCTTTGCGGCCACAGATCGCGAGACCGCGCGCCTCGTGATGCACCGCGACATTTCTTTGGATGGAGTGCACGACTTCGTTGCCTGCCTAGATCGTTTCCTGACAAGTCATTCGGACACCAAGAATTTCGCGGCCAAGTGACAAGCATTGGATGATCACAATGTAATTTCCCGCTTTGTCTGTTCATTAGCTTAGAAATTACAGTAAGATACAGCCATATTGTATTCAGACTCGGCCCAGCGATATCATACAATCTTTCAAATCTTTCCCGCCGACTTTCGACATTTTTGTTTTCCTACCATGCTGCATGTCAGCACGCGATCATGATCACTTTGGTCTACAGGCTTGCTACTGATCTGTCCCTCTTCAACTCCAAAGCACCTCCAGTCAGCCTTCAATTTCACCATGCCGCAGCGGAGCCCCCGGCTTCCCAAGTTTGCTTGGCAAGACTTAAAAAACCACTGTTAAACCTCCCTTCAATACTAAACAAGTCCAATTTCATCATTGTACTATTTTTTTAAATTCTCAGATGGCCATCTCAGGAGCGTAGAGTGCGGGTGGGAAGATAATAATGGCTCTCCAGCAGACCCACCCTCACTTCGAAAGTCAATTTGCAATAGTAACAGTTCCGGCGGGTCGTTTCTGAATTGACTCCCCCAGTGGGCACCAGATCGAAGATCAGTGGCCCCGTGGTGACCACACACCTTACGTTGACTTTGCCGGTGCCACGAATTGTTTTTGGCTGTTCCCGGTATAGCGGCAGGCAATGCGCACTAGCTCCTTTCCATGATGAGACAGTGATAAGCAGTATTATCGTGCCCAATGAGCCCGCTGACAGTCAGCAGCAAAGTGAAAAGGGGCCAAAGCAAAGTAAGTAGAGGTACAAAGTAGATCGTAACCCAATCTTGAGCAGAGGATAACAGGCCCCTGACTTCACTAGTTCATGCAGGTGCACACAGTGGAGACAACGCTCTGTGCATCACAGGACAATAAAGAAAAGCACAATGGTTTTGGCCCGCTCAGTCCTTTCTGCGGCACGGGCAACCTCAGTCCGTAGTGTAATGCGCCCGGGAATCAGCACACAGACCTTGGCACAGGCCAAGCGATGGCAGTCCGGAGTTACTCAGCCGGATGACTCGAAGTCGATCAGCCATGATGGTGCCAACTCAGATGTCAACCCAGAACATCGCCTCAATGACCTAACCTCGGGAACTCTGATGGTCTACAACCGCCCCAATTTTGTGCTCACCCATGGAAAGGGTTCATACGTCTGGGACTCAAGCGGCCGCAAGTACCTCGACCTCGCCGCTGGCATTGCTGTCAATTCCCTGGGACATTGCGACCCGGACTGGCAAGCGGCCGTTATCGACTACACCTCGAAGCTGTGCCACGTTTCTAATCTTTTCCACAGTCTTCCCTCGCTTGAGCTGGCCAATTCGCTGGTCGATGCCACGCCGTGGGCGGAGAAGGCCTTCCTTTGTAATTCGGGCACGGAGGCTGTTGAAGGGGCACTCAAGTTTGCTCGCAAGCGGGGCTTCTTGCAGAGTGACAGTACTCCGCTTAAAAAGACTCGCATCGTGTGCTTTGACAATGCATTCCACGGCCGAAGTATGGGTGCCTTGTCTGTGACTGCGAATGCCAAGTACCGGGATCCTTTTGAGCCTATGCTTGGGAACATCACCCGCCTGCCGTGTAACGATCAACAGGCTCTGGCCGATGCCATGGGTGACGATGTGTGCGCTATCATCTTGGAGCCGGTCCAAGGTGAGGGCGGTGTGCTGCCCATTGATCCCGTGTTCATCCACCAGGCCCGTGAGCTTGCGGACCAGTACCAAGCCAGCCTGATTGTGGACGAGATTCAATGTGGTGTAGGTCGCACGGGTTATCTGTGGGCTCACTCGATGCCTGATATTGACGTCAAGCCGGATATTATGGTTATTGCCAAACCCCTGGCTAATGGCCTGCCCATTGGCGCCATCCTGGTCAATGACACGGTCGCCGATTGCATCAAGCCTGGTGACCACGGATCTACCTACGCCGGCGGTCCGTTAGTCTGTGCGGCTGGGCAAGCCGTCTTTAGCAAGATCAGCCAACCCGATTTCCTGAGCAGGGTCCGTCAGAACGGTGATTATTTCCTTCAGAAACTCATGGACATGAATAAGAAGTACCCTGATGTGATCGAGGATGTGCGTGGAAAGGGTCTCATGCTCGGCATGCAGCTGAAGGTGCCTACTGCACCAATCATCCAGGAAGTACAGAAGAATGGTGTGATCATCATCGGTGCTGGCACAGATGTCTTGCGCTTCGTGCCGCCACTGACTGTTTCGCAGGGGGAAATTGACGAAGGTTTAAGCGTGGTCGAGGAGAGTTTGGCCAAGGCTCAGTCCGCTGCTGCATGAAAACGGTGCTCCAATGCCTACCAAGGTACCTAGCCATCATCTTCATTCATTCCTGGTTTAGTTTGATATTATCTTGAGATTACAACATCCTATGTAAAATTTGTTGACTACACGATTGTTTGACACAAAACTCACGATCACACATCAGTGGCTATTCCAACCAGACCGATGGTGACGAGTTTGCAGACGAGGACACCGTCGCATCTGTTCACTTAACCAGCACGTAGTAATACAAAATAGAAAACATCATCACCTGGTACTTGAGGATAACAAGGATCACCTAGCAGCGTGTACCAACTCTGCGCCAGCCCTGAGATGCGGTCAACACCCAAACGGGAGTCTAGATACCAACACTACAATGGCTTTCGGTCCCACCGCAACCATCCTCTTCCCCCAGGGACCCTTCGGAAAGGTCTCAGAATTGAATACAACTCTCGTCGCAGGCATGTGATCGTTCGATGTCGACCGTGGATTGCCCGCAGGAGTGCAGCCCAGCATCCTCCATCGCAACCTCGGCACACCAACTTTTGGGCCACGCTCTCTTCCTCCGCGCACCGGCCCTCCCCCACCCTTCCCCAGCTTCGTCGGTTGGTCCAGTGACGACCGGGGCGGGGAAAGCAAAGGCGGGGAAATGGAACCCACCTAAACCCTAACCCTTTCTTCCTTGAGTACACCACCACGAGGGGTTCAGTAAGGAAAACCCGGGAACGAGTCCACCGCAATGGAACCGAGGGGAACGCGGAAGCGACGAGGGAGGGCGAGGGGCAGAGAGTAAATAAACGAGAAAGCTAGGAGGAAACTGGCAAGAATTTTGGCCCCGCCCCCGGCACGATTCCAGAAAAAGCCACATGTCACTGACATGTGTCGGACGGAAGGAAACCGGGGAAACATTCCGACACGTAGTCACACAAGGGACACTTGGAGAGAAGCCCGCTTGAAGCATATGTCAAGATGGTTCACCGTACCACCCCAAATGCATTTGTGTCAAATCATGGCTCGATGATGCTGTCCCGAAATGTTGGTGGGTGTTGGAGTTTCGTTGGCAGAGGGAGAGTCGAGAAAAACCGAGAGATTTTTTCTGCGCGGCCTTGATTCGTCAATTTCAGCTATTCTGTTTGGATGGCTCTGCTTTTGTTTTTTTTTCCTTGTGAGCAACTGTGCAGGATACACACATCTGTGAGACACGTTGCCTGATGTTGTGAAATACCTCGGATTGGTCTCCTCGGTCGCGGTGGCTAAAGCAACGACGAGTGTTTTCCTGGCGACACTATCGATGATCAAATGGTACGTAAATTGAGCCACTGCTGATAACAAATCATGGGCTGTGACTACAGTCCTCCTCACACATGCGATATCTTAGGTACAGAGAGGTTTCGGACAATAGTCAAGGAGGAGACCGACCAAACATTCTCTGAGAGAAACAGGTTCTTGCCAGTCTCTGTCTTTCTCCGTCTCTCCACAGATTTATCATGGACGGAGAGATCTTATAACTGGCTGAACTGAAGTAAGCTTATGAGAAAAACTTGAACTAGGTGAAAATAGAAAGATCATAGTATCGGTGATCGTTGAACGCCATTTGCAAATCATGTCGGCTGATATTGTGAACCAAAGCCCGTCTATGGAGCCGTGCGTGGAGCATGAGGCTGTTTCCCCAGTGTCCTTTGCAAGCAGCCCGCAAGCCTCTTCACCGTCCCACGACGGTGCAAACAGCCCTGAGGTTAGGGAAGCGACCATGCGATCCACAAACAAAGTGACCGCTGGTGCTCATGAGCCGTTCCAGCAGCTGCGCCAAAATTTGCTCGAGTGGCGTTTCCCGGGAGGCTACGAGGAGGCTCTTAAGGTACTTCACGAACGGATTGACCCAATTCTTCACCAGAGCGAGTACAAACGCACAACCCTACAGGTGGCCCACAGACGCAATGTCAGGCGAAAGCCCGTGCTAGTCATGTACGAATCGGACGACGAAAGTAGCGGCGATGGCGGTCATGCCGTTGTGCGGATTGCGGTAGATGGTCTGCTGACCGTGGACATTTGCTGGTACGCGGCAAACGTGAACGAGGAGGAAGACTTCCGTCTCCAGAACACGGACCCGAACGAAGCGACAACAGATGTAAGCACCGGAGCAAGGTTGTCGGGCAAGATTTACGCATCGATGCAGGACTTCATGGTCGAGCGGGAGGAACAGCAAGGACAAAAGGAAGAGCCCGACGGGAAGAATGGGGAACAGCACGGGCACTACGAATACACTCTGGCCCGGCGTCTGCCCATGCTCCGGCGCGGATCTCGCATCGCACGCTACGTACCGACAGTAAACAACCTGTTGGTCGAGTATGACTTTGATCAGACCGTTTTTGAGCAACAAAGCCCGTTCCAACATGTCCGTATCATGCATTCGAACCAGTACGGCAATATGCTACTCCTAGACGGTGATCCCAATCTCGCCGAGGCCGACAAGGCATACAGTCATGCCATCACGGGTAACGGCCGCATCGACTTTGACGGCAAAACGGTACTGATTCTTGGAGGAGGTGACGGTGGCATCCTAAAAATCCTGCGCGAGGACTACAAGTGTGACCAGATCATCATGATTGATATCGATGAAGTGGTGGTCAATGCCGCACGCAAGCATCTCCGGGGCATCTGTGGGGATGCCATGGACAATCTGAAGGGCGAAAACTATGAGGTCATCATCGGAGACTGTTTTGAATACCTCACACGCTACCAAGAGGAGGGAGTTAAGTTTGATGTCATTATCAATGACCTCACAGCCTGCCCTATCAATCCGAACGGTAAGGGTGAACTCTGGCAGTTTGTCACACGCGCACTGGAGCAAAGTATCGCTTGTCTACACCCAAATCACGGCGTCTACTTCACTCAGGGCAACTCTGTCAACGCTGTGAAGGCTCTTCAGGTCTTTGAGGGCGAACTCGACCGTCTCCGCTCGGTCACTGCCCCTGCCTCCGATCTGACGTTTAGCCGCGAGACAGTGTGTGTACCATCGTATCAGGAAATGTGGGTCTTCTACGAGATTCGCTTGACTGCGCAGCGCTGCTGAAAAGTAGAAATTGGAAACCATGGGCCGAGAAAATGGGATCTAGACTCTCATGCTATGTCGGACGATGCGATCTCGAGACACCCCCTTGGCTGGTGTCATCGCGCAACAGTACCTCGGAGGGTCCCATTTGAAGTGCCCGGCCTCCAATTATTTTCTTCATTGTTACTCCTATACTCCTGTCACTATAAGCAAGTCAGTATATACGTATTTCCACCTTTATTGCCTAAAATATGTATATGTTTACAATAGTCAGTATATCAATATCAACGTCTATGGCCCCAACCATCCCGGGGCTGGGTGGGTTCCTTTGGTTCGGAACTGAAAATTTTCCTGGTGCCTCCCCAGCCCCCCAGCCCCCCCC
>PDIP01000013.1:19741-30892 GCA_002811645.1 Corallochytrium limacisporum
CAACACCAAAACTTCAACCGCCCTTTCGTCCGTCCCTGTCCCCCTTGTTAACCACTGCCACCAAATGCCACAACCCCAACCCCCCAACTGCTTCGGTGCTATTTTTTTTTCTTTGGTGGAGTGGGCGATCTTCTTTCTTTTTCGGTGTTGGGTCCGCGATGTCGACTCCTGCTGCTGCTGCTGCTGCTGTGTATTCCTTCGATCGCACAAAGAGATGAGACGTGCGGAGCGTGGACGTGAGTTTGATCGACTTGAACTTTTGATTTGAATGACGGTGGTGTTTGTTGGCAGTTTTGTGGCTCATTGAACGGGCTCGAATCAGTCAATGAAAAACAGAGAAATGTGAAAAAAGCGCTGACTTTAGGTATTTCGTATATCCAATGAAGAATCCAGCCACGGCGGAAAGACATCGTTGTTGTAATATGTAACAGTGTTACGAGGGCAACGTTATGCATACTGGGTGAACTTACAGTGAGCGCAATGGCCACCATCGGTGCTCACCGTTGAAGACTAAAGAAAACACATTAAGTTGATTCCAGGGTCATTGATAGCATACCCCGCGTAGCTTGAAAACAAACTCTCGTCCAACCACCATGGCAGATGTGCAGGTGGAACATAGACCTGAGCCGCCGCCAGCGGCGTCGACGGACCTAAAAGCTGAAGCGCCAAATGGTGGACCCATGGGTGTCGTAGGAACGGAGGTAGATGCCAAACCGCCGGCAGAGCTGCAGCGGCAGCGCACTCTGTCAATAGGCGGTGGCAAAGAGAAAAAGAAGGGCCACCGTCGTATCGTCGACGGTAAGACATATATCAAAAACACCTCAGCAGAGTCACTAATGCGGGGCATTCAGCTAGGTATAAGGCACAGCGTAGGCAGCGTGACTCCCAAGGAGAAGCGCGATCTGCTCATGAGAGACTTCGAGGAGACGGAAGAGCTCAGCTTCCCTTCGGCGGGTTCGACGAAGACACCAGCACACTCAGAGAGCGACTTTAGTTTCACAGCCTACGCTCCCCGTGGTTTTCGTCATTTCCGGGAGAAATTCGGCATCAAGGCTGAAGATTTCATGCTCTCGCTGTGTAATGATCCGTTGCGTGAGTTGGCCAACCCGGGTGCTAGTGGTTCCGTGTTTTACCTCAGCCACGATGACGCCTTCATTGTCAAGACAGTGCAGCGCAAGGAAGCGCTTTTCTTGCGCAAACTATTGCCGGGATATTACATGAACCTGACACAGAACCAGAAGACTCTTCTGCCCAAATTTTTCGGTCTCTACATGTACTCGTCGCTGGGACGGAATATTCGTATTGTCGTCATGAACAATTTGTTGCCATCCAAAATGACGTTCTGGCAAAAATATGACTTAAAGGGAAGTACCCACGGGCGCCGGGCATCAGAGAAAGAACTATCTAAGCGCAGCCCCACCCTGAAGGACCTGGATTTCATGAAGCTACATCCGTCGGGAATTTCGTTGGTTGAAAACATTTACCAGGCCCTCATTCGCACTATCATGCGTGATACTCTGGTGTTAGAATCTTTTGATATCATGGACTATTCCTTGCTCATTGGCATCCACGAAATGACTGAGGAGGAACAAAATCAGTACTACGGCACGAGTTCCGCGTTACCTCAAACGGTCTACGGGTCCGGGCAGAATCTGGCCGGCGGGCACATATATCAGTATTCCACGCTGATGGAACAGATCGACCCGCGCTATTCGACACCAGATGGCCAACTTGAGGTTGGCGAGCAAGCCAATCCGCTCGGTGGTATTGTCGGATACACCCTAGACGGTCGTAAGGTGCTCATTTTTTGTGGTGTTATTGACATTCTGCAGCAGTACGGAGCTCGCAAGAAGCTGGAGCACAACTTTAAGGCGGTCATTCACGACGGCAAGACCGTGTCAGTTTGCCATCCGAGCTACTACAAACGCCGCTTTGACAACTTTTTCCGCGATAAGGTGTTCAAGGTGCTCACGGACAGCCATCTGCTCAAGGATCTTCACGCCCCTGGTACGGCCACGCGGAACAAGGCCTTTGAGTCTAGCGATGACCAAATGATCCGCCGGAAGAGTCTCACGCTTATTTCCGGCTCTGATACACCGGATGGCCGGGCCTCCCCCAACAAGAGGAGTCTAATGCGTCAGACGGAGGCGAGCAACGATGTTGCTCACTCGACCCAAGCGATCTTCCAGCACGATTCGCCGCTGGACAGCAACAGCGGCCGGGGTCGACGGGCGACAGTGTCGCACCGCGGCAGCAATGCCACACCAGTTACGTTCGATCGGTCGCCGCTTACGAGCACCAACAGCTCTCGAATTGGCACTGGAGTTCATACAGCAGACGAGGATTCTCTCGGCGGGAGGCGCACATCTGACACAGCTGTGGTCAGCGGTGTCGTTGCCAGTACCGTGACAGGCACCGCAGTAGTTGGCATCGCTGCAGTGTCCCTCTCTCGTACAGGCGGAGCGGACCGTGCCATTGATTCGCCGGGCGTTGTATCCGCAACGCCCGAGGATGAGCACGATGCCAGCCAAGACGGCCCGGGGCCGTCTGGCGAGGCCGAGCATAAGCCTGAGGAGAGCATGGATGGACTGGCGGGCGCTCTAGGCAAACCGCACGGGCGGAGCCGGGAAAATCTCTTTGATAGCTCGGGATCAATCGGTGCAACTGATAGGCAGGTCTCTCTGCGGGCGCTGCGATCGCAACAGGGTAGCAGTTCGTCGGTTCTATCTTCCCACGATCTCGAGGGAGTGCGCAATGCCTCCGTACGAGGTCGGCGAACCGAGCCAATGCCCAAAGATAGTACCGCTGGCCAAACTCAGACGTCTGCCACTCCTGCGACGTCAGGACCGGTGGAGGAGGCGGCCGGTGCGAACCCGGCGCCCATGGCAAACGGCACACGGAATCCGCACCGTGGTGCTAGCGCAGACAGTGGCTCAGCGAATACTCTGGGGGTCGGTAGCAACGGAAATGCTAGTTCCACCACCGCTTCCGTCGAGAAACGTCGTAGCATGGCCGGCGCGCTCTACCGTCCGCTGTCGGCGAAGAAGAAAGCAGAAAGGATGCAGCAGAACGCCACTGTTGCGCAGGCCAACAATACGGCAGTTTCGGGTGGCGGTGCTGCTGCGGCAACTCCGAATAGTCCTAAGCCAGAATCGCATGCCCCGCCCAGCGCGGCCACCTTGGCCATGGGTAGCAACACGTCACTTTCGAAGAAGGTCCGTCTGCATGAACATGCTGTGCAGTCCTGAGCACGCAACAGAAGAACATAACCGAGAACCGTTTTCATCATTACAATATTCGTACCATCCTGTAAGTTGTTTTAATTCACCACTGGTCACATGACTAATTACTACCTATGATTCATTGCACCTCATTCCTCATGGTCTCCGCTGCTTCCTGTTTCCTTCACTCTTCTGGGTCGGCACGGCAAGGGCCGCCCATTGCGGGAAAGACCTGCAGGGGAGGCTATGGGGCCAGCTAACTGGCCCAGCCCTTGCCTCTCAACCGTTCGGACGGAGGGGAAGGACCCCCGGGGGGGGGGGGGAGGACCGGCGGAGATCCGTTTGCCGGACGGGAAGGGAGAAGGAAGGGAAGGGGCCCGGGGGAGGGGGGCCGGGGTGTTAACGGCGCAGGGCCGACCTTTAAAGCGGGCTCGATGTGCGACAGTCGCGAGTGGATGTGTGTATGCGTCGTTGTTTCCTTATCTTGTCTTGCCTCTTGCTATTTCAGACCTCTTGAAATTTTAAAGAAGGTACTACCAATCAGGCGAAAACATTGTACAGCCAGGTCGGTTCAATTTAAGGTGGCATTGAAGTGTGACGACGCAGAAATACGAGAATGTTGCGCGCGGGTGGCCTGTTGTGTAGTTATCACACAGGTGGATAGAATCGATTGTCTAGTTGCTTTGGAAAATGGCGTAGTCATCTTAACAAGGGATGGTGGATTCGGCTTCCAAAGACGTGGATGACATGCCTTCGTCCCCTGCAGCAAGCGGTAGTCGACATTCAGGACCTGGCCAAATTGGCGAGGAAGGTTCCTCAGCATCACCTGGCATAACTGACGCTGCATTGCGCAGAAATAGATCCATGTCAGACTGTGCTAGGGAACTTTTACCTAAGGATCAAAGTAGCCTAGAACTGGAAAAGCGGGCATCATGGCCTGCCACCGTCGATAGTCAGCCGTCAAAGCGCCATGGATCATTCACAATGGCAGACAAATTCCGCGAGAGTCAGAGCGGGCGACAGGGCAGCCAAAACAGCTTTACGTCGAAAGAGGCAGACCATATAGTGACAGACGATCATCCAAGTTCAAATGAGCCTGCAGCAGTGGAATCTGAAGGAGTACTCCCTCATACCGCGTTGCGGTTCGAAACTCCGGAACCGGAGGGAGTCGACGAAAACACAATCGCTGAAGCTGAAGCGTTGCAGCGTAGACTGGCGGAAGATCGACCACCTCCGCCCTTGGAAATCGATCATTTTGGGTTTGTTCTTGGATCTGGCCGGTATGCGGGACAACGAGCATCGGTAGGGGACATGAAGGTCCTGCGCCGCCGGGAGCGTAAGTGGACGGTGATGCTCCATGAAATGATGCTGGACGAAGCCGACCACTGGAATCCAAAGGAGTCACTGGCACTACAGAACGGACCAAAGCCAGCGGAATCGATTCAATCGCTCGATTCAATTGCTAGTGATAAGGCTCGACAGAGCAAGACAAATGGTACATCCAGCAAACTAAGGCGGTTTAGTCGGAAACTGACAGGCCGAAAAGACAGCAATGCTCCGGAGGTAACACAGGAACAGGTACGAACCGGATCTATAGTGCTGCCCGCTAATCACGGATACATTGGATGGTGGAATCCGCAAAACATTCGCATCCTCAAGCGTCGAATTCGCAAAGGCATCCCTCCATCGCTGCGAGGACTTGCCTGGCGTGTCCTGCTCGGTATCAATGAAGCGTACATCAACAGCCCGGAGCAGGTTACACTGCTTAAGAAGTACAGCATCGAAGCTGAGGTCTATGAGGTTTTTAGGGAAGAAGTGGAGCAGACCATGGCCGCTACTGCTGCGTCCCAGCAATCTACGCAGCTCGGCGGCGAAAATCATAAAGCAGAGCAGGAGGAATACCGATCGCGTGCCGCGGAGGAACCCTTGTTAACATATATTCCCATTATTGAACGTGACCTGCACCGCACCTTTCCGGATCATGTTGTCTTCAACGGTGAATTCGGCAAGTCCAAGGGGGGTGGACAGAACGCCCTGCGTGCCGTCTTGCGCTGCTACGTCCTACACCGTCCGGACATTGGCTACTGTCAAGGTATGGCCCTGCTGGCGGGGCTGTTCCTGACGCTTTTGAGTCCACGAGAGAGTTTCTTTGCATTTTTGAAACTTCTAGACTCAGATCCGACACTGATGTCTCGTCGATTTGAGCCAGGTTTGTTAGGAGTACAGAAGGACTGCGCCATCCTCGAGCAGCTGTCCATTGAGCGGCTGCAGGTCACACGTGGTCAAGTCGTAGCCTCACAAGCTAAGGGTGGCCGTGCGGTTCTGCGCAAAGGCCACCAGCGCATGACGTCTATGGGGAAGAAATTGACAAAGAATCCTCTTCGAAAGCTGAGCAAGGCACACCGCAGCCGCGAGAACGACAGGGAGAACGCGATCGATCCGTCCGACCGGGCAGCTCAACTCCGGGCACAAGTGGCAGCCCAGTCTAGCAACGTTGGGCCGGTCGATGTGACGCTGCCCCATGTCACGCTCGGGGAGCACATCTTTGCGGGACTGCGCATGAATGCTGTACTCTTTGCCACAGACTGGTACATGGGGGTATACACTCGCAATCTGCCCTGGCCATCCGTCCTGCGGATCTGGGACATCTTCTTACTCGAAGGGTCCGTCGCCCTGCACGGTACGGCGCTGGCCATCTTGGACAGTTGCAAAGAGGAACTCTTCCAGTGTGAAGACGTGGCAGAGGCAATGGATGTGCTGCGAAATCTGCCAGATGAGAAGGTTAAGGAGGAGACCCTACTACCCATAATTGACAACTACATGAACCGTTTGGCGGGTCGGGCATTCACGGATGCATAAGAACAGCGCGATCACAGCGATCCAGAGACAGGCACAATTTTCTAGGCAATAGAACTGAGCAAGGAACCACCTCCCGTTAGAACTACTGATGACAAGACTTGGGTGGTGTCAACTCAATCTCTTCATTTCTGGTTTAAAAGGTTGAAAACTGGTTTGATTTCTTATTTAAAACACAAAATATGGAAAAAACAATTGATAGTCTCCCTGCGAGCTTTCACTGACGCTGCTGACCACCGAAGTTGAAGTTAAAGGGCTGCCCTCCGGCTTGTCCTTGTTGCTGCTGCTGTTGGGCAGCAGCGGCCTTGGCCGCCTCCTTCTTCTTACGTTCCTCCATCTCTGCGACATGTTGCTGGGCAATGCGATAGACGGCTTGCAGATGCGGCTTTGCGGCTTCATCCACAGTGCCCATCAGCTGTGTGTACATGCGCTGGCGCTGGCTCTGCATGCCCTCCAACAGCTGGCAGAAGAGTATGTACTCGTCCATCTCATCCATTGCAAGCGGATAGTACTCGTCGTCTTCGAAAAGTCCATCGAATGTGCCGGTGTCGTACGCTGCCCATCGATTGATGGCGGCGCTGAAGCCATCGTCACCGTTTGCTTCGAAATCTTCGTTGTCGTCCACGCCCGCACCTTCCTCTTCTTCCTCATCGTCTTCGTCGTATTCGTCGTCAGTGTCCTCCATAAGGCGCTCCTTTTCCTTGTAAGCTTCCGGAAGGCCATCAAAGAGTTTGATAGCAGCGGGCATGAGGAAAGGCCAGAACTGATGCAGGTTCTGTGGGATCTGCTCGTCCGGAATGGCCAGCAGTTCCATGATGGCCAGAATGCCCATCTTGCGATCGTGCACGGTGCGGAAGCGATTCTCCTGAAGAAACTTGAACCAGAGCTCAAAGAAGGAGTTCACGTTCTGCCCCATTGCATCCACGGCCAGGCGGGCATTATAGAATATGCCACAGAGGAGTGTTACAGTGATGACCATCATGAGCGCCGGGTCCTTATCTGGGCTCTGGTGGGCGAGCATGCGGACAAGCAGGTCTATGTACAGCTTTACCCACTGATCGATATTGCCTCGGCAGTGCTGAAAGAGGATCTCAATGATCATGCAGAAGTAGCCGTGCTCGTCAAACTCATCCTCGGCACGCTTCAGGCCGGACTCACACATCTTGTAGACACGATCCAGGAACTCGTTGTGGGCTACGACGTTCTGGGCACCGTTGCAAATGTACGAGTGCAGAACGGGCACAATGTCGGAGAGCTGCTGGATATCACCTTCCTCGTAAAGTTGATGGATGGCGGGGAAGAGGCGCCACATATTGTCACTTACGCTCTTCGACGTGTCAATGAGAGCTTCAACCAAGGCAATTACTTCCTCAACAAATTCCACCAGCAGGATCTTGTGGTTCAGAATTACAGTGATGACAGGCATGATAGCAGGTTCCAAGTGAATGACCAGGTTGGGCTTCTTCTGGAAGCTGTAAATCAGTGTGCTGAGCACATTGAGGAGGCCGTAGGCGGCCATGAGCTTGTCGTTCTCCTCGTTACCACTCAACTCCTCTTCCATCATTTGCATAAAGGTCTTACCAATCTGCATGGCCATGTCGACACCAACGTCCACAATCTCTTCATCGAATTCCTGGACAAGAATCTGGATGGCAGTGGTTAGCTCATCATTCTCACTGCGCTCAATCAACTCAACCATGCGCGTCATGATCATGCGAAGATGCGGCGACAGAATCGGGCGCGCCGCTTCCAGCTCTACAAAGCGCTCAATGGCGAACGCGGCCTCCAGTTGAACTGCAATGGCCTCGTCGTTCAGAAGCTGACGACTCGCGTCAATTACTTGTGCCAGGACTTGCGTTGACCGCCAGTTTATGTCGTAGAACTGAGCGACTGTCCAAATGGCACGAGCACGCACCAGTCCGTGACTGGCGTTGAGGTCGGGAAGTACATAATGCACGAGCATGCCTTCCAGCTGATTCTTGAATTCCTTGCGCTTCTTGAGCTTCGTAGATACGGTACCGACAATGTGCAAGACGCCATCCTTCTCGCGGAGCATTTCCGGGCTCTTCGGTTGGTTCGGCGGCTGTTCTGCGTACTTGGTCATGACCCGATTGCAGTATTCCATAAGTGGTACGAGTGTCTGCTTCGGACGCTGGTTGACCACATCGGTGATGAAGAGCTCGGCCATGCGATTCGGGCTAAAGAACTCGTCAATGAAGTTGTACTTAACACGTACGTATTCCACAGGGTCCAGGTTGAACATCTCTTCATCCTCCTCGCTGTAGCTCATGAGCGGGAAAATAATGTGGAAGAAAATGAGCTCCAGGTGCTGCTTGCAGACCTGCCACGTCTTTGACGGCTGTAAGGAAGTGCGAATGTAGATGATGAACTGACGGGTCACGCGCGGGGAAATGAATGTTCCCTTTTGCTGGCGCTCGTAAAACTTGCGAATAATCACCTCGAGGATTTGCACAGCGTAGTTTTCCACAAAGTGGTCTGCAAATTGCTTGTACTCATCAGTGACACCGCTCGGATTGCCATATTTCTGGAAGATGCGGCCCAAGACCTCGGCGGCCCACTTTTTGCACTTCCAGGGCACAGTGGTCGGCCAGTCTTCGCGATCGTTTCCAAGCAGGTCCATTGGTGCCTCCTTGTCTAGGATGTTCACAAAGACGGTGAGCCATTCCTGGAAATTGCTGTTGACCATCAGGTCCACCGAGAGCGAGTACAGGATCAGACTGTTATACGTCTTGGCAATGAAACGAACCATGTGGTACGAATCTGCATCGTTCATTGGGATGCGTTGCTGGGCCAGCTGGAGGGCCTGAGGCAAGTAGACCTGACAGGCCTTGTGGAAGTAGGCTTTTTCTTCCGGAGTGCGTGACTGCCACCTGCGGGCGAGACGATAAAAGGCGACCAGACCGGCGAGAATCACCGGGTTCTGATCGCTACGCATATGCTGGAGCACAGTGTCGACGAAGGTGGGCCACCGATCGGGAAAATCTTCACCGACAACCCGTTCGATTGCTACCGCTACCTGCGATTGTAGCAGGTTTGGCAGAGGCACCATAGCCTGAATCAGGCTAGCTCTGATTTCCTGCTTTTCGTTCTCTGGGATGACAAAGTCCTTGAGTCCGGTCTGTTCATTGTGGTCCCCAGTGTCAACCCAGCATCGGCTAACAAAATTCTTGAAAAAGACGGCACCGGCCTGCCTAATGGCCATGGGAACTTCATTGCTACTGATGATCCGCAGACAAGTCATTGCAAAGCCCGGCTCAAATCCCATGCGCTCCAAGTGCTCCTCAGCGCGCTTGATCGCATCTTGATGCGAGGTTCCGGGCTGCACAATTGGCTGCACAGTGGCTTTAAGTGCTTCTGTCAACTGTTGGACGGCCACCATGGTTTGCTCTTGCTTATCAAGTGGTACCTTCTTTCTCAGTGTTGGTTGGTTTCCTTAAGATTTGCAGCTCAAGGTGACCTATGAATTATGTATATCTATGACGTCCTAAGGTACAAAGTAGATATTCATTCAAACTCACACTCCATGCTTTGTTCTTTAAAGACTCCGTTGCAGTATTCTTACGTTCGCTGCGCTACAAACACAGGTCAAGTTAAGGGGACATGCCTTCGATTGTCAACACAGAAGTATATCTGTCTCTCGTGGTACCCCCGACGCCTTATGAAAGTGTACTACGTCAAACAGTCATAAATACATCTGGATCTCAAATACCAAAGGTATGTGATCATCATGTTGTTCCACTAGCAGACAAAGCACATAGTCACCGAGACCTACTGGCACTAATCTTCGTTTCCTGTTAGCTAAACAGTCACATAAAAAGGAACAGTGAATCTCCCACGTAGAGAACGTGCGATGTGGCTAGTAGTAGGAGACGATGATGCAGAAAAGTCTCGGGTCCAGCCTACTTGGCTGGTTGCTCTGAGCCACCGTTTGTTTTCTATATTAATTTTGGCTATTTTTCCTGTGCGCGACGCATGCGATGATGCACCTGCCTGGCCCGGCACCTTACTAACACAGGTCAATATTACTCCTCTCCTGCTTCACCACCATAAAGCCCAAACACCCACAGTTCCATGGGCAACACCACCGCCGAGGCTTTAATGTTGCCCCGAAAACTGATCCCATATGGACGCGAAGCGAGGGGAGGGGAGCCCAGAGAGAGGCTCAGGGGGGGAGGAGAAGGGAGGGAGGTGAGGGCCCGGAGACTACACACTTTCTTCTCATACTCTCCACAACCGCAGGCCATTTGCCACACACCGCGGTGCACTGCACACCTTCTGAGGGCCCCTACCAAACCAGGTTCTCTCACTATAACACCCGGTTCGGGACAACTCTCTTAAACTCTCTCGCTTGTGCTTTAGTCGTACCCCTCGCTTCCGCGTAACACAGGTCATAAAATCACCATTGACCGAACACACGGGCCACACAACACAAAAAAAAAGAAGAACCAAAAGGACAGCAGCCCCCCCCTCTCTACCTAAACACACACACACACACATTCCGGTGATATCAATACGCCCAGGCTTTTTGCACTGGGGCATGGTCCGATGCCACTGTACAGAGAGAGAGAGAGAGAGAAAAAAATTAGGAATGCTCCTTTTGCTGCGACGGCGCGCCACGACACGGGCGGTAGTAGTACCAGCACCGGAATACGCCACACCAAAAAGAAAAGTATAAACGAAGAATTAAAAAATGAAAAAAAAAGATTGTCAGTTTTTGGTAGTGGTACAGTGACAAGGAAGGCGAGAGACCCCCCTTCCCCGGTCCTTCTTTCCTTTCTTTCCTTTGTTTTTTTATTTTTTGTGGGCCGTGCAAGGGGCCTTTCGAGAAGGGACGGAGGCTAGCGAGAGAGAGAGAGAGAGAGGGAGAGAGAGAAGTGTCGCCCAAAGGAAAAAAGAAAAGGAAAATGGCTGTGTGCTGGCCTGCGTCCGCCTAACAAAAAAAAGGGGGGTAAAAATCGGGCGCGAAATCAAAGCCGGGGGCAAGGACGGTGCTGGAGGAAGGGAGAAAACGGGGGAGGGAGGGAGGGGTGTTGTTTGCTTTTTTGTGCCCGGT
>PDIP01000013.1:31204-125247 GCA_002811645.1 Corallochytrium limacisporum
GGGGGGTGGGGGTGGTTTGTATTGGGTCGTCGCAGGGGGGGCGAATGACCGGCCCTATTTCTATAATGAAAGTACTACGGGCCTGGCACGCACACGCACACCGCACACCGCCATCCCCGAGCTCCGTCATGGATTGGGGGCTACTGAATCAAAATCAAATTGTTGATCTGGATATTTTCATGTTAAATATATTTATGATTATAATCAAATCTAAAAAAGTCTAAAAAAATAAGTGGAGATATTTGTATATATAAAGTGATTGATTTTTGGATGATTATTTCCGGATCGTCTTAGGGGAGCTGAAACTCGAAAGTGGGCACTGGAAGGGTGAGGTTGTGGGGTGCGAGTTTCAAAAAGTTGCGTCAGGACGGGAGTGGGTCCTGACCTTGTGGCCGTTGCCGGTACGATCGCAACGGGCTATTTCGGGAGGTTTCTTCCCGATTCTGGTAGCCATCTGCATTTTGACCACTACCGAATTAGATTGTATGTTGATAGTTATAGACATAGCTACTATGGACGACTGGTAAGTTGTGGCTAGCTGTGGTTGAGAAACAGCAAAACGGAAGAAAATGGTAGAAAGACACCCTCCAGCAATTCAAAAGGACTGGACGGTGGAGTCATCGCTTCGCCCCAAATCCCTACAACCAGGTGCATCTCGAAGGCGGTCATTTCCTGCACTACAGAGCTCTACAGTCAAGGAACTGCTGGATCCGAAAACCCTGTTGAAGATCTACGCTTTGGTTTCCCTGGTCGTGTTCTTAGCAGCATTCACCGTTGTTCTGCAATGGCACACGAATGTGCCTTGGAGTCAACTATTATCCGTGGAAGAGTGGACAGTTGGAATAGAGGAAACAGATCCAAGGTCTAATTCTGACAATGGTAAGATTATGGACTATAGCGTTATGGCTCACTCGATTGACAGTTTTGACAACACAATGCTCAATCCGACAGTAGTCCTGCAACGTGCTACCGATGATAGTCCTGTCGTATTCTTGTCAGCTGCATTTATGGACCTGCAGATGCTGAACAATCCACAGAAAGCTACCATCGATCTCCACGATCATATTGCGTACCGGCCCATGGTGATTCATGCACAGATCAACACTGATGAGTTCGGCACGGACCTGGGGCTCTTCAAAGCAAACTGCGTCTTTGCGGTGAGGGACAAGGAAGAGGTCTTCAAAGTACCTGCAGAGTATAAATTCGAACCCGCGTTTCGGCCGGAGTCGGGCAAAAGCAATGAGGGTCTGTCCATGTATGCTCAGATTGAATGCAACCGCCCAGAGGCCATTGTGCGGGGTCTGCAGAGGCTCACAGATGGTGATTTGACCAAACTTGGAAAGCGTGAGTCCGCCATGATGGCTTCGTTGGAGATACTGAACGTACCAAACATGCATGTCCACATCAGTCCCGTGCACAAGTTTGTCAAAGAATCTCAGGCCTTTGTTGAGGTCATGCTGCAGGATTCAAGATGGCTGCGGAAATGGGAAGAAAACCAGAAGCGGGACGGTATCACAGAATACGAACCACGGATCGCTATGTGCGTGGCACCTCAAAGCGTGAAAACCATGCCTAAGGGAGCACTCAACTATCTTGAGTACCTCACCCACCATTTTTTGCTTGGTGTGCGTCGTATTCACATCTACCTTCACCGCGAAACACAGCGGAGTAAAACCTGGAACGCGCTGTACCGCAATTTCCTCAGCGCCGAGGGTCACCCATTGCATGCGACCATGCTCGGAGAGGACTGGAAGAACATGGAAGGCTTCAAAAAAGGGATTGACAACTGGGTGTTTAAGCACCACTGTTTGTGGACCAATCGGTATAACTACCATTACGTGATATTCTCCAACACAAAACGCTTCATTATGCCGGCTGAATCACAAATGCAAAGCAACTCCCTGCCCGGTGCAATCAATGCGCTGTTCAGGCGCCGGTCTGACCTGTCAGCCATTCTGATCCGCCACTGCACAGTCAACACGGGCTGTGAGGCGGACTATAGGCATGAGGAATTGATTACGCAGAAGTACAACAATTTCCCACAAGACGATTGCCGGGGATCGCCTGCGTTTGCTAGTGTAGTCGCCCGCCCGGACAAAGTCAACTTGTTGCGGCCAAATGCACCGTCTACAGACCACATGGAGGGCACCCGGGGGATCTTAGAACAGGGTGAGATGCACATGCGCGTGTACGATGCCGTCAAAAAGTGCAAGACGATCGAAGAGGTGGAAGACTTCCAGGCCACTGCCCTGCGCGACAACCGCATGCGAGCCTGGGGACCAGTGCTGAAACAGGCTGTCGAAGCCGGCATTGCCAAAATCTGGGGCTCACGCAGATTTCAGCATCTCGCAGACCGGGTCAACAAGCGGATCATCGCTAATCACACGCTAAGTACGGGCGTCTACGTGCCCTGGAAGGATCCTCGCGTGACCTTTGCCAAGCGCGAGGAAAAGAGGAAGAAGAAATTGGCTAGTCAGTCCTAGTTTCTTCACACCAGCCGGCTTGGTCTTCATCTCATCCATGCAGACATACAGACATACAGACATAGACTTGTTTCTGTGCTTTTCATCTTACATCGGCGTGACCATCGGTTTCCCAAAACCGTCGAGATTTCGGGTCCGTGCTCGGAGGAACGAAAGTGCGGCGCAAGTGAGCCCGGCGGGAAAAAGGGACTCCCCTTCCGGGCCCGGGGGACCTGTTTTTTTCCCTTTTTCTGCGAAGAAGTGGCGGCAGCTGAACGACTTGTGATTTCCTCCTCCCAATTAGCCTGTGCCCACTGGTCTTACACACACACACACACAACCCCGCCCCCCGGGGGCCCGGGGGGGGGGCCTCACGGGAGCGATTTGCGCAACCTCCCGCGGCAATCGCAGAATGCGAGCTGTCCGGACAAAGCCCCGGTCATTCTTTGGAAGGGTTTTCCACGAACTTCACTGGTTCTAACGCCGGCCTATCTTGGAATGGCGGGTGTGCTTCCTGTTTGTGTGTTGTGTGCTCTGTAAGGTATTTTCATGGTCATTAACCGTGGAAGTGATAAAGCAACAGGCATCCGTCGACAGGCTGTCGGGTTCGGGCTATGCAAGAGAAGACAGTAAGAAAAAGAACCATGGTGTCCTTGTGGACTCGCTTCGTTTACGGGACGTTTAACCCGATGATCCGCCTCCTCGCCGTCTTTGTGCGGGGCACCGCGGGCACCGATCTGGTGGACCGCAAGGCTGTGCAACCCAAGAAAATGCTAGAGCTGTACAGCTTCGAATGGTCCCCATATTGCCGCCTTGTTCGAGAAGTCTTGTGCGAGATGGAGATCGACTACATCCTCTATCCTGTGCCTCCTGGGGGTAAGCGCTACCGCAAGGATGCCATCAACCCGAAAATTGGCAAGGCCCGCATGCCCATGCTCCACGACCCCAACACGGGTGTGACCATGCACGAGTCCGACGAAATTGTTGACTACATCACTAAAACCTACAATGGCAAGCCCAGAGCAAACACTCACGGATGGAGACGTACCCTGGCTGTCTTTACCTCTGTGATTGCGACTCTGCTCGATCATGCCAATGTCATGCCCTGGTCCTTGGACTGGAGGGCTCTCTTCAAGGGTAGAATTGGCTATGCGGTCTTCCACACGATCGTCGCAGTGCCGTCCGCCGAGCCTCCCGCCAAGATGCTCGAGATCTATACCTTCGAATCCTCTCCTTACTCCATTCCTGCTCGTACGTATCTCGATGCCCTGCAGCTGCCGTATATCGTGCGCAACACGCCAAAGGGGCATTGGAAGGATTTGGGACCGCCATTTTTCAGGGAGAAGGTGTGGAAGGGTGACCGTGGCACCACACGCAATCGCAAGGCACTGCAAGCCCGAAGCAACTTTGTCCAGGTGCCTTACCTGGTTGACCCCAACACTGGTGTTGAGATGTACGAGTCGCAGAAGATCATTGCGTACCTTAAGAAAACCTACGAGTTGGAGAGAAAGACCAAGTGAAGCGCGTATGCTGTTTCCCAGCAGATCAAGTTTACTATATCGTCTTAGCATCTGCGGACACCTCGCCACCGTGGTGTGTTTCTGATCAGCATGCAAACTGTTACATGCACATGTTGAAAGGAACTCTTCCCAAGTGACCGGATGCATATATGCGCTTCTGTAGTGCGTAGGATGTGTTTCGTGACCGATCACCATGCCAGCCCGCCTTCCGGAGTCCCGGACTCGCGCTGATCGTGTCCCGTGCTCCCCTGGCCGCCTTTCTCGCACTTCGCGGGTGCCCGTCGCTCTGCCGCTCTTGTTTTCTCTCTCTCTCTCTCTCTCTGTGTCTCTCTCTCTGTTGGCTGGGCGAGAGTTGAAACAAATCAATTGCTACTGGGGAGTCTATTTTCCTCAACGTAGTACTCTGTCTATGAGTCATAATAATCAAATACCGTATATAATATTCATTTTTTAATATGAATTTAGAATGATTTATTACAATATTAAAATGTTCCGTATACCAGCGAATCATACTGCGCTGTACGGTACTGGACGTACGGCGCATTCTATTTTGGACGGTTGGCTAAAAAAGCCAAAGCGACGTTGCACCACCGACTGACCGGTTCGTTGACTATGAAAAGCCGGATCCTCTCCTGCTCGCTGTTTCATGTTCGGTGGATCGAGAATGATGCGTATTTATTTACCCAAACACTTCGCAGGACTGTCTTGTGACACCCGTTCTCTCCTCCCCTACGTACTCGTGCAGAAGATGGTGGTGTGCCGTGCAGTGCTATATATACGAAATCCTCCGGGCTTGGAAAAATGGGGAAAACGGGAAAAAGGGGGAGGGGGGGCTCTCTTCACACTCTCTCCCTCTCTCTGTCTGTGTCTCTGGCGTTTGGTTTTGGGCCAGCTGCCCGTCACCCGGCCGCCCCCCCCCCCCGCGGGGGAAAATCCTTTTTGTGCCGCGAAGCGCGCCCCTTTTAAAGGAAGAAAGCGCTACGGTGGGAAGTGGGGCTCTCGGTCCTCTGCGTAAGATTGTCAGCTGACGGCGATTCGCTTAAGATAGCGCACGGAAGGCCGGCCCCCTGGGGGGGGTTCAGCCCATAACGCGGCCGTTTTGGCAGGCCCGGCGACTGACAATTCGATGATTCTATGGGATCAGTAGGCGCGTACGCAATATACACACTGCCCGGGGCTGGTTTGTTTTGGTTGTTAAGTGTTCCCCCGGAATCATCCCCGTACTCATACGCAGGAGATAGAGCGTCCGGTGTCTTCGGCATCCAACTAGCCGTTATCAGCATGGTTCCCTCCCTTTGCACCTGCATATGGTCGAGCCTTGCGCGGTGTGGGAGCGAGTATCGCGTTGCATGTACACAGTCACCGAAGAACACAACCAAGAACGATATTGGCAGATTGAGGGTTAGAAAATTGCCAGCAACAATCGTCTTCGTTTTGCATGTGCAAACAGCAGAGACATCTTGTCTGCAGAAACCGATCGGTACGCTACTGTTTCCTTCGATTACTCGAGAGTTCGTCGCAGCAGGTCGCAAGTCAGAGACGTTTGCCTGTTGCAGTTTCCACTTTCCTGAACTCTTTTATACTTTTGCAACAGAACCCTTATCAGTGGTCACGGGCCACAACTCCGAAGCACGGGGGAGAGAGAGAACCCAAAGACAACGGGTCCGCTGCTGCACGACTCACGCAGTAACCCGGCAGCAGCTTGGGTGATCGAAATGCCGATGGTTTCAGGTTGAGCACTCATCAGTTCTTAGTAGTGTACACCAACCAACAAGGACTTGTGACTCTGGGACAGTAGGGTGAGGCTTGTTCATCAACTTTCTTCTTTTGGTGTCTGTCTTGGTTGCGGACCTTTTCCGACCATGTTGTCCTTCCTGCTTTTTCCAATGCTCGTATTTCGGTTTTGGCACACACTCCCGGTTGCTGATGACGAAGGTACAGGTAAGAAATCATCACATATTCATTATGCACTGTAAGACGAGGACACGGGCATAATTTCACCAGCTGGCAACACCAGGTACCGCAACAACCCCACTCCCCTTTGACCCTCCAACACACACTCCCCAACAAAAAAATTAAAGCATACGCGGGGTCCAACACCAAATAGAGCAATTCCAACGCACTCACTACCAACTTAATAGCATTAACAAAGCGGATTCCAGCTGGGATGAATATGCCAAACTGTGCGATAAAAGCAAAACCAAAATACGAAAAAGACGAACGCAGTTATTGATAGGAGAGGAATGGGCCATAAATTCAGTAAAGGGAAGAGCACACGAGCTTCTTGCGCGACGAACGGTGCCCTTGTGTGCGCGACGATCATCAGCGGCAACCTCTTTTCATTCTCATTATTGGCTTTTGCTTACGGCAGATATGTTGCAAGATGGTCCTTCCTATGCTTGCCGTTGGTATGAGTGTATTGTGTGCAGATTCACCATTACATGGTGGTTGTTTCGTAGTTGGTGGATGGTGGATCGTCTGTGCGTGCCTGTGTGTCGTGCTGAACCATGCTTTCTGCGGATCGCGAACCTAATCAATAGAATGATGTGATACGCACCGGAGGTAGTGTGGACCAAGTGCAATTTTAACAGGACTGGCTTGTTCATCTACATCTCCTCCCGAAACTTTGTGCTGGTGATCACCTGTCTGCACGCCTCCCGAGACAGACAGAACAATTCCCCACCCAAAATTGCTTCTCTCGTCTCCCTGCCTTTATGGCACGGCTTTTGGCCTGACCCTGATGCGGGTGCGGGTGCTGTCGGTCAGGCAGCGGAGTCGATTGGCAACTGTTTGGCTACCGAATCTGGGGTTCGATGAGTCCTGCGCATATCGCTACGTCGGATCGTATAACGCGCGTGTGCCGTCCGGCGGAGGAATCATTTGGTTTATAAGGGGAAGAACTGTGGAGTGTGGGTGGCGAGGGTGACTGCGGAGAAGCCCGAAAAGGGGAACGGGGGAGGAAGGAAGCAAGGAAAATTTGAATAAAATGGGGGCAGTACGCAGCGGTCTAGGAAGAATGTAATTCATCGCCGAGTATTCGTAGTCCGCCCCAGCCTTTCCATTTCCTGCCGGCGTGTTTTTTTTTGGGTTCGGTGCCTTAGTACCTTATGGCTCTGGTCTTGGGATCTGGGCTTCTGCAACTTTCTCTGTGCGAGGGTGTGTGTTTATGTTACTTTCTCGTTTGCTGCACAGACAGACGCAGACACCGCTCTGACCAGGATGCTCCTGCGTGGGCTGCATGTGCTTACCCTCATGTTTGTTGATGATGAAGGTGTTGCTGTGTCTTTAACGTATGGGTCAGAGGGGGCGCGTATGCCGAGGACATCGAAGATGCACTACGAACAGACACAACCACAAGGATATGCAATGAATGGGATCCCGTGTGTAACGGCACCGGAACCTTGTTGTTCGTGTCGCTGCTTCAACTCGTTGGCTTTTTCGAATGCGCAGAAGACTTCCAATCTGCAAGTTACTATTTCATGAACCGGTTTGCGCAGCGCAGTCATTTTCAGATATCGCCTTGCCCACTGGCTTTTATGAAATACTGCGATCATCCTACGGTATCCGGGATGCTTCCCTCCCGAAGGCGTCACACAACGCATATGTGTCCATCCAACAATTGGTAGCGCTACCCACATCCACCGCCCGCAAAGCGCATAGCGAAAGAAGACGCGGAGTTGGAACCATCCATCCAACTGCGCCCAACATGGTGCTGACAAACTCTGAAGTCGCTGTCATGGATGCGAATGCATGTTCTCGCCACAAGGACCATCCCGTCTACGGTTAGTATTTCCAATTAGGGTGCGCCGATGCCATACTGCATACAATACAACCGTTCTCAATCCCGTTGCCACTCATGGTGCTGACAAGTCGCTGCGTATCATCGAAGAACCACCGAAAGGAACCCATGTCGAAGTTCGGCTCCTCCGATTTAGATTGAGCACCGACACCTCTGCCGCCTCCCGTCTGTTCTTGTTCTGCCTGCCTTCCTTCTCTTTCTTTGTTTGCTCGAGATTTCTCACCGTTTTGCTCTCTGCACTCAACCGTGGGGTTCAATATAGTAACGGACGGTACCGGGGAAAAAGCAAAATTTTGGAAGTGGCACCGCGAAAAGAAAAAGGGGAAGCTTTACGCTCGAGGGTGAGGGCGGAAGGGCGGTGGGAGGGGGCCCGCCGGAGAGAGGGGAGGGGGGGGGAAGGGGGGAGGGGGGGAGAGGAAGCGGGAGGAAGGGACGGGAAGCTCCAACGCAAAATAGAATACACCGCCCAGTGTCAATAAAGTTCCGATGGGGGGCAGGGGGGAGGCCCGAGTGAACCGCGGCAAGGCACCGTAGCCATCGGCGGAAAATTAAAATTAAGAAGAGAGGAGGGGGAGAGAACAGAGAGAGTCCGAAGAGCGAGAGCGGTCCACGGGAACCAAAGGAGAACACCAGTAGAGATCGACAGGATAGATACAGGAACAGTCAAATCAAAAATTCTCTTCTCGGGTCGCAAAGAAAAATGAATACTTTAGATATGGACAGCCACTTGGGACAAAAAAGCCACGGTGGCAGCGCGCGACATCCTGATCCATCAATCGGTGACAGATTACTGATTCCATTGTTGCTTAAAGTGGTGAGGGATTTAAGATTCTTCTAACAACCTTACAGTCCTCCGCATACTGGATCGCAGAGTCCTGGAAACAAAGGCAGACGCGCTGGGAGCAAACGGAGCTGTTGGTACTCGAACAACATCGACACCAACCCAACGAAACGAACCATGGATCAGGAAGAGATAGAAAAAAGAAATAGGGACCTGACTACGACAGATACTCGTACCAATACTGAAGCATTGGTGTGACGGAACGGAGATTTTGAAGAAGAAGAAAAAAAAAGGAAGAAAATTTCGGGACGCGAAGGTAAAACAAAAAGGAAGACGCGAGAGCAAAGGAAGCATCCACTGATCAAAAATTTCCTGAGTGGACGAAAAAAGGGAGTGGTTCCTGATGCTTAGAATGGCAGTGGCTCCAGAGGGAACAAATGTGAGAGAACGGGCTGACGGATACGCGGGAAACGAATAACTCTGGTGACCACCATCACATCGAGAACCCGAAAGTGTGTGAGCTTGAGAGTGAGAACGAACAGTGAGAGCGTGAGTGAACAGAGCAGGAATATTTTCTCGCGCCTTTCCCGCCCCCTTCCCCTACCTCTTCTCCAGCCCAGTGGTTGCAGCGTTTGGTTTTCGTCTGCGTGCCGTCATCCGTTTTGGCCCGCCGCCCGCCCGTTCTTCCTAATCGTTAGGTCGCCCCTCGTCCCTGTATCCGCATCTGCGCCGCAAAAACGTCCATTTTCTAATCTGCGCCCGAAATTGTTCTTCTCAAGTCACCGCGTTGCACGTCCCCAACCCTTGCCGTCAATGTGCCAACATTTTCCCCATTGTTCTCGTTATATTTTTCCTGGGGGCAGTTGCCCCAACATCCCTTCCCAAGAGGAAACTGTGAAACCGCAAAGCGGGAGGCTCCGAGTACCCAGAGAACGCAAATAAGAAGCGAAAGATCACCGTGTCCCCGGTCACTGGCAGCGCGCAAAAAGAAAAGAAGGAAAAAAAAATATAAAAAAAATATAGGGAAGCGAGGGGCGGTGGAGAGGGTACCCGAGGGTGGCCAAGGGAGAGGATGGGGGGGGGGGGGGGGGACGGACCCTATGACCACCGGGGAGACGGACAACAGAATACTGGCTGTCGTTTGGTCGTCTCCGGTTCGTCCGCCAGTTGTGCTAATAGTTCTGGTATGGCCAATGGTGTGCTCGAGATCAATTCAGGAAATATATAGACATATATCGAATTGATCAAATGATATATCAAGAACATCAGGATAATATGTGCTTTTCTAGAGGGGCGAACGCATTCATTAGGGCCTGAGAAAGGGGCAAGGAATGTGGTCCCAAAGGCGAGGATGGGTGCAGGGACAGGCGGGCGCGCAGTAGGGAGGGAAAAAACTGACACCACCACCAATACACCCCAAGCAAACCTCCTTTGGTCTCCCCGTTGGTTTTTCCCGATATCCTCCATCGCTCGCTCGCGTTTCCTCCTTCCCATCTGGTCTCTTGCTGGGACCCCATTTCTACGGAGCAGCAGTGTCCCGCAGTACAGTATCCCATTTGTTTATGAACCGATGGCTCGCGAGGGCGAGAGGAAAAAAGGGGTGGGGGAGGGGGGGGGGAGGAAGGGGCATTCCAATTCGCAGCCCTTTCCGACGAAATTGAACTAGAATACTCTAGAGGAAGAGGAGGATAATGGTGAAACTGTGGAGAAATACAGGCAAAATGTATGGCGACGACAAAAAACGGACAGCCCCACCCCGGACCAGGTCCACCACCACCAATTTTTCCACACTGAAGTGAGAATTCCTCTAGGGAAGGGACGGTGGCCAATATGCCCTTGGCCCATAGGCCACCTTCTCCGTCAATAGAGTATTTGCCCCCGAACTGAGGCAATAAAGCCCCCCTCCCCTCCTCCCCCGGCCTAGTGTGTCACAACTGGGTCACTGAGTGGTGCTACAGAATTTTTTCCCTTACCGTGTTGCTCGACGCTCCCACAGGATCGACGGTGGCAGACAATAGGCACGTTGTCTCTTCTTCTTCTCAACGGCTGCGGAGTTTGGTAAGTACAGAGTCTCTGTTCTAGTGAACTGCAATACTAAATACATGGGACCAGCTGAACAGACCGAGAAAATGACAACGTGGACTACCCCGCACAGAACAAGGCAGGCCACGCCAACGCCTTGTGGAACAACCCGAAACGCTGCGGCGCTAATTGTGCTTTGCGGGTGTTGTTGTGTGCGTGTGTGTGAGCGGCGGACACTGAGGTTTCCGACAACCGTGGATTTTTTTCTTTTTTGCTTCAGTAGCGAACCTCTGGAATGCCAGGGTGGTTTTCTATTTTCTTGTTGTATTGCTGCTAGGAGATGTGAGGGATCGTAGTACACTGCTTCTTTGGTAGGCGCTTCCCAAAATGTTGATACATTGGTCATATAGAGTCGCAGAGACCATTTAGCAGGAACTAAAAGGGGAGGGACTGAGGGATGTATGATGCTTCTCACTCCCTTGACAGTTGGCGTCCGCGGTAATTGACTTAGGGCTATCACTGAACCAACCAAATTTCAATATATTTAATAGGCATTGCTACCTGCTTGTGAAACGTCACCTGTCAACGAGGAGCACCCGCCCGTCGCCGAGTTGGTACCTCGAAAGCCATCTCACGGCTTCCGGGTGAAACTTCAGTAATTTCACCACAGAATCTCCTCTGCAAGAGACATCCGAAGGTGGATTTCCCAAATACCGCAAAACGATAGTGATTGAAGGATCATCCACACAGATTATCACTACCACCGGTTGCACGGGCTCATCATGCCAGTGGTATATGTTGACTGAGGAGTCCAATCATCTTGGGAATTCGTTTCGTTCGTTCGAGTCTTTGTAATCGGTTCTGCGAGATTAGTTTTCGTTTTGTGGTTGTTCCGTTGAATTCCATTTTCGTTGGCATTTCTGCATTAGTTTCGGGGTTTCAACGAAAGCTCCGTCGTTACTCTCGTCGGTCCCCCAAGCTTCTGTACATGTGTCGTCGGCCTGCCTGTATCCCACCGTTTCCATCGTTTCATGCTCCGACTGTTCCAACTTAGTTTTTTCTGTCTGATTCTGAAACTTTCTCTTTGCCACTCCTCGTCGTATCGAAAATTGTTCCGCACATCACTGGATCCCAAGCAAGAAGAGTATCATTAGAGTTTACGCGATAGCATGAAACGAAGATATGGGCCGCTCCCCTCCTGCACGCCTCATGTACAAGTGGTGTGTAGCCAGATCACAAAGTCACGTCCCTGTTTCATTTTCCCGCGCATGGAGTGAGAGGCTAGGGGGCTTACGGTACGTCGTAAGAATTCAATGGACACGTCAGCGGCAAGCAGCCGGGTTAATACGAAACAGAAGGGACATGGGAACTGTGTGAGTACATTACGGAACACGTTTACAAACGGGTTTATTATTGCATGGCAGAGGTGTCATGTCAGCGTTTAAGTGTTTTTTACTTCCGCTCCAAAGGCTTGCAATGCACGACTCGATAAAGGGAGCATTCCACCACATTTTTGACGCGCGGCCCACCCCCCACACAAGCCATACGGGAAGAGAGCGAGGGGACCAGAGAGACCTACGACGCAAGAGCACGCTCAGCCCCTCGTTGCCAACTTCACCACACACCACCACAGGAGCAGCGGGGTAATCGGAAACGGCTCCCACAAAAATGTCAAGAATACGAAATGCCAAAACGGAAAAAGAAACGGGATCCATTCCAAGACTCCACCGCTAGATTTTTACCTTTTCCTTAATATTGGCACGGGCCGGAGACCCTAGTTTTAGGTCCAGCCCAACTCTGGCGCCGACCGGGCGATTGCTATCTCTCCCCAAAAAGAGGAAAAAATGCTGAGGCCGGAAAGGCGGGGAATGTGGTCCGTCAGCAGACCCGTCTTCTGCGCCGTTGCAGGGTAGGAATCCTCATGTATATATTTGTATGGGAAAGGCAGGTCTAAAGGGTACGCGATAACGTAATTATATGAATGAAGATCGGCCGAGAAGGGGAGACAGTCGCTGCCTGATCTCATAATCCACATTTGATAGTGATCCATCTGTGTATGCCCCCATCTTCTTTTCTTTTTTGTTGTCATTTGAACGAGTTGGACAGGTTTCGAAAAAAATGAACATTGAATTCATTGAGTTAACATTCATTCATAGATTGCAAATGCAGGAAAGGGATGAAACAGGTAATGGTGCTGTTCCATATGTCAAGCACGAAACCGAAGCCAACGAGACAGGTAAGTGACAGTATTTATACGTACTTTCTTCGGCCAAACTATTCGGAGATGGCAATCTCGTGACCTTGGCATTGGCCGGAGACCCTGGCTCTCCACACCTCGCTGTCTCACTCTCTCACTCTCTGTCTCTCTCTCTCTCTCGTCCAGCCTTTTCCTCGATTTGTTTTCCCTGTTTTGTTCCCTTTTTTTCTCCCTTGCATTTCCGATGTAAATCCTTCCGTCTGTCCCTCGCCATGTCTCGCGCGCGCGCACAACGGCGGTGGCGTCAAATTGACTGGGCCCTCTCCTCGCCCCCCCCCCCCCGGGGGGGGCGCCCAGACAAACAACACATCATTTTCAAGGGAGCCGAGGAAAGAACACAACTCTCTCGGTTTAGAAGGATGCATGGTGTACCAGAGAGGGAGAATAGGAGAAAGAAACGGGAAAAAAAATAAAGAAGAGAGAGAAACCGAAAGAGCGATCGGGCTCGTGCGCTGGGGTGTCCGGTGTCCAGACAGCGGGGGGCTCACAGCAGCCACTCTGTGTGTTTTTCTTTCCTTTTTCGCTTGGTTTCGTTCGCTGGCTTCGTCTTCTCACATTCCAACGCCACTACATTTCACGCGCGAAAAGGCAATTTGTCAGTTTCCCTCCAATTTCGTTAGGTAATTGTGAATGAAATTGTTGGGCGTAGAAAATCGATGGAGGAGTCATTTTTGCATTCACCATGGAGAGACCAATTATAGATCTCATTCCTTTCATCTGTGATGAGGTGCTGCCGACATATTGATAATGCAACGTGACCTTTACGGGTCGCATAACAATCAACACACAGTCACCGCCCCCAGGCACCCCGTGCCGGCCACGGAGCAACCGGCAGCGTTACGGGCAGCTTTGGGACAATCACCTCATGGCTAACACAGAGGTTTGCCACTGTCTTGCGCTGGTTCGGTCCTGGCTCCGGCTCCTGACCGACACAGGGATACATGTGTCCACCCACCTCCCGTCACAGCAACCAGACAGAAAACATTCCCGTTCCTGCTGATGTAGTCAGCATTAGCGGAGGAAATAAACCAATAAAATCCCATCGTTCCGCAGTGTTCTGGCTGCGCACCATTGAAATGTCACTTGCTGAGTACTATTCCTATTATATAAAACATAGGCGGCAGTGAGCCTCTCATCGTCATCAAATCTGATCGGGCGTTCCATGGCCCTGTTAATGAGATTTGCCATGTATGAGGATTATTTGATCACCGGGGCAGTCTATAGCTCTCCCATGTACACACGCGTGCAAACACAAAAACCCCCGCATGCAGGCAACATACAGCAAATCTAGACATGCACACGCATGAGGAGGATAGGATGCATCCAAGCCATCATGTCCCAGCCATTCATTCATCTTCGTAGCCAATTAGGTGCTTTGGATGTTGCAGAGTGCATGCTACCTGTCTGCTTAAGCCATGCCGTCTGACCGCCATGCTAGCCAAGGCTCTGAGGATTCAGATTGCGGGCTTCTGTCCGGTAACTAGCGTACCTGTCGAACTTTGCTCGATGCTTATCTTCTTGGTTCCTCCATATCTGATAGTACACTCATATCTTGTGCACAGTAGTGGTCATCCTTTGTACCGATTCTACGAGGGTTGAGCCGAAACGGTCAGGAACAGCCCAGTCATTCGGATCTCCGGATGTGCTGGGAGTCAGGGCTTCGGTGAACTCCAGGACGGTGGGATTGTCTGTTGCGCCATCATCTGTACCCGCTGATTTGGGACATTCAAAAGCCATACAAACGAAGAACAGGAGCGCCCAATTCAATTCGTCTTCAGTACAGGATGGCGTCTGATGTAAACGGTAAAGTCTTGTATTGATTTCGTGATGGGAGTTTTCAAGTGCATTGTGATTTGCTCTAACTAAAACAGTGAATGCCAAGATGAATCAAGGATGTCAGGTTCATCTGAACATCGTGAGTTGCATGCAAATGATGATGGGGATAATGATGACACATCCAATATGGGAATTGCTGCAGGTTATTCCTTCTTAGCCTTCTTGGACTTCTTCTCCTTCTTGTCCTTCTTTTCCTTCTTCTCCTTTTTGCTCTTCTTGCTCTTCTTCTCTTTCTTGTCAGACTCATCCTCAGAGCTAGAGGACTCATGCTTGCGCTTCGAGCGTTCGTCGGCCTGCAATTCCTGGACAAGAGACGGTGTCGCGGCAGCCGCTCCGGTGGTCTGTGACATGGTGACTTCACCACCGTTAGCCTCAGCCAGCTCACGATAGTCGACATATCCCTTCTTCCAGTCAGATGGAGTATTCTCGTTGGGCCGCCCGTACTTGTCGAGCTTGCCCTCGGTAATCAGCTTCTTCTTCATCTGTGCCTTCGGACCCAGTCCCCAACGGCGTGGGTACGTGTCCCGCTCCATGATAACACGCTTGATCTTGGCGACAATGCCATGGTCACAGGTGGCCATTACGGCCGTGGTCATCTGTGCAATGGCCAGGGCAATAGCTTCACCCTTTGTGGAGATCAACACAACCTCCTCGTCCACTTCTATTCCGTTTTCGTAACGCAGCAGACCGGGAACCATGAGCTTGGCACCGTAGCAGATGGCGTTCACGGCAGTGTCCTTTACAACAATGCGCTTGTGGCCAATGAGCAAACGCTCAAGCGGGAACACGATACGCCTCAGGTACGATTCATCACGGTTGTGGTCGTACATCCACTGGGCATCCAGGATGTCGTGCATGGTGCAAGAATGATCCATTTCACTGACCACACCAGAGCGACTGCGGCGCAGTTCCTGCATATGTCCACCGACACCCAACATAAGTCCCAGATGCACACACAGGGTACGAATGTAAGTACCAGCCTGGCAGCTGACCCGGAAGATGGCCAAATTTCGCTGATCATCGAATTCTAGAAGCTCGTTCTCGTAAATTGTGCGAATTCGCAGCTGCCGCTTCACCGCAGAGATCAACGGAGGGCGCTGGAAAAGTGCACCAGTCAATTGCTCCAGACCACGGACAACTTTAGCCTTATCCACAGCACCATGTAGACGTGCTATGCAGATATATTCCTTTCCGGCACCCTGTTGACTCTTAACCAGGCGCGTGGCCCGCTCGATGCAAACAATCAGACAACCAGTGACCTTGGGATCCAGAGTACCAGAGTGACCTGTCTTCTCAACGCGCAAAATGCGCTTGATCCAAGCAACAACTTCATGACTGCTCGGGTTGGCCGGCTTGTCAAGGTTCACGAAACCGTAGCGGACGTAATCCTCAATGGGACGCTTCAGAGGAGATGAACCCGCCGGAATTGGTGTGTAGTGTCCGGTACGTACATTGAGAGAATCATAGTTTTTGAGAAGCAGAGGCCACTTCGAAGTATCAAGCGTGGGCTTCAGATCCTCTGGTTGGATTTTGTATTCGGCATCTGCCGATGTCTTGGACTTCTTTGACTCCTTGCCCATGGTTAAGAGTAGTCTTACCCGTTCCTTCAAACCCGAACAAGATGTACTGATCAATGCATAACTATATTAAAACCGAATATCGGATACATACACATCTAAATAGCTCAACGTTGTACGTCATAGAGTACTTGCAGTGAGCGATTTATAAATGTTGTTGAGTTTCTTGTGAAGTATCATCAGCCGCATACCTACAGAACATAACGATTTCGGCTTTGCCGTACCTCGTAAATGTAGTTCACCAACCTTTGGCACAAGGGGTACAAGGCACACACACACCCCCTGCAGGCTGCGTGGTGTGTGCTCCTGCCCTCCATATCTACGGTACACGGAGGAGGCGGCAAGGGGGACGAAATATTAAGTTGAAAACCAAACGTCCGTTCTCTCAGGAGGGGGGGGGGTGCCCATTTTCCTATGGTACACCCGTCCCGAGCCTGACCCTTACATAATCGCTGTGGGTACCGGTGGTATAGAAAAACGTTAAGGAGGTCCTCGGGGGTGAGGGTGCCGAGTGTGCACAAAGTACCAGGCCGGCCCATAAGGCGTAGGACCACATGGGGGGAGGGGGAGGCGGAGGCGGATTGGCAAGCAGACCCGAACGGGGGCCTATTTTAGAAGAGCGCAAGCGACCTCAAACTTGGCTTGCCGATTTTGCAACTTATTGAGATGTGGGGCTCGCGAGGCCATCAAGTCAGTAGCAACGACCAATCGACTTTTGCATTAGTAGAAACACAGGGACAAAGTAAACTCTATGAAGATGATGTTTAATGTCCAAGAATTGAAATCAAAGATGAATGCACACTGTTGGTCAGGAATCAAACTTGAGACGTTTGGCGGCCGATGAGTTCTTTGCATCGTCAAGCACACGCTTATTGGGGTGATCAATGTCATGATTAAGCTTCCGAGGTAAATCTTCTGAATGGGTTGGCAATGGTTCCGAGGTGAACCAAGGATCTTTGAGACAATCAGTTGCTGTGGCACGCTTGACTGGATCATACACGAACATGGGTGCCATGAACTTGATCGTATCTCGAGTTGTGGCTGTGAAAATCGTTTCGAGTGGCACTGTCGGGTATTTTTCCATTTTGATGAAGTTGTAGTTTGGCAAAGATTCCACACTGGGCCACTGTTCCACTGTGGGTGTGCCAAACGTCTGATAGATCTTCTGGAGCTGATCTATCTCGGTTCCTCCGGGAAGTAATGGTCGACGAAGCATCATTTCTGCCAGGATGCATCCAGTTGCCCACATATCAACGCCAACGCTGTATTGTTTGGCTCCTAGCAGCAGTTCTGGGCTCCTGTACCATACCGTTACAACTCGGTTGGTCATGTCAATGTCTGGACTCGCAGCGTAGCGAGCCATACCAAAATCAGTGATCTTCAATTGTCCATCGGACCCAATCAGCAAGTTATTTGGCTTCATATCCCTGTGCAGAATCCACAGCTTGTGCATGTGCTCCAGACCCAAGAGCATTTGATGCATATAGGACTTAATATCTGAAGGCTCCAAGACAATATTCCTGTCCTTGATCACGACCTCCATGTCTGTGAACATATAGTCAAATACCAAGTGCGTGATCTTATCCTCTGTGTACACATCATGCAAAGTAATAATATTTGGATGTTGTACTTCCTTCAGAATCTTGATTTCTCGCATTGATGGAATGCTGATTCCGTTTTCTCGCTCGTCTCGATCCCGTTTCATTTTCTTCACAGCCACTTCGAATCCATCGCTCTTCCGCCGACCGGCAAATACAGTAGCATAGGTACCGCGACCAAGAAATTTGATTAGCTCATATGTATGAACAACTTTTCCGGCTCCATTGATGTGCATACCCGTAGGAGCAGCAGTCGAGCTACCACCACCCGTATCCGATGACGCGACCATACTTATTTTCAGCTGGATGCTGATTGCTGACAATTCTACATTACTAGTTCACCAACGCCTTCGCATGACAAACATCACAATTCCTTCTTGGATAGGACATTGGACGTGCTCTCCAGCGATTGTGAACCCTCACTGTATCCGAAATACCTCGTCGTTCTGAAAGATATTGTTGGAGACAGTCTTGGTCCACTTACATCAGACACCAACACTGCCCCTCACCCCCGCCGCCGCCGCTTTCTAGCGGCTCACTGGCAGTTCGGTCGGGTTCCGAACAAAGGATAACCTCATTATTCGAATTAAAGGCAACACACTTCTGGGGGTTCAGTGTTAAAGACCGACTTTGTCACACCTTTTCCAGCAAAAGAAAGACTTGGCGTAATTATTGCGTTGAATGTTTTCGGATACCACCACCTGGCGGTACTGCTTCCACACAGTGGCTATTCCAGTTTTGTTTGTTGTTGTTGCTTTCCGCTTTCGGGATGTGCCTGAGGAAATGAGAGGCATTCTCTCACCGCAAGTTCGGCCCCAGGACAGTTCATGCGGTACAATCGATGAGGAATAATGATCAACGATGGAGGTTCCAACAAATGATGAATTGAAGGGTGAATGCCCCTTCAAATGTGGGTCGATAATGAAGGATGGAATTGCTGTTGCTGATGATCATAGCTTCGCAACTCAATCGGAGGAATTGCACACTGTCTGACCATGCAGCTCCACCGGTCGCAACGCACGCATTTCTTTGTGCTTAGACCATTCTTCGACATGGGTGGCCTTGTTTTACATCATCTCGGGGAATTTGCATAGAAATTAAATGGGGGAACGTAATGGAAACCAGTATAGATAAGGTACGTGAGCTGAGGAACTTGTGAACGAATCACATAGCGTAACCATGATCATCGCTTAAACTGCAGAATTGGGGTATAATATTGCGGCGGAGCGGTGGAGAAGGAGGGAAGAAGGAGCAGTCAGTCAGAAGACAAGCCATTCGACTTTGTGTACTACCCTTCACTACGAAATTCACTATTGTTTTGAAGGATGACTGACACCGAACCACCCCGTCCCACGGGTGCCCCTGAGACCATGGAGCCAGTCGATCTGGATCTCGTTACTTCTCGTGTTTACGTAGGTAACTTGGCTTGGAGCGTTCGCTGGCAAGACCTAAAGGACCATATGAGAGTGGTCGGAAATGTCACGTACGCAACTGTGCTGCAATCTCCAGATGGACGAAGCCGAGGATGCGGTATTGTGGAGTATGAAACCATTGAGGAAGCAAAAACAGCTATTCTTCAAATGACGGACACGGAATTGAGTGGGAGGAAAATATTTGTCCGCAAAGACCGCGAAGCTCAGGATCCCTCTGATACATCAGCTGTCGATTGTCAGATCTTTGTTGGCAACCTCGATTGGGGTGTATCTTGGCAGGACCTCAAGGACATTTTCTCACAGTTTGGGGAAGTTTTGCGTGCAGACGTAGCCACTGACTTCAGAAGACGTAGCAGGGGTTATGGAACGGTTCGATTTGCGACGCCTGAAGCCGCAACCCAGGCTATCGAGGCATTTGATGGTAAGCCCCTGAGCGATAAATATGAGAGGCCACTTCAGGTCCGGCATGACCAGAAGGCGAATCAGTATCGCATGGGCAATCGCGGGGGCCGCGGGGGCCGCGGTCGCGGTAGTTTCAGGCCATGAGTAACTCTTTGCAGTACGGGCCAGCTGCTATCATTGTTAGCTGCTGAAGCATCTGTGTTCTCCTATTTTGCTTCTTGAGCCTTTCATTGTTTGGGATGTACATGAGGATTTATGAGTATACATTTAAAGAAGACATGGTAAATTGAATGTACTGCACAAGTACTGAGGATAAGGCATCCGTCTCCTTCGTGATCTCGAGGAGATTTGTGAGTGAAACAAATACAGTCTACTAACCTTTCAAACAAATCAGTGTTGACATTCTGAGCGCCGCAGAAAGGACGTCAGTGTCCGCTCTGTGCGTCATTGTATTGACGGTCACGTTTTCAGACATCAAAGCAAGCGATGCCAAAAGAATTGTCTTGCATAAACTCGTGACGAAGGACATCGGTAGACTTCGGGTCTACACGGAGTTTGATGGCATCGAGTTTCTGATCCATCATGTCCTTCAGACTGTTCCACTCATCCACCATTTCCTTCGAATCGTAGACTTTAAAGTACGACCGAATGATGCCGAGTTCCAGTTTTAACTGAAGGTAGCCATTGATGCCTCCCTGCGCCTTTGACACTTCTTCACGGAAGGTGGAAATCAGAAGGGTGCCAATCTCACCCATGACTGTGGTAAGGAGATTGGGCATTGTGCAACTCACTTCGGCGTGGACCACAGTGAGCAATATGGTAATTTCGCGCACGGCATTGCGCACCTTGGTCGGTGGATTCCACTTAGCCCATTCTGGACCAGGGTCGAATAGAGAGTTGACCATGCGTACTAATCGACCCTTCTTTAGCCGCAAGTAAGTAGCCGATGCAGCTTCATACAAGTTCTGAATGTTTTCACTTAATACATCAATCTGGGAAGTCATGTCCTCATCGAAGGCTTCAAGGTAGAATGCGTGAATATCTCCCAGAACCTCCGCATTCAGATACTCAATGTTACCCATGAGGGCAAGGAGTGTGAGCTCCGGACTTTTGCTAGCGTCGTTTCCAATTTCGTGTAGAGGAGTTGTTGAGATGAAAGTAGTCTTGCGAGTGCCTCTGCTGGTTTGGTGTGCCTTCACCTGTTCGTTAAACTGCTTTACAGCTTGTTCAATGAGATACCGGATGCTTTTCGCCAGGCCAGCAGTCATGTCACCCAAATTCTCACGAAGACTTTCAGTACCGACGTACTTGGTACCATCTAGCCCACAGATGCGCGTATTTACACGACCAATCGTCTCTAGATACTTCACTGTCGCCTTCACTGTACCATGAAAACTTCGCGGCAGCTGCGTACATCCGTGACGCTCACTGATCAAAAGATCTTCTGTGTCTGCCAAGCGCCCGCATATGGTCTTGCTATTTTCCATAACGAGCTGGACAATCATAATCTTGATGCCTTCTACGTACCTTGTGCACCTGTCGATAACCTTTGGAGCTAACTTTAACTGCTTCAAGAACGCCAAGGTCCGCGCAGACGTGGTGTCCAACTCAATGAAACTGTTCAAAGTACCCTTCGTCGCAGGGAGAGCAATGTCTTGATCTGGCAAATGCCGTTCCACTAAACCCACGTATTCTAAGATTAGGTCCAGCATGAGGTCGTTGAAGTCATCTCGAGTACGCAAGGGCCTTACAGGAACTGGTTTGAGAGTTTCCTCCATGGAGGCCTCAAAAAGATTTGGATTGGAATCGTTACCCTTCCTCTTTAAGGCATCTGAAGATCTCAGCGGTGATCCAGGGCTCTGGGGTTCCTTGGCACCGGCCAGCGCTTGCATGGACGCAGCTTGGGCGGCTTGAAGACGGAAACGACCACCAAAGTAGGCCTTCGAATAGTTTTGGATTCCAGGCAATCGACTGCGGAGAATTCTGTCCAAGGCCTTCGTCAGAATGACGGTCCACTCTAGGGGTGTTGAGCCTTGCATAAGTGACATCATGGAATTGGTTCCGAAAGATCCTGCAAACTTCTTCAGATGTGATCGACTGCCACGACCAGCCCTTTGCTTTTCAGGTCCGAGCGTGGAGGCTAATTTTCGTTGTGATGCACCGCGGGTGAGTTTAGGAGTAGTGCCGCTTTCTTTCGTAGGAGAATGTGGCTCATTGAGGGCCCCTGTCATGCTTGCAGTGCCATCGTCCATCATCAAACCAGAAGCGCTGCCTCGCATTTGCATGGATGAAACACTACCCATCTCCTCGAGGCTAATAGATCTACTAAAACTCCCCTCAATGTTCCTGATTTGATGCGCTACTTCCGTGCCAATGGCGTACATGTGATCACGCAGATGGTCCGTCTGGACACCTAAGAAGAACCACAAAGGCTCTCCTTCTGGGTCAAGTTCAAGCAGATAGCCAAGCAGAATCTCTGTTTGAGGATTGAAGTCTGGTTTGCGCTTCAGGTGCTCGTACAGACGCTCCGCGCATGTTCGCATAATCTTGTGACATTCCTCGAGCACAATCTGGAAAAGGGGATGATCTTTTCGGTCGGCATATAGATATTGAGCCTTGCGATAGTCTTGCATAGCATTGTCATAGTCTCCTGTCAGGACATCCCGCTTGAGGGAGGCCGGCAGACCAAAGAGAAATTTGAATTTCTCGAGCACGGCCAACGCGTTCCGAATCTTGGTGCTCTCCGGTCGGCCACTCAATAGTTTGGGTAGTAAATCGTTGACTGTTCCCGCTTGAGTTTCCAGCTCATTCTGAATTTGGTGTCCAAGGGCAAGATCGTCCTTACCCTCAGCTTTTTTCTGCTCTTCTACAATATCTGCCACTTGCTCAATAACGGTCTTACATGCCATAAACTTATTTAGATTCTCCTTAATCAAATCCCGCTGTGCCTTCGACTTTGTGCCCATCAGACGACGCAGGTTGTTGCACCCTGCTTGTAATTCTGTATTGCTACAATCCCGATAGTTTTCCACTAGGAACCAGGTCGGAACAAAGTTTGCGTCCCGCATTCGACTGGATCCTTGTGGGTAGAACTTCTTAAGGTCGTTCAGTGCCTGGCGGGTCATGACCTTTCGGCGCAGATCGGCTTTAATGCCCAACGGATCCAATTCTTCCTCCTTTACCTGATTTGTAATTGTAGTTGGTGCCATGGTGCCTTGACGGATAAATGCTGGGAGCTCCTCTTCCACCCAGTGATCGGTCTCCTCCGTCAGCCCGATTTCTTGTACCTCGCTCTCTGTGACCTGGAATTCAAATTCCAAAGTAGACGTCCCGGACCCTGCACTTGCAGTTGTCACTGTTATTGGACCTGAACCATTGCCTGGGGGCATTACAACGCTAATCTTTGACTGTGAATGCCATTTGACATTGCTGAGGCAGTCCACGCCTGCAATGGTAAGCCCAATTATATCATCAGCATCCATACCAAGGTTAGCGCCACGGATTATAACCGTGGTGCCCCCCGTATCCGGTCCAAACTTTGGACTCAGACCAGTTACTTCCGGTAGCTCCATGTTGGCGCCCTTCTAGTGTCGACAGAGCCTATGTTTTGGCCATGATCCTCCTCCTTTACTTCTGTGGCTTAACACGCACATCTATTCGGTGCAGAACTATTGGCTTCAGAGCCCATAGCGGATGCCACTCAAATACTTCACTATCACTTCTAAAACATAGATGATGTCTATCCAACCCGAACTTTTCACACACAGAATTGTAACTCTTGTGTTCGGCTTTGTCTCGGTACATGACACTCCGTACGGACGCTTGTTTTCTGCTCAGCTCATAGAAAAGCCGGACCGTGCAGCACCTACAGCTGCCATGGGTCTTATTGGTCTCTCTTAATGTCGAGTCCCCGACACACAAACCAAAAAACAGACCCACTTGCAGTCCATTGAGTACCGAAAAGCGCCCCACATCAGCCCGCCCAAGTTTTTTGTTGGGTGCCGGGCACCACAGAATCCGAGGGAGATAGCCACTTTTCAGAGCCGCCAGGAAAAGTATATACAATTAAAAAGCACACATAATCGAAGGGGGCCCTCTCCAAAAACACACATAAATTTCCAGTAGGGACACTTTTTGCCCCAGAAAACGACAGAAAAATATTCATGTCTAATTTTTGCAGGAGAAACATTGGAGAGGAGAACCATTTCGTGGGTGAGATATATATTAACTCGGAAGGGAGACCCCACGGCATACTAAGTATACCGGAGCAGACCATTTCAGTAGTAGAAGTACTGGCTTATTCGTTTGTAGGCCTTCCACAACTGTCCGGAGAGTGACCCGGTAGCTTCAATGGGCACCGTGCGCCCAAACTCAGGGCACTCACAAGGTCCTATGGGTCCTCACAACCTGTGGCAGGCCAAAGTACGACAACCCACTATGTCTAGTCGAGCTCAAAGCATCATGGTTAGTCGCCTCTATCTGTATAATACCTGCCCGTAACGGTTGAATCGTAGAAATAGCTATTTCAAGACCCACGCTTTGGAACCCTATTTGTGGTACCACACGTTGATCAGTTACAAAATTTTGGGCTCATTTCATTTCTGTCAACATGTACAAAGAGGTAAGTAATGATTTATAGCGGAATCATACGCAGAAAGCAGTCGAATGATTCTCAGAGGGAGAGCACTACTTGTAAAACGTGATTTAGCCACAGTGATGTTAAGATTGTAATCAGGGATCTAAAACACTATTGATATCAACTTGACATGCACAGGGAATTTGATGGTCACCAAGCAAATAACCACATTCAGGCTCAAACTATTGCTACGGGTGGGATCTCTGACCTCATGAGAATTATTCTGTTTAGCTATAGATCCGCTGAATACGGTGCACACTGAACCATATCGGATCGGGTTTACTAACTTCAATTATGTTTCTCCGTCTTTTTTTTATACAGCTGAATCAGTATCAGGTTGTAGGCCGCAGCCGCCCCACGGCAGCCAACCCCAAGCCTTCCCTGTACCGCATGAAGATCTTCGCTCCCAATGAGCTGGTCGCCAAGTCTCGTTTCTGGTACTTCATCGGTAAGGTCGTAAACCTCAAGAAGGGTACCGGTCAGATCATCGGCGTGAACCAAATCTTCGAAAAGCACCCCAACAAGGTCAAGAACTTCGGAATCTGGCTTCGCTACGATTCTCGTACCCAGACCGTGAACATGTACAAGGAGTACCGCGATACCACGGCCTCCGGTGCTGTCACCCAGGCCTACCTCGAGATGGCTGCCCGTCATCGTGCCCGCAGCTCTGTCATCCAGATCATTAAGGTCGCAGAGATCAAGTCTTCGGAATGCCGTCGTACCCACATCACTCAGATGCACGACCCCAACATTAAGTTCCCCCTGCCCCACCGTGCTCTGCGCCATCCCAAGTCCCACCGTGGCAAGTACCAGGCCAAGCGCCCCAGCTCTTTCTACTAAGGGTTGTGATATATTCAATGTTTCATTCCTTTTGTCAGGGATACCTACAGCATTTGACCTGGGAAATTCTCGGTATCTGGAGCATGATGGTACAGCAGGTTTACTAGTCACCTGTTGACCAAGGATTGTGTACCAAGGGAATCTAGTTGATGGGTCAAGTTCATCATCATTAACTTTATACTTGCATCTGCATATCTAACATCTTGACGGCTTCGGGACGTCGCTCACTGGTGCCTTCTTGAGGCATAGTTTCACTCTGTTCTTCATCCATATTAGCATGAGTACAGAGCTGGTGGATAAAGTTTGGCCTTCCAATTGGGCATGTGTTTACGGGCACGGCGAAGCGCTCAGGGATACGTACTCCCGAATCCTCCATGGCATAACGTTTTTATATACTATTATATAACAGAAAAAGCATCTTCTTGATTTTATATGCTGTTCGATCCTACAGTGTGCGTCCGTGCTAATTGTGATTGTGTACTTCAGAAGCAGATAGCCTCAAATCTTGATCTTCTCCGTGGCTTCATCCAAATTGTTGCTCGGCAAGACATTGAACACCGCACTTCGCGTGCGAATATCGGCAGACACTATTGCTCCTACATCTACAAGCGCCTTATCGATACCTTTTGCGAACTTCCGGTATTCTGCATCCCCGGCGGTCGGATCCCGTGGATCTTCCAGCCAACGCTTCATCGTGATTCTCACCGCGTGTCCCTTTTTCAAGAACTTGAGGATTTGGCCCAATTTTCGCTGCAGTCCAGCATGATCTATCTTTGTCGTGAAGTTGACTTCCTTGACTTTCTTGTCTCGTGCTGCAGAAGCCTTGTCGTCAATACTATCTTCAACAAGCTTTCGTGCATGTGCGACTGCCTCCTTCTTAAACTCAGCAAAGTTCAATGATTTGATCACAATGGCCTTGGGTGGCCACTTTCTTTCATCAACATGCATCAGGACCGCATCCAGATTCATAGCTTCTGCCTTATCAATACACTCGCGGACAGTAAAACTACCAATGCTATTTCCATCTTGGCCAATGAACCGTGCACTAATGGAGTCTGGTAACTCGATGGTGGCGTCGTCAAATCCTTCTGGGTCATGTTCTCTCTGTACTTCTAGAATTCGTCTGATGATTTCTTCATTCTTTGGTGGCAGATCCACTTGCATAGCTTGCTGTTTGAGCTCATCTTCCTTTTGGAAAAATTGAAACTGCTTCCGTGCCCTCATGCCAGCAGATGGAATCTTTTTGTACCTACAGGCCAGCACAGGAATGAATGCCTGTGCAAATGGCTGCAAACCATGAACAATCCTTTGCTGAGGCGTTCTGATCCCAGGGACAGCTCTGGCCATCCAAACCGCCGATGCGAACACTCTAGTGCGCAACATATCCGGTCCGATGGATTTCACAGTACTACCACGCGTGCTATACCGTTCCGCACTTCCATCTTGACCCCGAACGTGTGACTCACATGCTTCTCAAAGTGTTGTCATCTATCAGCTCCACGTTACTGCTCCGAGTGCTCAAGTACCTGAAAATCTAAGAGCGTCAATTGTTTGCAAGTGACCCCATACCGACCCCCACTACAACTGCTGCCGTTGGGGGTTCTCAAAACGAAGTGGGCAAGAAGAGCCGCCCCCGGGGGGGACCCACCCCACGACACTCTTCAGTTTCAGTCAGTGGCTGGGGCTTGTTATCACTTTCATCGCAAGTCATTCCGTGCCGTTCGATCTTCTCTATGCTTCAACTGTAAATGCATTTAAGGTTTACTCCACACTTGCCAAAGATTCAAGGTATTTCAGTTTCTGGCAGTTTTGCTGAAATCCTCAACAATGGTAGTCATTTTGTTCTGGTAACTGGCCTTTGGTAGGGTCAATCATACCAACCGTATAGTCTGGACTTGCCGCTGACTGTGACCCGCAAAAATGGGTGAACTACGCTCTCTCGATATCTTTCCCAGAGTGATGGAAGACTACGGTGTCAAAACCAACACTGGAGCTCTTCTGACCATCCTCAGTAGTCTGGTGATCATATACCTTTCCTACGGGGAAGTCACAGACTATCTTGAGTTAGACAGCAAAACAGAGATTCTCGTAGACCCACAACTAGAAGGTAACCTTGTAATAGGGATAGATATTTCAGTAATGAATTTGCCTTGTGAGTTCCTATCCGTCGATTTGATGGATGCTACTGGGAAGGTAACACTACACGCCGAGAGGAACCTTAAGCTGGTCACTATCGATGCATCCGGTGAAACCACCAGAGACAAGGGCCATGAGCATGCGAATGCAAGCAGTAAGCACGTACAGGACATGAAAAGGAAGATCACAGAGGCGGAGAAACTACGGGAACAGGATACCAAGGAAGATGGGACATACTGCGGGAGATGTCACGCTGCAAAGTCAGATGACCTTTTGTGCTGTAATTCATGTACGGAGGTACACGCCGCTTACGCTGCCCGGGGATTGAGTGTTCCCAAGCTTGACACCACCTACCAATGCGTCCTGGATGGCGTACTGGAGGATCTTTATCACCTTGGCAACGTTGGGTGCCGCATCATGGGTAAATTGACCGTGCCGAAGGTCGCGGGAAGCTTCCATATCGCCCCTGGAAATGTTGGCCCGACACGGCATGGACATGCCCACGATCTGAATATTATGATGGGCACATTTTTGAATGTGACACACACGTTTAATATGCTTACATTCGGCGATAATGTTCCTGGCGTAATGGCAAATGTTCTGGGGGAAACAACCAATGTCAGTGATGATCCAGAGTGGCTCGATGCATTCTACTATATCCTAAAGGTTGTACAGACAGAGTTTGTCGATGCACAGGGAGATTCCATACACACGAATCAATACTCTGTCACGACACATCGATCCAGTAGCCCTGTCGGCATGCCCTTCAGTAAGCTGCCGGGTGTATTCGTGGAGTATGAATTTAGTCCGTTGCATGTGCGCACAACGCAGACAAAAAAGTCCGTTTCTCGGCTTTTGACCTCCTTATGTGCTATTATTGGAGGAATTTACACTATCGCCAGTCTTATTGATGCCCTATTCTATCATGGACTCAACACATTGTCAGGGAAGCGGCGCATTGGAAAGGCAGCATAAAGAGATCCGAAATAGATACGACTATAGAATCTGACCCTTGTATGGTTGAATTATGGATTGATGATCTATTTCTCGTCTTCATCGCCGCCGTGATCCTCGCCATCGTTGCGCTTCTCGACCTCAAATTGACGCTGATCCAGACCCTCCATGCGATCTCCGAACATAGTCTTGACAGCATTCGGCTTCTCCGCGTAGAAATCTACGATCTTCATCTTGCCCTTCGATCCTCCAGCGGCAGCGACAAAGGCCAGGTCAGGACTAAAACGACAGTCGTATACTTTGCCGACTGCAGCGTTGTGCTCCAGCACGAACTTGGGCGCGCCGCCCTTGATGTCCCACATCTTCAAAGTCTTGTCAACACTTCCAGTAACCAAGCATCCCGGAACCAAGTTCGACATTGTCAGACCGGGAATGCCGTCGTTGTGTGCTGCCAGACGGAAGATGGACTCTCCCCCGTTGCGTAGATCGTGACAAGTAACCACACCGTCACCCGAGCTGACAAGAAGTTCGTGACTATTGGCAGGATTCCAAACCATGGTATCAACATCGGCGCTGGCCTGGAAGGTGATGCCGGGCTTTCCCTTACTGCGCACGTCCGTAATGTGCACTTTGCGATCAAAGGCTCCGCTCGCAAGCACGGTCACTTCAGCAGGGTTCCATGCGATGCTACCGACTTTGTCCTGGTGGTCCCGGTAAATATGTACGCAAGACGCGTTGTTCAAATCCCACAGACGCACCGTACAGTCTGCAGAGCTGGATGCCAGAACGGTCCGATTGACATTGTTCCAAGAGAGAGCCAGTACAGCGTCAGTGTGGGCATCGTCTGTCGTAGGAACCTCCGTGGCATCCTCTAGATCCATTTCATCAGCAACAGCAGCAGCTCCAAGCCGCATGACGGGTTCGAGGGGATCGATCACGTCGAGGTCATAAATATCAATAACTGGAATCATGCTGCCAACCGCAAGATGACTCACACGGTCTTTCGCCTCCCCTGCTGTGTCAAAGTCGAGCCATTCAACGCACAAAGGCACCGTGCTCAATAGAATGTCGTGGTGAGGATAGCAATAGCTACCCATTTCGACGAGATGAACTTCAATGCGCTGATGATCCTCATCACAGATAGCGGCGCAAACGAGATTATCCGTGGGACCGACCGTGAGATCGACAACACTGTCGTCGTCGCTGTCATTGACCACATTGTCGTCGTCCATCATAAGATCACCCATAGTAGGCGCCCCCATGACATCCTCTTCTTCGTCATACTTGTCTAATCCGTACTGTTTGATAATGGCAAGGTCTGTCTGCTCAAGTCCGTTATGCTGCATGTCCACATCAGCGTCGTCGGGGACTTGTTCCGCTGTCGACTTTTTGTTCTTCGATTTTGTCTTGGGTTTGGTCGGCTCCTCCTGCATAAGATTCTTGAGTTCCTCGTCTTCCAAGCGCACTCGGTCTGGTTGTGATTTGGCGGCCCCCCTGGGAACCCAGGCAATGCCACTGACTGTTGATGCCGGCATGCTTTCTTTAAAGGTTGAATATCTTACGTCAACTTATGCATATGGCCCCCGGCAGATTGATGGGATCTGGATCACATGCTTACATAGCCTTTCTCTTTGACTGGACCATAAGGGACTAGTATGCTCTACACACAGCCCATATAAATGTGTGCTAGTTTGGGACCCATACCACCTGCAGGGCGGTTAGTCAGGCTGCAAGATCGGGCCCCGCGCGTGTGCCGGAAACCCGCCACTGGTCCGCACCCACCACGCGACCCACTCTGAAAGACTTACCCTTCTCCCTGCTCACACACCCCACGGCCAACCCCCCCCCCCCAACCAAATTCATTTAGCTATTTCGAGGGCTCCAGTTACTTACATCTTTCTTGAAAACCCACTGTGTGTATCGACTTTCTGATGGAATTTATACCTCGATGGTACCACAGAGGGTGATGGCATGACCGGACAGAGACAAAAAAATATTCCATATAAATAGTACTAAGAATGACTCGGAAAGGAAGGAAGAATCGGAAGACATAAGTTAAATGACAAGTCAGTGGCTGACGGGAATGGAACCGTCCGATGGCTTGCTGTGGTGGCACAAGTACAACGGCGCTGCGAGGGCCGGCAAAGGCTGGGAATCGGTTACGGTGCGCACCCGATCTCTGGGTAAACTAAACCCGGTGCTTGTCTCCTGAGGAGACACCCGACCAGTTCGGTCAGCTGTGAATAACACCATCGCCACGGAGTGCATGACCATGGCTTGGTCATTTCACTGGGATATGGTGCAAGGATCCATGAAGCTGTTGATCAATCTCCAAGGCTGTGCCCGTCGGGTACTTAAGGGACAGGGATTGAGACCCCTGTTGAGTCGAATATGTACGTATTATTAAGATGATGTTTCCTAGGAGCAGATCGTTGTCACGACTAGCGTACCAGTCTCGGAGCTTATACACTAGTGTAAGACACACAATGAAGGTAAACGCAGAGTTTGGAGAAGTTGCCACAGTCAAGTTTGACGAGCAAAAGTACATTCCATCGCCTGCCTTTGGTGTTGATCGGTTTATGCTCGATCGAGTTGGTGGCGAAAAGGCCCGGGCCACTACCATCGTTCGCTACAAGCCGAACAGCAAGTTTCCGGAGCACACGCACATTGGTGGCGAAGAATTCCTCGTACTTGAGGGCAAGTTTCATGATCAGTTTGGATCCTTCGGTGAAGGTTACTACGTACGCAATCCAATCGACAGTGTTCACGAACCCTGGGTAGAGGGCGATGGCTGTACCATCTTTGTAAAGTTGCTGCAGATGGCTGACACTGGTGAAGGCACTGATCCTTTGCACATCGACACAAAGAAGGCCAAGGAGGATGCTGTAGAAGGCCCCTTGGGCAAGACTTCGATGCTCTACACGAACGAAAAGACAGGGGAGAAGGTCGAGATGCATTGGATTGAGCCCAACACAGAGATTCCAGTCGATGAAGCTGCAGCAAACGGTGAGGAAGTTCTCGTTGTTGAAGGATCCCTTACAGCAGGTTCTGAATCCGGTGAATACACTAAATGGGGCTGGTTGCGCTTTCCGGTTGCAAAGGGTGCTCCGGAGGATCGCGAGAAGCTGAACTCAGGCCCAAAGGGCGTCCAGATCTACCGCAAGACCGGTCATCTCACAACGAATGCTATGGACATGGAGAAGATCAAAGTCAGTGATGACTAAAACGAAATAATGTTCGTGTGATGAAAGATTCCGGAAATAAAGAAATCCACCCTTGCCCGCTTTACTTGCGCTGTGGGTCCCTACTGTTGAATTCTTTAGACCACCGCCTCCCCCCTCTCCTTCCAAGCTCGCGGGGTTTGACAGGGGTCTGCCCATTGGGCCCCCCAACCCCCCCCCTGGGGAGGGGCGGGTCTCACGGTGTTTACGAAATTGTGGGTGCTCGCGCGGTGCGGATTGGGGTGGTGCGAAGAGTCACTAAAGCCTACAAACAATATTTTTGCGGCTCAGGTACATTGGACAGGGCTCGGGAGTTGTTCCTGGTGCGACAGACCATCGAAAGTGAACGTTCAAACGTGGATCTTGAGGAAGGAACTATAGAGCACAGGTCTTCGTGAGGCGTCCCACAGCGGGCTGAAAGACAATGTCCCTAGCACCAAAATTGCGAGTGCGTTTCCTGGGCTGCGTAAAGTACCATGCAGCTCTTCAATTGCAGATGCGGATGGCCGAAAAATTGGCCACCGATCCAACAGCCGAGAACACAGTACTCCTCCTCGAACACTACCCGGTTTACACTGGTGGACGGCGGTTGAAAAAGTCTCCCATGCTAGAATCCGAGGAAGCGCGCCTTACAGGCCTTGGCGCGGACTTCGCAATCCTCTCTCGCGGTGGAGATATGACATTTCATGGTCCTGGGCAATTGGTTGGTTATCCTATTGTCCGTATCGACGATTTCAAGGAAAAAGTACCCAAGCTCAGTGACTACATGCATGCAATAGAGCACGGCACCGCAAAGACATGCTCAGATCTGGGAATCAAGGAGCCCCTAACGACGGACCATGACGCAGCTGGGGTATGGTTGGACTATGAAGGAGTTCGAGCACGAAAAATTTGTGCCGTGGGTGTCCATGTTGGAAAGAACAATGTTGCTTCACACGGCTTTGCACTCAACTGCAACACAAACTTAGACTGGTTCAACCACATTGTGCCTTGTGGCATTATGAACAAGGGAGTGACATCATTGTCTCAGGAACTGGGATCTAATGTGACAATCATTGATACCCTAGATGCAGCCATCAACGGACTTGCGGATGCTCTTGGCGTGTCACCGTCGAACATAACCCGGGAGAATTCCCACAAGGATGTGGAATGGGTGACAGTGCCTGAACGCTTCTACCCGAAAACTCCTTCTCTGCGTGCACAGATGGAACACAAGGGATTGAAATGATAATGTACAGAGAAATAGAGATTTAGTAATAGTGTTTTCTACATAAAGTCCACAATCTGACCGACCTTGTGTTCTTCAGCGGCAGCGAGCACAACGCCAGCAGTCACAACGTCTTGAATGGAAGTGCCTTCACACTCAAAGAGTGTTGAGGTCAGGCCCTGTGCATAATGCTCATCGCCTATCTGTACCTTTACCTTACCGGACACCACATCTCCAATATTTCCAGCGTACCTGACACTCCCAGGTGGTACTTTGAGCAGGTCACCGGCTTTGACATCTGCCATTGATAGAGCATCACTTACGACCAAGCAGGTCTCAACGACATCTTGCCCTAGCTCTTGCATTTCTGGTTTGAAACTACCAACCGCACAGATATGCGACCCTTTCTTCAACTTGCAGTTGCTAAGAACAGGTGAGTAGGCATTCGTGGCGGTAACAATGATATCGGCGCTTCGATATGGCTCAGGGTCCCAACTGATTTGAACCTGCAAAGATTGCTCCAGAGACCGCGCTAAGTCTTCACCTTTTTGCTGGTTGCGGGTCCAAATCTTCACAAGTTTTAATGATTCCCGATACTTTTCAACCAATAGCTCTATGTGAAGCCTAGCCTGTAGACCACCTCCATACACTGCCAGGATCTCAGGAGGTGGCTGCTCTGTGCGCATCACCTCACAGCTAACGACACTGCCGGCAGCGGTGCGAATGGCGGTCAGGAAGGTTGCATCTAAAAGACCTTCGAGTACACCGGTCTCTGAGTTTATCATCTGAATAAATGCGGGTACTATCGGCCTACTGTGTTGCGCATTATCAGGTCTGACACTTGCAGTTTTGGCCCCAAGGTATGCAGGGGCCTTCCCTGGGTCCTCAGGAACAAATGCCGGTTTGAACAGCGTTGCCGCGCCGTTGTAGTGTGCAGATAAGTTTAAGACGGTTCTTGGAGGACAAAGTCCATCGTTGACCATGCTTTGGAACGCAGTTCTGGATGCAGACACCCAGTCTACTTTGTCCCTGAGTCGGACGACCTCACTGTCCTTTAGGATCCTAACTGGCATACTCACAAAGTTCAATATTGGGTCTTCTCTCTGCCTCCCGCTTCAACCGGGACGTGATCCCTGATTGTGCAACCACCTTGGTCTGCATTCCTCACATACTCACTGACACCTCCGAAAAACCTCTTCCGATGTTGGTCCTTTTGGTGCAATGCCCTTTTTCTATCAACAACCTCGTCATGCGATGTTCTGCCCGTTTTCCATTTTTGTGCCGCCACTGCAAAACTTTCCATACACAGGCAGACCGGGGACCCCGGGGCCTGATTGTGACGTTAATCCCAATAATTACAGGGTTTCAGCTATTTTGTTCCGCGCCCTTTTCCACCAGGACTTTCGACCAATCACCACGCGAGACAACCCCAGTTTAGATCTTATTTGCTTCGCTACCTCCGTCTCTCCCCCTCCCCCATCCTCTGCAACCCATAGCCCGCCGCCCCCTTGACCGAGCGAGTGTATGGAGAATATCACTGATATGTGCAGTATACAGAGAATATCCCATTATTTTACTTTTTCGGTAGACAAAAGAGAATATCACGATCTATCTTCTTTTTTAAGTTTACAGTGTGGCCAAGAAAGGTGGAATATCTCACTTTTTCCAGGTTTTTTTTTTTCATTTTCTTTGAGCGGCAATCGAAGAATACCGGTGTTATTAGTACCAAAAGTTTCAAAAACGCCCGGAATCGGTGGGAGAGGAGGAGGCCCCCTTCCCCAGTTATTTTCCGATGACGACCGAGGGGACTATCTGCTGGCCACCCCCCTCCTTTTTTGCCTACTGCCCTTCTGTCTTTTCCTTATCCTCCACCCCGCCTCACTGACTTAGTCAGTCAGATCGAGCTCTACCTAAAGTGCCGCCTTTATTGTGTTTCTCTTTAGTGTTTTGGGTGATGTGAAATTTTCCGAGGTCGGGAAAAAGACACGGAGAGGGACGACGCCCGGCTCCTTCCCCCCTCCCTCCCCCAGGCCCGGCCTCTCTCCTGGACGCCGTACATTCACTATGGCTTCTGCCCGCAGCCTTTTTGGTTGGTGTATACACCACCCCACACACCACAAACCGGCCCACTTTGGGGAAACGCGGGGGTGAAACGACGGACGGACAGGACGACACCCTCCCCCCGGCCCGACTCCCCCGGGGAGGGGGGGGGGAACTGTGCTTCGGGAGGCCCCCAAGAGCCAGCGAGGGAGGGGGCGGCAATTAAAAGAAAAAGGTAACAAAAAAGAAATGACCAAAGATATTTGAAAATTAAAAACAAAAACATGGACAACCAACCACTAAGCTGGGGCCCACTATGCCCCAATTTGCTTTTCTCAGCGCCAGGGGGCGGGGCGAGAGAGAGTGGAGCTGGCTCAGCCCGCGTCCTAACGAAGAGTCGCTTGACTACTGGAATTACACCGCCGAATTCATGGAACACACGCGCAGATGCTAAAATCCGATGTCTTCGGCGGAGGAATAGGAAGCCGGTTCAATACAAAAGACCCAGAAAACAAAAGCCAAATAGGCCTCGTACGGCACGCACCCCTCTTCCCTAAATTTTCCTTTTTCATCCCGACCGCAGTCTCCCCTAACGACGATCATATGTTTTCTATTGAGCGCGCGAAGAGAGCAAGGAAAGGGGGGGGTTTGGACCTCCAAAATTAGAGGCGAAGCGGGCCCCCGTGGATTCGCCGCTTACTTTTCTTTTGTTATCTTCGTCGTTGGGAACCAAGGATAATTTAAGGTGCTTTTCAAGCCCCCCTCCCCCCCTTTTTCCGGCTCCCACTTCGCCATCTCTCTCTCTTTTCGTGTGTCTCAGTGTGTGCGCTTAGGCAAAGAAAAAATTGGGAGAAGCCACCGCTCAACGTCCCCCCCCCGGGGGGCGGGGCCAAGCGAAAGAATAAAAATGCAGAGAAATAAAGGCACAAGCAGGAAAAAATTGGCAAGGAAAAAGTCCAAGAGACGAGAAGAAGCCCCGATTGAGAGCAAGAAGAACCCAAAAAAAAAAGAAAGAGGCAAAGTGGGGTGGGGAGCAGGGAGAGGAGGGGGAGCCTCCACGACGGCGGGAGCGAATCCCCTCCCCGCGTTTTTTTTCCCGCAAATTAAGCGAATAGAAAATTCAAGAGCGGCGGAAAAAAAAAGAGAGAGGGAAAAACTTGCTGCGTCAGAAACTAAGCGTCCCATTCCTCGGAGAGGCCGCCTCCCCCCCGGGGGGGGTAGGGTAGGGTAGGGAGACGGGAGGGAAGGCGGCAGAAGGAGGCGGTGGGGGCGGTTGCGCTTTCTTCACGGGAGGTTAGCGACGCTTTTGGTAGAGAATGTACCCGCCGCGATGGGGGGAACGGACGTGCGCCCTGCGGTTCCTCCCTGCTCCCAGCCTACCGCCGCCCCCCCCTCCACCATCGGAGCCGGGGAAAAGGGGGAGGCGGCGTAGGGACCACTGCGCCGGTTCTTGGGCGCAGTATCCGAGGGATTCGCGGAGTGTCGCAATTTGGCAGGGCGTGTGTGTTTATCCGGCGCGTTTCGGACCCAAGAAATAAACATTTTGTCTGGACTTTGCGTTTGGGCCATGATGGTTACGTGCAATGAGCAACGTTTTGGCCAAATGCGATACCTTTCGTTCTTTCTATTAACAGATATTTCAAAGTGGGCGTCTAATCAGATTGACTACAATGGAGGGTGTAAAAAGAATCGTTTGCGTTTGCGCGTCCCTTGAGAGCAATATTCGCAAGCCCGAGTAAAGATCGCAGAAAGCTGTAATTTAGGCCCAAGGTCTTGGAAAGCTTACTTACAAAGCAAGTATGGCGGCCGTTTCTGACGCCAAGGAAAACTACAGCATCGTCGTGGTCGGCGAAGGTGGTGTTGGCAAGTCTGCCTGCACACTAAACTTCATTCGGGGACAGTTCATCGAAGAGTACGATCCCACGATTGAAGACTCATACTGTAAGTTTTCGGAAGTTGACGGGGTAAAGTCGAGCCTGGAGATTACCGACACTGCTGGTCAGGAAGAATACCGCGGCCTGTGGGGAGATAAATTTATGCGCAGCGGCGAAGGTTTTCTACTGGTGTACTCAATAACGCAGAAATCATCGTGGGAGAAGGTCAAGGATCTCTACGAACAGATTCTGCGTGTCAAGGACACTGACAAATGCCCTGCAGTCATTATCGGAAACAAATGTGACTTGGAGGAGGACCGCGAGGTGTCTACCGAAGAGGGTGCGGAGCTCAAGGAGAAGCTCGGGGTGGATGCTTTCATGGAGACCAGTGCTAAAACTAGCAAGAATATTGAGGAGGCATTTATTACCATTGCACGGGCCATCCGTGACTATCGCAAGGAAAAGGCGGCCCACGCACCACCGCCCGAGCCCGAACCTACCAATGGAACGGCAAAGGCGGAGAATGCCAAGAAGGGGAGATGCTGCCTGATTCTGTGAGGAGCCAGAGTCATTACTGCTACCCACACTCCACTGTTCAAGGCGCTTCAAGAAAACATTTCCTTTGCATACATAACATGATTCCGGTCACCATGGGCAGTGTTGATGGCCCCTCGGAACCTTACTGTTCAACCCAGGTGTGGACCTTTTGTTGGGTTTTGATTCGATACCAGTTCATTGGTAGGTTCAAACTTCGGCACTGTCGTCGCCGGAGAGGGTGGATTTGCGGTGATATGGTGATAACAATTGTAAACATGGTCGTTTTGAATAGACTTACCTTTATATTGACAGAGAGTATGTGCTAAAAGAGACGGTTCCCAGTGCTTGGAGGACAGCCGAGTGGACTTCACCATGAACTTGCCTCAGCGAGTGCTGGCCGTCTTCTGGGTCGCGGGCAGAGGCGGCAAGCCTGCCTTCGTGCTGAACATGGCAATTTCATAACGAAGAGCGGCAATGCTTTGCTTCTGGTGTTTGACTTTTTTTATCAGAGCACGCCGTTCGGCACCATGGCCACCTGGCGCGGCGGCTTCTGTCATGCTCGTAACGTCTACATTTCTCTGTGCGTCATCCAGGGTGATATGGAGGTCACGGTTTTGCGTGTGAATATCATCGAAGTCTTCCAGAGCCTTCAAATTCCTGGCACAGGAGAAGCACAGCATTGACACCCAGAAGCAGGGTCCGCTGTACTTCAATGCCCTCCCTCTGCAGTACCTGAACGGCAGAATCAAACTTACTGGCGAGATGGATGATGGTACTGACAATGCTCTCTATACGATGAATGAACGGCACGGATGCACTGACACTCGTAAATATCGCGCTTCAATGGGTCCATGTCGCTGATCTTCTCTTCTTCAATGACTGACTCATTCTGGACCTCATCGTCGTCATCCTCACAGGTTTTCTCATCAACAGTTTCACATTTTGACTTTCCCGTTGTCTCCTGTGGTGTCATCATCATCAGCGTGGAACTTCCCCATTTCCTTGCGAACAGCAATATCTGTTTCAGACTTTGCCCGCTGCGACTCATCATTTGTGTCAAGGATATTGTGTCTCTTGTTTGGAAACAATGGATGTTCATCCTCGGTGACTTCATCATCAGTTTTCATGTGGAACTTGAGATCATCTCACTGTTCGACCCGCGCTTGTGCGTCGGCCGGACTTAGTTACCCTGTTTCTGTGAAAGCAAATATCCCTTGGAATTTACGGACAAGATCTCTCGCCCTTCCTTATGAGAACCCGAAAGCTCTCTCGTATTTTCTCATTCGTTTTTTTTTCCGGTTGTGCCGCAGTTACGTCTCGTTCTCATAGTTTTTGGCCTGGATAGTTTTGGATTCTCTTGTGGCAATGAGATTTGGACAACCATTCCTTGCGGGAGGCTACTGAACGTCACAGTGTAAGGCACAGGTTCGATTATCGTCTATGGGAGCGGGCCCCGTTGCACTGATGATACTAGTGCGTCATTAGTCTGTTGGGCGTTACATCGTTCTCAGCCTCACTCCAATTGAACTCACAGCTTCATCGGTAACGAGCAAGCCCTGAGAAGGGTGTTCACGTCGACTATTTGTTGCACATGAGAAAATGTAAGTTGCAATCAAGTCTATCGTGGCCTGTATCCATGTTCGTGGTCGGAGTACTGTAGGACCGAACAATCACTGCCATTCACCATGCCTCAATCAGTAACTGACTCCGCATATAACGATATTGAGACCGCCAGCTTGGTGTCCTCATACGAAGATGACTTTAAGGCGACCACAGAGGAGGTAATGCGGGAACTCTTCGTTCATGTCCAGGAGTTATGCAACGACGGGTCTGTGACCTTCGGTGCAATCATGGACGCCCTTCGTCACGAAGGTATCCTCTTCTGGCGTGACCGTCGTTGGGCAAAGAGCCAGGAACGCTTCGTGGACTTGGCTATCAGGTTGTACCCAAGTCATGGCGACGTGGAAATTAACAAAAAGTGGCTGGCTCGAGTCACCGGGCGAAGGGATCGAAGTCATCTAACTGAGGAGGAGAAGTGCATTGTTGAAAATTTGCGCAGAGTCCATTTGACATACGAAGATTTTGTCTGGGCTATTTCACCATGTGCATACCTGTACATGAAGGCTTTCAGTGGCGAGTTTATTATTTCGGACTGGAATGGATTCTGCCTTGACATAGCCAACTTGTACACACAGTGTATGCGAAATCGCGAAGGCGCCAATGCAGATTACATCCCGATCTTGAGGGATGCAGAGAGTGAGTATTGGGGTGTGAGTGTATGTAGCGTGGATGGTCAGCGCTTCAACATCGGTGACACGAACATTCCCTACACAATTCAATCTACCAGCAAACCCGTCACGTATGCGATTGGTCTTTGCCGGGAAGGAGAAAACTTTGTTAGCAGATGGATTGATGTTGAGCCCGCTGGGCGGCCATTCAACACTCAGGATCTCGACCCGGAAACACAACGACCTTTCAATGCGAGCATCAATGCGGGAGCCATCATGGCAGCAGGTGTAGTTGCCTCGCACTACATAGACAAGGAGGACCATCACCATCCGAATCCTCGGCCGAGCATTACTCGAACGACCCCCGGTGGTCATGTTGAGATTGATAGTAGCATGGCACCTAGTGCTATGCTTGATCTGGACGAGTTAAATCTGGACGACGAGGCTCTATCCACTGTTGATGTGGCACGTGATCATCATGGTGATGGAGACAGCTTGCATGTTTCCTCGAACCGCTCAGTAAATACGAATCATGGCATGGACATTGGTGCCGATTTTCAAGTGGATGACATTCAACGTATGGGCAAATATGTCAACTGGCGCAAGGTCGTTCACGATGTTGCCCACGTGTGGGCTGAACTGAGCGGTCATGATAGCAAGATTCGCCTAAGTGAAGAAACTTTCAAGTCGGAAAGATCCTCAGCTTACAATAACTTTGCAATTGCGTACAATTTGCGCGGACGATGCGGGCTGCCTCGGGACGTTAGTCTACACTCAATGCTCGATGTGTACCTAGGCTGTTGCTCCCTGGAGATCACTGCGGAGGCCATGAGTGTAGCTGCTGCCACACTGGCTAACGGAGGTGTTTGCCCGATTACGGGCATTGAGGTCTTCCCGGCGGCCGTTGTGCGTCACGTTCTCGCAGAGACAATGACCTGTGGTATGTATGATCAGGCTGGTCACTTTGTCGTGGAAGTGGGTCTTCCAGCTAAATCTGGTGTGAGTGGTGCACTTATGATCATTGCACCAAACGTGTGTGGATTTGCCACCTTCTCACCACGCCTGAATTCTGCAGGCAACAGTGTACGCGGTGTCGAATTTTGCGAGCGCCTGGTAGGTACATATCGCATGCACATCTTCGAGCCTCTTAACGGAGGCAGCGGCGGATCTAAGATCGACCCACGTCAGAATGGCAGCCGTAGCCAACGCCTCACGCACACGAGACTTGCATGGGCCCTCGAGGCGGGCGATGTGTGGGCCACCCGCTTCCGGGACATCCTACTACGTCTAATGCTCTGGGTGGGCAGCGATAGTACAGAAGGCCTCAGTCCGCGAGTAGTTGACCGCATTCAGGAGCTGTACAAGAACATCTTCGTGATGCCCATATCGGATGATGTCTTGGAAGCAGCAAGGAAAGATATTTGCGCATGCGAAAACAAGATTGAATGCATTCGGGAGCTTCTTCATCGCATCCGACTGCAAGATGGCATGAGAAAGATTATCGGCATGATGCTGAGGGAGATTGCACTGATTGATGGCCGCATTGAGGAGGCTGAACGGGACACAATAGTCAGCATCGGAGAGGTTCTGGGTATCAAGCGAGAGGTAACGATGCTTGAGCTCGACAAGAGTCAGGCCACCCTCGAATTTGACAAAGAATCAGGATGCTCTCAACTTCAGGAACTGCAGAACGCTGCCGATGCGCAGTCCCGTGGCATTAGTGGAGCTGTGCACATCAATCCAGAAAATCGGACCTCTCAAGGCAAGGAAGCCCTGTTGACCGCTATTGAGAATGCCTCGCCACCCATTGCGTTGGACGAGATGATGGCATTGCGCGCTGAGAACTCTCAGCTCAAGAAACGGATCAAACGCATGAATAAGCTGATGACTGACATGCTCCACTACAACAGCGTTGCGAAGGTGACGCTGGAGAATGCAGGACTGGTCGGCGAGGCCCGAAAGATTAGGATTGCCAGTTACAAGCCCTAGATACCGGTGTATTTATATCGGCAGGGCCATATTCATAAAGACCCGTAGTTTGCTTTATTAGTCAGTTAGACCTCCACGTCGTTGTCGCTATTCGTTGACTTGCTAGCTGCATCTTGCACATGCTCCACCGCATGCTCAACTGCCTGTTCCACGGTGTAACCGATTTCGTTGACCAGTGCTTGCTGTCCCCTTAGTCTGTCCTGCTGAATGGCTTGCAGCAGCTTCATCTCCGTGGCAGCGACAGCCCGCTCGACGGCCCCCTCGATCAACATCTGCATGTAAGGCGTACTCTGCACTTGCTCGTCGATGCTGGATGTGCCTGGTCCATTGATACCCGCAACACCGAATGGATGCATTGCCGGCGACGGCATTCCGAAAACGCTCCGATTCAATCCCGGATCGAAGGGTAGTTGGCCGCGTGGACCAGTTATGGTCGGGTTCAGCGGATTTGTAGTATGCACAGGAGCTGCAGCAAAGTCGTCGTAGTAGCTCGACTCCGAATCCACCTGGACATCATAGGCAGAAGTGACAAATGCCTCAAATGGATTCTTCCTTCCGTCACATTCGCTGCTTGTAGAATCCTCTTCATGTATAATTTCTTCATGAATTTGTACACTGTATCCATCTCGCCTCCCAGTCGGATTCAGCGGAAAATCATCGTTACTTGGGGCCTGTTCATCTGGCCGCTTAATCATCCGTGCCTGTCCGAGTCCAAACAATGATGCACGCGAGGGAGTCTTTCCCTTGTCCGGAATGCCAGGCTCTGTCCCTGTTGGTGACGTTGGGGACGTTGGACCTGGAGTTAGGACCGTCTTCCCTGTCGATTCAAATCGGTTCCCCAAGGCATAGTTATGTACCCGACTAGCGCTTTCAATCGCTGCTGCCCGAGGTAGACTTGCCATCTTGCGCCTAACTCCACGGACCACGTTAATTTGCTGTTGAAGTTCTGCCTTTAGGGCTTTCCGAATTACCTTGCGACGCTTCTGATTGGCATATGAATACTTGCCATGCATGCGAAAGCGATAAGTCCGCCAAGCGATTTGAATAATCCGGGCAGAATGATCGCGCAGGCGCTCCATGTGGCCGGAGAAAGTGCTCCATTCCAGGGCAGACTCCTCAACGGAGTTGGGTCGCAGCCGGTAGTTGAGAAGATTGACCAACAGCGCAAATAGAACAACGCCTAAGAAACATGAAACGACTGCTAGGGCCCTGCCTCCCATGGTGACTGGATCATAGACATCGAATGGGTCCCCGGGCCACGCCGTCAACATGCCTACAACAGAGATCATGATGCCCTCACTGATCCCAAAGAGTTCAGGCTGTACCCTGCGCTCAAATAGATAGATTCCATATCCCGTAACCCCTCCTGCATAGACAATCCAGCCAGTAATCAACACGATAGGATGTTTGTAGAAGAGCATTTTCAGAGTCAGCCAGGTGTTAAACTTGAGACTCAGTGCTTGGCTGTATCCTTTCAGTTGACGGATCTTGTTTCTTATGCGGTACAAATGGCTATAGTTCCGCAGCACCCGCAGCCCGGTGAGCAATCTAAGCAAGATGCACGTTGAACAAAGCAGATCTAGCCACTGGGGCAGAAAATATTGCGCGCCCGGCAGAGGCATTAAAAGCAGAAGCAGCAGTTCAGGCATAACCTCTTGTTTCATGTTAAAGAACACGGATGCTAGTGTCGGTGCTTGGTAGCGAAGTCGCGCTGCGATCTCAACAAGCTCAGCAACGCGTTCTGGATTGAGATGCTGCATCGTCTCGTCCGCCAAAGAATCAGAGTCAAAGCTGTTTCTGCGGTAGGAATTCACCCTACGTCGTACGGAAGGGCCTCCGTTCCCTTCTGGTTCCTTACCCTTGGAATTATCGAATCCAAGCTCCTCCACTTCTAGCTCATGCTGTCGCTTTAGTTCTCGTTGATGGCGCTGAAACTTGCGCTTTTGTTCCCGTTTAATGTTGAACACAAAGCTCTCGTTCTCACTCCACATTAAAAAGTAGTGATATTCAACGATAAATGCAGCCGAGAAGAGCGTGATCAGAACAATTGCACCCCTGGCAAGGTAGCTGACCACATCTGATTGGAGGGCTTCTCCATGTCCTGCCACTCTCCACTGCCACTCCATGTCGAAAACGCTGAGTCCCACACAGATACAGCTGAGGCCGAACAAAATGTTATCCCGTCGTCGAATCTGCCGATCAATTTTACCGGTCTGTAAAGATGTAGACAGCATATTAAATCCGTTGTTATTACCTTGGTTGGCCTCCGGTCCATGATGAGGCAACAGTGGTACATCGTCAGCTATCTGCTCTGAATGACCAAGGCTTCCGCTATTTGTTCGCCGCAATATCGGCGGTGATAGAGCTGGTTCAGGTAATTTAAGGCCCATTGCATTCCCAGACTCATCTTGGCCTTGACTGCGGTGCTGAGAAGCACGTTCGAATCGACCCATACTGTCCTCCAAGTAATCCACTACGACATGGTGTCTCCTATTAGTGCCCTGCTCATAAAGCGCGACAGTAGCATCGTCAGAGAATGTCCATAGTTCTACACAAAAACCAGTACTATGTGATTCGCTCAAATTGCCAACGCCACTCAAGCCTAAAGTAGCAACACGGTTCACAGCACAGCAATCCAAGTGACCCGAACCGCGGCCCTGTGCCTCTCCGCCGGGACCCGAGACCACACAGCAACAGCGGCCCTCCTCTCCAATTTTTATGAGTATATCAAACTAAGACCTCAAGTCACTTATACAACGCATTAGTGTCTCCAAATTTGAAGAATCACTGCAAAATATACTGACGCCGTGAAATCTCCTGGCTGAGTTTGTGCACAGTGTGCGAACCCCTGCCCGCTCTCCCTGTGGTTCCAATCCCTTGCAATGCGCAAAACTTCCCCCCCCCCCCCGCGGGGGGGGGGGGGGGGGCACAAAAGCAGGCAATGGAAACGCGGGTGGGCTGCCGGCTGGTGCCATAGCAAAAGTACCGCCAGCCACAAGGTAGGTAGGTGGGAGGGGGGGATGCTGCCACCTCGGTCAGCAGTTCGTGATGGTTGGGGAAGGGGCCGGGAGGGGTCCCGATAAGGACCGTAGAGTTTAGGGCTTGCCGTTTTGGCCCCGTTCTCTTTATAAACCATGGAGAAAAAATTGGATACATTGAATATAGATATGCCTATCTTCCATGACCATGAGAGGTGTCCACTAACAAAACAAAACCGGGAAGGGAAAAATTTGCACCCCACTCCCCCACCCTCCTCAACTGCACTACGTGACCTCTCTTGCGTTTGGGGCTGAATCTTCCTCATGTTGATTCATCACGCATCTTCAGTACATTCAGTTCGGAGTCTTGAAATATGTCCCACAATGCGGTACATTTTCTATTGGGAGAGCAGGAGGTCCCCGGGGGGGGGGTGTTGGTAATGCGGGGCCTGGGGCCCGAAACGGAGCCAGGGCGAGGGAGAGAGAGAGCAAGGAAATTTGCGGGAGGTGGCTGTTTGTTGCCCCTTGGGCTACCCCATGTGGTGTGCCTTAGGGGCCCGTTGGGCGTTCGTGGAGATTCCCCCGGTCGCCTCCTCCTTGCTGGCTGCGTGCGTGAGTGTGCGCTAGTGTGCGCGACTGGAGCGTTGTCCACTCCTGTGGCTGCAAAAAGGGGTTATTACGACATTTTGATATTCTCTTTGGAAACCGTGAAAGGGTCTGGCAATTGACAATACAAGGTACGCCACCATAGGGCAAACTGTGTAAGTAGTTTCCCTGCGTCGTAATTTCGTAACCAAAGCTATTTCAACAATCTATTCAGTCCGTTTTGCAAAAATTCATAAATGCGAAGCAATTACCTACGACGAATCCCGGGTCGAATTAAGGAAGCGGCACAAGTTTCCGACTTTGAAACAGAATAGGGTAATCATGAACGGGTCTGAGAACGACGGTCCCGCCGACACGGCTTTGTACCTAAACGACTCGCAGCTCTACCCCCGGGTCCAGATTCACCCTGTTGTGCTGAGCAGCATTCTCGATCATTACATTCGCCGCCAGGAAACACAGAACCGCGTTATTGGTACTATTTTGGGCGAGGTGCTTCCTACCGGTGTTGTTGAGGTCACAAACTGCTTTCCTGTTCCCCACAATGAAACTGCCGAACAGGTCAGCGTTGACCTTGAATTCCACCGTACCATGTTCGATTTGAGCACAAAGAGCAACCCCAAAGAAGTGATCGTCGGTTGGTACGCCACGGGCATGGACATCACCGAGCACAGTATCCTGATTAACGAATTCTACGAGGCTGAGTGCAACCGTCCTGTCCACTTGACCGTCGATGTCACTCTCACCAACGACGAAATGGCTATCAAGGCCTACTGTTCGTCGAGCATTGGTACCCCCGACAATTCAACAGGGACCATCTTTATTCCCCTCAGCACCTCTCTGATCTGCTACGACGCTGAACGTGTCGCCATCGATACTTTGCAGCGTGGAAAGATGCCCAAGAGCAGCAAGTTTGACATCATGACAGACATGGACCATCTGGAGAGCTCGCTCATCAGCCTGCGCGACAATGTCATCCAAGCCCAGAAGTACTGCCAGGATGTAGTGGACGGCAACCAGAAGGGTGATCCCCGGATAGGAAAGCAGCTGCTCGACGTCATGAACGTCGTTCCCAAGCTGGATACCAAGGAGTTTGAGCGCCTCTTCAACGGCAACCTCCAGGATTTGCTGCTTGTGGTTTACCTCAGCAACCTGTGCCGTCAACAACTCAACCTAGGCGACCGTCTGAAGATGGTCATCTAGAGTGGGCTCCTCCCTTGTTCTTCATTGCATGTGTAAGTATCAAATACAAAGTACATAATCCTCATTCTTTGCATCGTACCACTCCAGCCCATGTCTTTATGTGTCAATAACAACACCCGCAATAGTCTGCGGCCATCAGATCGTCTAAGGCCCATTTCTTAGTCTACCCTACCCGTGCACGAATCCGACCCGTACCCAAACTACCGAGGTGTCCCTCACTCGGTCCAATCGACCAGGCCTTATGCTGGGCATATTCATGGGACACGTACCTCCGGAAAATCAAAATCAAGAATCAGCTCCACTACCCTCCTGCCAAGGGAGGCGGGGGGACCGGTGGGAGGAGGGGCCCAGTGCTCCTGCCCCTCTTGGCTTGCTGCCTCCTCGGGGGGTGAGCGCTGCTCTTCTCTCTCCTCTCTTCCGCCCCTGAGACTCTCTCAGTGAGCAGAACCAAAACAAAAACAAAACTCAAAAAGAATTGGAAAAATTGGAAGCAGAACTGGCTTTTTTTATACCCTTCGTTTTGGGATAAACACACGTCTGCTCTTATCCTTTCTTTTTCTTTTTTGTTTTTGCTTTTTTTATTTATTTTCATTCTTCGGGCCTGCACAGGCTGGCTGTGTTTCCGTTCGGAATGGAACGTCTCTCCCGTCGGGACTCGATCACTCTGTCTCGTGTCCTCGGGCGGCACTTGCCTGGGCTCTCGGTGGGGTGAGTCAGAGAGACCAAGAGTCTCGTTTGTTTCCTTCGGGCGAGACGGTTTGAAAAGGAGGGGGGGGGTGGGTTCGGTTGGGTGTGTTCTCACGAAACCGGGCGTAGAGAGGAGCACCCGTGGCTGTTCTGCTCCGCTCTCTCCCCGTTTAACCCACTCACCTCTCTGTGCCTTTTGGTCCCGGGCTGTTGTGCCCGGCGGACGGACGACTGTTTTCTTTGGGTGAGTTGGCAGTACCGTGCTCGGAGCGACTGTGTGTTTGGGGGGAAGGGGGTGAGTATTCGGACCGCCGCCAGTGGCTCGCTTTGGGTACGGCCGGTCGGACCAGCCTTTGTTGAATACATCGCTTCTGACGCAACGCCATCACCCTTTGGGTCTGTCTTTTTTCCGGAGTGGGTTGGAATCTCTTTGGTGGTTCACAAAGAGTAAAGATATTAGGGAATTTTGAGGGAAACCTGTTCCCAACATGAATGAGAATGATTCATAGAGTTCCAGACCCATTTGTTTTGTAAGAAGTATTAAGAGGGGTAACGCTTGCCATCGGTTATCACCGGGGTCATTATTTCTGGACGCATACTTTGTAAACCTGACTTCAAAGGAATACGGAATTATTTAACCCGCGGGAGAGTCTAAACGGACGTTTTAGGCTGAATTTCTGTATCATAAACACCTGTACTTTGCCAGACACTATTAGCAAGGCAACAAGATGACATCCGTCTCGCCATTTTTCGGGTCCAAGGCCGATGACAACATCATGACATACACCGAGTACGTCTTCAATGAAGACAACGGTTACAGTGAAGGCGTTGTTCGGGGGCACCGCAGCGAGTTCTTACGTCAGGGAGACTACCACAACCTGACCCAATGCAAGTCTTTGGATGACATCAAGCTGCACCTGGCAACCACTGGCTACGGCAATTTCCTGCAGAATGAGCCTTCCCCTCTGGCTGTCACTACGATTTCCGACAAGCTGACTGAGAAACTGGTCAAGGACTTCAATTACCTTCGCAACCAAGCCTGTGAGCCCCTGAGCACTTTCATGGATTTCATTACCTACGGATACATGATTGACAACGTCATCCTGCTGATCACAGGCACCCTGCACGAGCGGGATATTAACGAACTCGTGCCTAAGTGCCACCCTCTGGGTATGTTTGAAAGCATGGCTACTCTTAGCATTGCCTCCACTCCTGAGGAGCTCTACGATAGTGTTATTGTCGATACTCCTTTGGCTCCGTTCTTCCGCGACTGCATTTCCCAGCAAGATTTGAATGAGCTTAATATCGAGATTATCCGCAACAGTGTCTACCGTCGCTACCTCGAGGAATTTTTCGCATTCTGCCAGCAGTGCGGTGACATTACCGCGGACGTAATGGGAAGAATCCTATCGTTCGAGGCTGACCGTCGCGCCTTTGTGATTACCATCAACTCCTTTGGCACCGAATTGACGAAGGACCAGCGCACTAAGCTCTATCCCCGCTGTGGTCGCCTGTATCCGTTCGGTCTTGCCAAGTTGGCTCAAGCTGACGACTATGAACAGGTGAAAGCGGTGGCTGATGCGATCCCTGAGTACCGCGGGCTGTTCGAGGGAGTCGGCACTGGTGCCAACGACAAGACCCTGGAGGACCGATTCTTTGAGTATGAGGTCGCGCTGAACTGCGATGCATTCATGCATCAGTTCCACTATGGAATCTACTACGCCTTTATCCGTTTGAGGGAGCAGGAAGCACGCAACATTGTCTGGATTAGCGAATGCATTGCCCAGAACCATCGCGCCAAGATTGACAACTACGTTGAATTGTTCAGCGGTGCTACGTCAAACTAACGGAAGAATTAGGCGACCACTTCCTCACAAACAACTAACAGAACACAAGATCATCATCATCATCATGACCAAAATCATCTCTCGCTAATGGTAAAACGGGAGAATTAAATCAAAAACGAAAGTAAACTTTTCTTACGTGTGTATTTACAGATTACTACCGTGGTAGAAAGGAATTTGAAAACCAAGGAACCAGGCAGACAGGGAAATCATCCTCTGAATTCTCCCGCTCAGTTGTCAGTGACACAGCCACCAGAGGCGTTGCCAACGTTCTTAATGTATTTCCACAGCGTGCCGCGTCGTACCTTGTACGGAGGCTGGACCCAGTTCTTGCGGCGCTCGGCCATTTCCTCGTCGCTGATCTTCACGTCAATCTGGCGCGTCTCGGCGTCAATGACGACGGAATCTCCATTCTCGACAAGGGCAATTGGACCCCCTTCAATGGCCTCGGGTGTGACGTGACCGATGATAAAGCCGTGGGAACCACCGCTGAACCGGCCATCGGTGACCATGGCCACATCGTTACCGAGACCCGCACCCATAATTGCAGAGGTCGGGGTCAGCATCTCGGGCATGCCGGGACCACCCTTGGGTCCTTCGTAGCGGATAAAGACAACAGACTGCTTGTGGATCTCGTTGCGTTCCAGGGCATGGAGCATGTCCTCCTCGGAATCATAGACCAGGGCCTTGCCCTCAAAGCGCAGACCTTCCTTGCCAGTGATCTTAGCCACGGCACCTTCAGGGGCGAGGTTACCACGGAGGATGGTGATGTGTCCGGACGGTTTCAGGGGCTTCTCCAGGGGGACAATAATGTCCTGGCCGTCCGTCAAGCCAGGCAAGTCCTTGACATTCTCAGCCAGGGTCTTGCCAGTTACGGTTAGGCAGTCTCCCTTGAGTAGACCCTTCTCCAGCAGGTACTTCTGGACAGCGGGAATACCGCCAACGCTATGCAGGTCCTCCATGACATACTTGCCGGAGGGCTTGAGGTCGGCAATGAAGGGTGTCTTGTCAGCAATGCGCTGGAAGTCATCAATAGTAAGGTCTACGTCCACAGCGTGGGCCATGGCGAGCAGGTGCAGAACAGCGTTAGTGCTGCCACCGAGGGCCATGGTGATGACAATCGCGTTTTCAAACGCATCTTTACTCATGATATCGCGCGGCTTGATATCCTTTTCAATCAACAGCTTCATGGCCTCGCCGATTCGAGTGGTCTCGCCCTGCTTGCTGGGGTCGGTGGCGGGACTGGACGAAGAGTATGGCAGGCTCATGCCCAGGGTCTCAATCGCAGTGGCCATGGTGTTGGCCGTGTACATGCCTCCACAGGCACCTGGTCCAGGGCATGCGTGCCGCACAATGTCCTGGCGTTCCTCTTCGGTGATGCGACCAGCAATGTACTCACCGTAGCTCTGGAAGGCGCTGACGATGTCGAGCGGCTCCTTCTTCAGCGCACCGCATCCAGCACGGATGGTGCCACCGTACAGCATGATGGCGGGGCGGTTTAGGCGTCCCATGGCAATCACACAGCCCGGCATGTTCTTGTCACAACCCGGAATAGCCACCAGACCATCGTACCACTGACCACCCATAATGGTCTCAATGGAATCCGCGATGATGTCGCGGGACTGCAGGCTAAAGCTCATCCCTGGAGTGCCCATGGAGATACCATCACTGACACCAATGGTGTTGAAGCGCATGCCGACCATGCCCGACTTCTGGACGCCCTCCTTGATCTTTTGGCTCAGGTCCAGCAGGTGCATGTTGCACGGGTTTCCTTCAAACCAGACGCTGGCAATACCAATCTGCGGCTTCTGGAAGTCGTCAGACTTCATGCCGGTGGCGTAGAGCATGGCCTGGCTGGCACCCTGGCTCTTAGGCTGGGTAATCTTGCGTGAGTACCTGTTGGCTGCCCCATCCTTGTCCGCGCCAACCAGATCCTCAATGTCAGTCGTGTAGTGTCTGAACGCACAGCTCATGACTGCTTTTGTGGTTGTGTGCTTCACTGGACCGTTAACAACGCTGGAGGAACGCAGGATAGCAGCGCTCAATGACCACATTCTTCTATCAATCCGTTTGCTGTCAGCAGCTACGGAGAACTTCGGATAATACCGTTTCGGTAGATCCGAAGTTTCTTTGAACTCAAGTATGGAAAGGTAGTTTGCAACTGGCAAAACGCACCTATAGAAAAAAGGAAACAGAATGGGACATATTTTATCACGGATTCAACCATCATTTCTAAATACCTAACTCCGCCGCTCCATTCCATCATCGCAGTCAGCAACCAAGCATATCCATCACCACCCATTCCCCGCTCACCAACCCCCCCCCCTTCTTGCCAAAACCCTGGGTCCCCCTACCTCGACGGGGCTTTCCATTTTTAAACACAAGAATAAAACACGGACTGCCAATTACCCAACAATCGAACGAGGAGGAGAGGAGAACCCCCCCCTTCGGGGAGGCCCCGCCCTGACGGGCAAAGGGAGGGCCGGAGCGCTGGATTCCAAGAAGTGACATTCCTTTCTTCGGGCCGTGAATAAAGTGATGGGCCGAAAAAATGTAAACACAACGGCGCAACACACACACGCACACCCCAGCACGGGACTGGAAATGATTTGTTGAGTGGTCATCAGTTGGCATCGCTTGACATACAGTGTCTTGTATATTGGCAGGGTGCCTTCTTCGGTACCAATGGTCCTGAGTGTCACAATTCCTGCGCTTGATGATGAAAGATCAGTGGTCCGCCGGGAACCGACTCGACTCGACTCGCTCAAGGTTTAAACTCGCATGCAGCCTTGTCCTTATCCGTTTCCACATGGTATTGGACTAAAACTTCCCTTGCCCCTTGGATTCACCGAGCCATCGGCTAGAGTTTTGTGTGCGATAGGCAGGGCCCCCACGCGTACGCAACAACAATAAATAGAAACTAAAGTCTGTACTCGGACCGAGAAAGGACAACAACAGCCGCAGCAGTGGTACTCTATGGTGGGGTGGTGGGTGGCGAGGACGGCGGGGTTGGAACCTCCTCGGTTCGGAAAGCGACCGACACCGGTGATCAAACAAAAACAAATTTGTGTAAATGCTTGACAGTCCATAGACCTCCGTCAGCAAAGCGTGAAGAGCAAGTGCCCTAGGATTCCACGGGTGCCCACTCCCTACTCGACATGGCTCTGATGACAAAGAGTTCCAGCGACCAAGCTGGGATCCAACACAAGAGTCCACAAACGCAAACGTAATACCATGGGTGCCCCACTTGTAGCATATGGCGTTGGTGTGTAGCTGTAGGAATGGTCTGAAGGAATTGTCCTTGCTACTGCATGCCAGAGGAATCCGAAGATGCCCTGGGCATGTCTAGATCCCCCAACTTCCAATCCGAACGCGCCCAGAGCTGCTGATGGTGTACCGGTCACTTCACCCAGCGCCTTACATGGCTTTGATCGATTCATCCGTAATCAATACTCATGCGGTGCCAGGAAGTATGGGCAAGGCTAGGCGGACGGACCGGGTACTGAGTGGGTGCTGTCCAACCAACTCGGAGAGGTCGGTACCCGGAAAAGCATCGCGCGTACAATTAGTACTGGGCAGGTCCAGGTTGGTCCCGGGTATCTCCCGCGGTGAATGTATGTGGCCCGTCATCCAACCCCCGCCATGTGCGAACCGAGAGCAGCAGCAGCAAAGGAACAAAAGCGAAACCCCCCCCCCTCGGTCACTCTCTTTCTCTCTCTCTCTCACTCTCTCTCTCTCTCTCCCTTGCTCTCCCTCCCCCGGGGGGCTCCCCACACGGCCAAAGAAAATACCAGCTTTTCTGCCGTTTTTGTCTTGAAACATATTCAATTCAGATCTCACACTGTGTGTGAAGGGGGAGTGTGCTTGGGCTGGCCCGAGTCAAACCCCTCACAGCCTATAGTGAATCTATGGGCGGGTCTCCCCCATGGAGGGGGCACCTGTGCTCGAGGAAGGCGGTGCGAAGGGCTCGTTTACAATTTCTTTTGTTACTTTTTTCCGGAGTCGTGTGTTTTCTTGCGCCTGTCTTTCACTACCGGGAAATAAAAAAATGAAAAAGTTAGTATCGCTTTGTTTGACTATCACTGGCTGTGCCGGGAAACAACCCCCCCCGGGGGGGGGGCACCGAGAGAAGGATGAGATGGCCGATAGGCCAAAAGGCATAGGTCAAGGCCAGCAGGGAGCGGATGCGGGAAGAGGGGGGGGGGCGCTCACGGAAAGCCGTGTAAAAATCTTCTGGCAAGTTTGTGGTGTGCTCATGTTGGTTGAGGTATTTTGAAGATCTGTGCATGAGTGATTGTACCTGATGTTTCAAGAAGATATCTGAAAGCAGGTAATGGGAAGCAAAATTTGAGTGGCTTTTAATCGAACGTTCGAGGTCGAGCAATCAAAACGGGAGTTCCTTGTTTCAAGTCAAGGAGTATAATTAAAGAAGTCTATAGACAATAAGATAGATAATACTGCAACAATCATGGCAGACGAATTGGGACAGAGCGCATCCGTACGGTATGTTATTCGCCAGGAACCGAAGCTGTACTTTGCTAACGAGCGTACATTTTTGCACTGGCTGAGCACGTCAACCTTTATGGCCACGATCGCAATGGGACTCATGAACTTTGCGGACAACATCGGTTTCATTACAGGTGCTATTCTTGCTCCTGTCTCCTTTATTTTCATGTCTTACGCCATCTTCCTGTTCCGTGCCCGGGTAGAGTCTATGAAAGTGAGCGAAGCCAAGTACGTGGATGGTGTCTTTGTGCTTTTGACTCTGACCCTGATCTTCTTGGCCATTATGATTGTAAATATTGCCATTCAGATCCGTCGTGAGATCATCTCTGGCGAGACGGAACATCAACAGTAAGGCATCAAATTGAAAACGGCTCATGGCCAAAACTTCCTTTGCGCACGCAGATACATCAGCCCATAGCATAACTATCAATAAATTGTATGGACATCCCTAAGGTCTCAAATGTCATTTAGTACTGACGATCTAAGACGTCCACTAGTCTTGATCAGCAACGGCTTTCATATGTTCCAACCCTCATGTTCCAAAAAAAATAGTAGACGGAGGTGTGGTGTATTTGAATGAGCGTGTTTTGGTGTGTGATGATGGATGTTTGGTTGTCATTATAAATGTCAGACAAAGACTTTGAGAATGCATGGGAGAACATAGTGAACGGGTGTGGTCTGCACAAACATGCGATCAATCGCCCTCCTGACCAAACTCTTCTGTGAACTTCGTGTGCATGTCAATGTCGTCCTGACTCACGGACGGGCGCACGGCGGCCAAAGCAGCCAGCATGTCCCTCTTGCGCACGGGCTGAACATAGAGTTTGTCTCCGGGAATGTCCATCCAGTTCTTCTCGATGGCCTGGGGATCTCCAGGAGAGCACGGGGTCCAAAGGTCATTGCACGTTTGCTTAGGGTTTGTAGGGTCCGGACCGCTGACCTGCTTGAAATGGGTGGCTTCCTGCAATGCACGAACGGGCCGCATCAACGCATCACGCACAATGACACCGACGTCGGCACCTGTCATACCCTCGCTTGTGCGACCGAGTTCCCGGAAATCTTCTGCATTCAGCTCGTGCGGGGTCGAGCCCAGGTGTAGCTCAAACATGCGACCGCGGGCCTCTTCCTGAGGCAGGGGGATGTAAATACGCTTCTCGAAACGACGACGAATGGCAGAGTCTAGAGACCAGGGCATGTTGGTAGCACCCAGCACCAGGATCTTATCGTTGTCATTGCCTACACCGTTCATCTGGACGAGGAACTCAGTCTTAATACGCCGGGCTGCTTCAGATTCGCCATCGCCACGGCTACCACACAACGAATCAACCTCGTCAATGAAAATGATAGCCGGTCGTGCCTCACGAGCCATCTGGAACAGGGAGCGCACCAGGCGTTCGGACTCTCCGAGATACTTGGATGTCAAATCTGAGGAGCTGACACTGAAGAAGGTCGCATCGGCTTCCGTTGCAACAGCCTTGGCAAGGAAACTCTTACCAGTACCGGGAGGTCCGTAGAGCAAGATACCACGCCACGGGGTACGCTTGCCTGTGAAAAGATGTGGGAAACGGATGGGCATGATCACAGCCTCCTTCAGTGCACTTTTGGCGCCCTCTAGACCCGCGACGTCGCTCCACTTGACGTTCGGTTTCTCCGTAATAATCGCAGACTCCAGCGCACTGCGAAGCTTCTTGCTATCGTCATCGTCGTCACCGCCGCCTTTCTTACCTCCAGCGTTGCCCTCCGTTGCGACCTGAGCCTTCTTTGGGTTCTCAAGGTGTTTCTTTAGCTGCTCCGCACGGTCCAGATACTGACCTACCTTTGCCCGGATCGTCTGCTTGCTACGGTCATTCTTCTCATACTTGAGGGCAGTCATGAAATACTCCAGGGCATGCTGGTATTTTGTGTATGCAGCTTCGTAGTTACCCGCACGATCTTCTGTCGTGGCTTCATTGACGAGGTCAATGGCCTTTTGTAAGAAATTTGCGCTCATCTCTGTACCGTTTGGCGCAACGTTTGTGTGTTATCTTGTGACGTATATGACTCTTTTCCGGCTGTGTTGTGTGTAAAGGTCACCTAGTGAAAGCGGGGTTTGCTATTGCATATCGTTTCCGCTCTGCGCCATTTGTAGCAATCTGTACTACTGCACTATACTCCTTTGCCGTTCAACCTTTTTGTTGATCATGACAAGCAAGTGATCGATAGTGTGGTTGCACTGACCCCTTCTCTTGTACCCGTCCGATCTCACTCAAAACCAAAAACAGCCATACGAGGCTTCATGACAACAGAAAGATAGTCATCCACTGCATACTATCTGTCGTCTTCTTAGAAACAAAATAAAACAGCAAATACAGTACTTGTGAAGAAATTTCCATTGTTTTCCAAGGGGGGCTTATCTTCAATCATTTGCGCTGAATGTATGTGTTTCCGCCCGTGCGATGGTGATGAATGATGGGGCGTACAGCGACCTTGGGCATCGATTGCTGGTAACGGGCGACGAATTGGGTGTACTGGGAAAAAGCGGGGAGAGCAGTTGGCAGTTGGCAGCGGCAAAAACGGGGAAGGATTGCCTCAGCGGGAGGGGGTTGCAGTTAATAGTGAATCTATGGATCTCTGCGAATGTTGTGAGGGAAGGGGGACCAGGAGCGTGTTTGTGCTTGGAATTGGGAAAGAAAAGTTTCGAAAATTTTGCTTCGCGGAGCGGGGAGCAAGCGAGCCCCTTCTGACCCGGGCTCTCAGAAGGCAAAACCCTGCGACAGAGAGGAAAGGGGAGAGCCGAGCCGGGCACTGTGCAGCAGCAGAAGAGCAGGGGAGGGGGGGGGGCCGGTGTCAAAGCTGTACCACACAAAAAGCACTCGAAATACGGCCGTGTCTCCCAGAAGGTTCACTGAGGGGGGGGGCAGAGAACAAATAAAATTTCCGTATATATATTCATGCGATACATTCAATTATTACGTATTATAATATCAAGTATTGACAAATATTAAACATCCGTATATAAATTCAAAGACTGGCCATTTGTGTACTTGGAATTACGTATTCAGGTGCCGTCCTTTCTCAGCCGCAGCCATTCGGGCCCCCGAAAACATCACCGATGCGAAATTTTTCTTCAATACTTTCACAATATGCCAGTAAGGCAAGAGTGAAATTAGCCGATGCAGAGAGGGGGGGGGAGGTCTGCCCGATGGCACCAGACTGCATGCACCACACAATCTTTCCCGAAAGAACTTTGCACAGCTCGGCTGGGCAATGAGGCAATTGGCCCAGGGTTTCCCAAAACTTTGCCGAAGAGAAAAGATGGGTGAGAAGGGGGCCTCCAGGGGGGTGGGGGGGGAGGAGAGAGGGAGAGGAGACGAAGATTCGGAGGCCAATGTTTTCGTTCTGAAGAAATTTTCTTCCTTTTTTTTTCTTTTGGGTTTCTAATCGCTATCTCTGCTTCGGTTGATTTTCCTCTCCAACTCAGCTCGGTTGCGTTTTTTGACAAGTTTCGTTTCCCTATTTTTTTTTTCAAACGGGCCCGTGCCAAAAAGACCTGGCCGCGTTTCGGGCTGACCTCGGTAGTGAGCGCAGGAAGGATCTCCAAAGAGGTCGATCTCCCTTTCGTCCGGCACACTTGACTTGGACTGCCGGTCCGGCAAAGACCCGGTAAAATAGACTCCCGTTTGAAATCACAATATTTTTGTAAATCCATGTGAAATCACATTGGGAGGGGTGCCTATAATTTTCTTTTCTGACTCCTTCAACCCCTCACCCCCCCCCCTTGCCTTGCAACCGGCGAACACATTTGGGTTTTGGACGGCCCCCCCCCCCTCACTCCCATCGCTCCCGGTACTTTTATCTGAAACGCCAGCCTGAACGGGGAGAGCCGCACACAGACAGAAGGTGGGCGGGGAAGGGGGAGATTGCGAGATTAGCCAGTGAAGACTTATAAATGGGGTCTACCCACACCGCGAGTTCGAAGGATCAGGTAGCGGTGGCTGTGCGAAGCCTGTCGCCGCGTAGTACGGACTGTGGTTTGATTAGCTGGTTGGCCTTTGCACGGAGCGTGCCACCCCTCCGTTAATTGCTTGTTTGTCGAAGCCAGATGTGCAAGTGCTGGTAGACAAGACCCGTCTTAAGGCTAACATATGGTGGTGCGATCAGCGTTGGACCAGCTCCTGCGATTGGCTTTGCGGTTTGACAGTGTATCGGAGGCCAGGGCAAGGTTTAGTAGACAACAAGAACCGGTTTGGAGTCAGAAATTGGGCATTGGAATCGACTCTTAGGTTCCGTAGTTCTCAGTACTAGTAGGTAAAGAAATTTGTGATATGGATGTATACAAAGAAGTTCACCGTTCCTTAGCGGACAATGTGGAATACATTTTGTGCTCGAAGAGCACTAGTAGTGACCTGGTGCATCTTTGGATCTTTGGCATCGTCCTTTCGATCTGGGGCGCCGTCGTCATGTGCGTGGTTGTGTATATCTACTACAAGGTGATATATGGTTCCCCGGGGTGGTTGGCTGGGAAGTCCGTTCTAGTCACAGGGGGAGCGGCGGGCATCGGCCTGGAGATGGTCCATGCCTTCGATCGCTTTGGCTGTAGTCGAATCCACGTCTGGGACAATAACGAAGAGGCTGTCTTGCGTCTGCAGCGCATGTCACGCTTGCCCAACGGGGCGGAACTCCATGTGAGCATTGTCGACGTGGGTAACCGGGACGAGGTTGCAAAAGCATCTCAGGATGTGCGGGAGATTGAACGGACACATGCACAGGGATCTTCGTCCTCAACCTCCAAAAACAATGATTTTGGCCCGGACGTGATCGTCAACAACGCAGCCATAGCTGTCATTGCACCCTTCCTGGAGCAGACCCCCGAAGCCGTCCGCAAGACGTTCGAAGTGAATGCGATGGCCCCGTTCTTTGTGCTTCAAGAATTTCTCGGTGCCCTGATCAAGAAGAAGCCGCACGCTGGCGGTGAGGGGTTTATTGTCAACATGGGATCAGTCCTCGGGTTTATGAGCTTTGCGCGTCTAACCTCGTATAGTGCGACCAAAGCTGCCGTGTGTAACATGCATGAGAGTTTGATGATGGAACTATCTGACTATCCTGGAGTTGGGCATCTCTTAGTGGCACCGGCGACTGTGCGGAGTCGAATGTTCCATGGTGCAGCTGACATGCCCTTCTTCCGCAAGATCGAAGCCCAGGATGTGGCGGAATTAATAGCTTGGCATATAGACCGGCGAGTGAGCGGGACGCTGCCGATACCCCTGATCATGTACACCATACCTATATGGCGATCGTTCCCGTGGCATCTGCGTCGTTTTATTGCCAATCTGGTGGGGGCCAACCGTGCTCTGGTACGGGTCAAGGGCAACGTTGGTGCAGAAAACCACGCTGGCAATGTGCGCCATCATCTGAAGACCAACTAAACGGAAAGGAATGGAGCACGGGACTGCTCTTCCCAACTATCAAGTTGGCCATTCTGTGTACCAATAGAACAATGTATCGAGGTTTAATTGCCGGCATGCTCTTCATTATTAACTTGTTACTACTAAGTTCTCTACGGCGACTTCATCACAGTGTGTCTCATTAACACTCAATCACTTCCATAGCCACCCTGTGCTTCGACAGCTTCAGCGTCCTCAATATGGCGGATAGCTTGCTTCACTGCGCGGTTCAGGCGCTTTCGATCCTTCTCGGTGCGGATGCCGGGAATGTTGTCACCAGCTTGGGCTCCCAGGTATTGTCGCATGAAGAGTTTGAGGCCCAGGCGAAGGGTGTCAGTATGTTCACCGGCCTGCAGTCCCTTTCCAAAGATTTCCTCCTGTTCGCGCAGACCACCGCTGACGTCCTCGACAGTGATGTCCTGGAGTAAGATGGAGGTCAGGCAAATTCGCAGGAAGAGAGTTTCACGCGCCCTGGTATTAGTCACATCGATGATGCGGACTACGGCCAGGCTGACACCCTTCTTGACCAGGACCAGATGACTTACCAGACGGGCCAGGTTACGGATTTGCCGCACATCGCTCTGGTTCAAGACCTTCAGACGATCCCAGAGGGCGTATTGAAATGTGTACTTGAAATCCGTGCTGAGACGAACAAAACGGGTTAGCAAGACCGCATAATAAGGGTTGAACGATTGCTCCTGTACGCAGCAATCAATGATGACACGAACAATGTCTCTTTGCTGCTCCTTCTTGAGGCCCATTTTCAGCAATTTCTCAAATGCATCGTTAATGTCATCCGCGCTCATGATGACCGTGAAGATGGCACGACGGATATCAGTCGTCATTCGCTGTTTCTTTGCAAGTTGCATGATCTTTGCATCGCTTGATGAGCCAGCTTTCTTTTGCTTGCGCATGTCGACTTCATCTTCATCATCGTCGTGGTCATCACCAACTTGCTTGCCCCTCCATGCGCTACCGACCAGCCACCAACGACCTTTCGCAGGCGCCTCCAGCAGGTCATGCAGCCCCACTGTCATCGGCTCCTGCAGGTGACCACCAGTACCGCCCTTCTTTTTGGGTCCGCTCGAAGCTAGTTTTCGACGCACTTCCATTACCGTATTTTGAGTTGCACTTGCCTGTTCAAAGATTGCCGCTTTCTTGGTCCGATTGCGATTGTTCTTGATGTCCTGCAGCAGGTCCATCATGAAGCGAGAACGTGCACTGCTCGTGACATTTTCGTTTGCATCGGCTACTTTTGTTTGAATTAGCTGTATGATTTCCTTCAGCGCCGCAGGATCGTCCTTACGCAAATTCATACCCACGTTCTGAAGCAGAATGACCACCAATTCGATGTCTCGCTCCATCATATTGGACGCAAGTTTTCGTACCACGTCGTAGATCAAATTACAGTTCACCACGTTCAAAATATAAAGGAATGCAAACATAGCCACCAGATTACGGCATTTACGTCCGTGGTCGTCCACTTTCTCTTGGTCCTGATCCTCATGGACATGTTGCCATTCTTTCTGAAAGGTATGGGCGAGTGCTTGAACGAAATGACCCGTGACCTCAAGTCCAATGACATCATGCAACACGGCAAGTGCGCCGGAAAAGTTGAGTAGGAATTTGTCCAGCAAACGACCGGAGTCTGTGGCCTGACGAAGGATGATATTGGTCAACGCGTGTGACGTGAGAGTCTTGCTGTTGTCGAAGAAGACGGCACAGATTGACTGCATGATGGGTAGCATGTTCTCATCGCTCAGGCGATTCAACTGACCTCGCAGGAGTTTCTCAAGTCGCAAAATTTCTGCCCGGTCTTTGTCCTCGCCATTCAGTGCAGCCATTCTGCGACGCAACGAAGGAGGAACATAACCACCTGTCTTTTCGGGTGGCTGCTTTTTCTCGCTCTTATCCTCGTCTGTGGATTCTTCGCTCTCGTCACTTTCCTCTCGTATATTTTCCTCTTCAACACCGCTTTCTTGTTCGTCAGACTCCCGACCATCTTCTTCGTCCTCGTCCTCATCATCGTCGCTCTCATTGTTTTTCATTGCTTCTGCAAACTTTACTTCATGCTTTCTCCGCTTCCATCCCGGCTCCATTGCTTCGTCACTATCGTCTTCATCCTCCATAGAGGATTCAAGGGCGCTTTCCACGTCACTGAGATCGCTATCCCGATCGTTGTATTCTCCAAGGACCCCCAATATATCGTCCAACCCATCTGCAGTGAACTCCTTCGAGATCTTTTTAGACTTAGGATCCAGACCCAATTTTTTGGCTGTTCGATTCAGTACGGCATCGTCCAGCGCATTCTCTCTTGCCAAGGTGGCTTCATCTTTCGCAATGAGATTCTGATCCTGCAACAGCCGTGAGAAGTTATTGTGCCCCCGCGAGTCGTTGTTGTGATTTCGTTTTCCATGATGGTGCCGTCCATGTCGACGGTCTCGTCCACCAGATTTTCCGCCAGAGGACGGCCTTTTCCGACCTTTGTACATGACTGATCTGCTGGCACGCAACTACATTTCGTTACGAGTTTCTTATTGCCCAGGGTCTTTCTGGTGCACCAATCGTTCAGGTCCACAGCTCTGGGTCATGTGTGAATACCAACCGATTCCATCCTCAAATAAGATTGCATACGTTCTGGACCTTACAATCGTCGAAGGAAACTTATCAAAATGAAAACGTAGCGAAAATTGCCACCTTCGTGTCACCTTCGTCCCCAGAGACCCGCGTGACTGTGCCGGGGAGGGGCCGACCTACCCGCCCCCCAAACCCCCCCGCGCGGTGATTACCATTGGTAGGGTGGCAGGGATCGGGAGTCCAGTTTCTATCGCATCAAAAACTGCCTCGTTCTTGCGTAGGGGATTCTGCGCAAGTACGGGAGAGTCGCCGTTGTTTTCCGCCTCCTGTATTCCTGATGTTCCCTGTCAGCGAGCAAGCGCTGCAGTGGGTTTGGACGGGGGTCCCGGGGGCTCAACGATCCGGTAACAAGAGTCAGTGGTTAGGCGAAGGATAATTTCTTCCCTTCCGTTAGTCTCATGCCAATATGAAGATAGGAGATCGATGATGTAACATTTCACTGGCCCATTACTGTTCAAAAAGGTAGAAATGGGTGCCCTACATTGACGTTCTAGTTCATATAAGGCCGGTCCATGCCTGGGTAGAAATCGAAGACACGAGAAAGATGGTGGGAACGTACCATTCAGTTGCCATGGCTCTGTGCCTTGCAGCTACTTCTGTGGCTGGACAACATGTGGAAAGACACTACGAACAGTGCTCCAAGTCACACTTCACCGAGGCAATTTCAACATCCGTTGCGGCGGCTCCGCTGCACAACAAGGTCGCTATCATTGGCGCGGGCATGGCGGGATCGTCGGCCCTGTACACACTGACCAAAGATGAACGGTTCCTGAATGCACCATCCGAGGTGCATGTTTTTGAGCGGAATGATCGTCTTGGAGGCCGTGTAATGGAGTTCGACTTTGAGGGCGTTCAAGTCGAAGCGGGAGCTTCCATTGTAGCGTCGGTCAATGAGCTGTTCGGCAACTACACTGAGGAGCTTGGACTCAAGAAGGCGCCACCTTTTGGGCCGGACAAAGAACTTTTTGCTGTGTGGGACGGGGCAGACTTTCGTTTTGAGGAGTCTGAGTCTTCATGGTGGACAGATGCGAAGATTGTTGTGCGATATGGTTTTACACCGCTGTATGTACAGCGGGATGTCCCTAAGGTAGCGACAAAGTTTGCAAAGTTCTATGACATGATGCCGATGACCGATGTCATGCAAGCTCTCGATGATGCCGAGCTTACCAGCCTGAGCGACGAATCCATGGAGATGTACCGAAAGGAAAGGAAATGGGACTCTCGATTCTTTGACGAGATTGTAGTTGGCATCACGCGAACCAACTACATGCAAGGACTAACCATGAGTGCTCTGGGTGCCATGGTTGCGCTCTGTGGTTCTGGCAGCGAACTGTACGCTTTAGATGGGGGCAATAGCCAACTGAGCGAACACATGGTCCAGGCTGGCCTGGATGCCCTGAATGATCCGAACAACAAGAGTAGTGGTAGTCTCCATCTTAACAGCCACGTAGTTGACATCTCCTTCAACGCCGACCGCAATATCACAGTCCGTTGGACTGATACTACAACAAATCAGACCTCATCAAGCACGTTCACCGATGTTGTGATCACTGTGCCCCTGGAGACAGCAGACATCAACATTACGGGTCTGGCTGACCAACAGTTGGCCGACGACCTCTTTGCCACGCGGCGCGATTTTGTTTCAATGTACACCACTTTCGTGCGTGGCAATTTGAACCCGAAGTATTTTGGAAAGACCAAGGAGAATGAACTGCCGTCCAGCTATTTAACAATGGATCTTCCCGGCGAAGATTTCCATTCGCTCAGCCAACTGACCAACAAACGTTCCGATGACAATACGGCCGTCTTCAAAATATTCTCTATTGACCATCCCCAGGACTCTGGTCTGCTAGACCGTTTGTTCAGCAAGGTGGTGAACTCTACTGTTGTCGAATGGGAACCTTATCCTTGGCTGCGGGTCAGTGCACGTGCACCCCCGATCGTGCTCGGCAATGGTCTGTACTACGCCATGGGCTTCGAGACCTTTTTCAGTGCCATGGAAGTGGCTCTGCTGGAAGGTACAAACATTGCCCATGTCCTCCTGCAAGCAATGTATGGTTGAATCCAGAATTGTCAGCTGGGTGTTTGTAACGCATCGGACTACATCTATACTCTATGAAACTTGTACCACAACTCTAGATCAAACAAATTTACTAAACCTCTTGCTCAGATCAAGTTAGTTTTCGCGAGATGGAACTTGATCACAATGTCGGTAGCTGAATCGAGGACCTTCTCCATCACCTTTGTGTCCGTGGCCACCGTGTGGTGAATGTAGAGCTGCTTGTGGCTCGATGCATTCTTCCCAGTGCCACTGCCTGCAGTGGCAATTTGTTGCAGTGCCTGCTCAATGTATTCCAGCACCGCGGCACTGCCGCGGTTGTCGAGGTCCACAAAGTTTGGAAAATATTTGCTGAATTTCTTGTTGACCCTATCGATCTTCTCTTCAAGGAGATCAATCTTATTCATGAAGGCAATGACACTGACATTGCTGAGCCAACGATTATCCCAGATGGTCTTGAAAAGCAGAATGGCATCGCTCAAGCGGTTCTGAGTGGTGTCCTCGGCAAGCATCTGATCGAATTCAGATGTGGCCAGTAGATAGACAATGGCAGTGACTTCGCCAAAGTAGTGAATCCACTTGCGTCTTGCACTGCGCTGCCCGCCGACATCGATGACCATGAATGGTACATTCTTCACCTCAAAATGCTGCTCTACGATGCCGGTGGTCCGTTTACGGATGCGCAGAATTTCCTCATCCGTCAGTATGTGGTCAGGCTTGGAAACGATTTGAATCCGGTCCGCGAAGAACGCATACGCTTCATTAATCTGAAACAGATGTCGATTCTTCCAAATTTGTTGTATGGCCCTGCTCTTCCACAACATCTCAATACAGTCCCACATCTTAGGATCACCAAACAATTTCTTGTGGTCTTCGTAGTCGGCTACATCGGATATTTCGGCATAGTCAAAATAGTTTGCTGCCATTTCCTCCGGCTCGGAGTCTAGCGGCAGGTTATGCTCCCTTAAACCTGAAACTAACTTACAAGTTGTGTGAAGCAGGAACACATAAAGTTCTCCTTTGTACGTTTCCCGATCTTCGGCACTGAACCCGGCCCCATGTAAGAGTTGCATCTGTTTCAGAACCGTGCTCTTTCCACTCTCACCAGGACCGAGCAACAGGAGCTTCCGCTCTCGACGTGCCTCATCGTAGTCCTTTTTCATTTGCCGGGCAAGGGCCTTGTCCCTTTCTGACATTCGATTAATGCCGCAACAAGCCATCTTTCTCTGACTTGATGATATGGATTTATGGCACTACTTGATCATAATCGGTTTCGTGAGCATAGGGTGATATCATCACGATATTCCTTCTCCAACGCTGATGTGTGTATTGCTGATGTGGATAAGATCGTTGATCGCATGACATACCTTAGCGACCACTGAACACATTGTTCAAATCCGGTATCGGCTGCAGGAAACCCCGACTTTATCTTTACACACTTAGGGACAAAACCACCGACACCAAGAAAACGCCACGGACTCTCTATTTTCCTTGTTTTGCCTGCGCCCTTGGTCTCCGGTATGTGCTTTGTATTCTTCCGTCCACTGGTCTCCGTGACCGCCACGGCCCTCACACCCTACCCCGCGTCGCCGAGAGAAAGTTTGGGTAGACAAGGTCGAAATGAGAGAAGGAAGGGGGGCGGACAAAGAATTAGCGTAGGTCAGGAAGTATGGGGTTGCGCTGGGCGATCTGGGCTCCCCCCCCCCGGCCAGCTTGCCTTTGGTTACCGCGTCCCTACGGCTCGCTCTAGCCGGACCGGCGCTCAGCCAAAATCTCACTACTCAGTCTCTCCATGGTTTTTTCATCGATTTTCCGTCTTTGGGCCAACTTTTCCCTTCCTTCCGTTGACTACGGGAGACCCCCTCCTCCCTCCATTCCAATTTTTCGCTGCACATTCTGTACCAGAGAAGTTCGGGAGGAGGGGGTATCGATGTGCCCGATGGACTTTAGGTCTCTCCAGATTTTAAGCATGTAGGGTGAATACACCAGCCAGCCAACCCATACTGAAATCATATGGATTGGCTAAACCGTTGATTTCTCTCCCTCTCTATATATATGTATTTTTACCCCAAATTGATTCATCAGACACTCCTTTCTTCGACGTTGTGCGGGGGGGGCCTCGGTTCCCCTCGCCCTCGGACAAGGGGGGTGCTCTGGTATCTTTCAAATTCGAATCAATACTGAGCAAATCAGCGAAATCACTGCGCAAGTTTGATTTCCATTGGGAGAAGCGATTCGTAAACCTTTTTTTTTGGCCGGCCGGTACCTTTCGGTCCCGTAGCGCCGATTTCTTAATCATGAGCAGATCAATACTCATTCCGCATTCAAAGGGCAGTAGGGGACGTGCGTAGTGTTTGGGTCTCCCTGCCTTGGTGCTGTACTTTTTTTCTTTTTTTTTTTTCGCCCGCCACGCACCGTGGAACCGCGAAAGGTTTGATAGGGCAGTCTCCTTTCCGCTTGGCGTGGACATCAGGCGCCAGCCTGGAGAGTGTATTCGACTGATCTGGTAGTTCTAGAGTTGCGTCGTTGGCAAGCAGCTACTGATCTTTAAAAATCCATCGAAACGATACAGAGCACAGTTCATCATGATCCGAGGGTTGTCATAGCCATGGTTCCGGGATGGACATCTTGTACAATGATATCCTGCGGGAGATTGCCCTGCACGGGCTCCAGGGAATGCGTGTGTCTAGACTAAAGAAATATGTTTCAAACCATTCACTACTTGATGGAGATGAGTCTGCATCGGGACCGCTGCTCCGGAAACTTACCCCATATCTGAAACGTCATTGTAGGTTCTGCGAAGGAACAAGCGCTCATGATGTAGATGATGACGTAGACCTGGCATCAGCGGTGCTGGAGCCTTATATCTGTAAGGAACTGGGTGCCGGTGATCTACCATCCGCGCTGAGAACGCGCCGGATACGGAAGTATAGTGACGTTGACGACTTCGTTGCCCATGACAATTGGGTCGTTGTCGCCATTGAAATGGTGCGCTCTCGCACATACGACCATGAGGGTTCTCGGGGCAATTTGTTGACATGCCGGGAGCAAGTACCATATCAAGAGTGCATGGATGGGGAAGAATTACTGACGTTGGAAATGGTAGCTCTTCTGGATCGCTTGGGACGGACTAGGTATCGCGGTCTGAACACATCCGAAATCGCCAAAGTGTTACAGGTGCGCGTGCCCACTGTAAAGCAGAATATAGCAGTCTTGAAAAATCGAGGCTTGATCAGAAATCAGCGGCAGGATAAAAGCACGCCGACATCGCTTGCAATTTTTGAAGCCGATAGTGCCTTCCATACGATAGATCCCGCGCATATACAGGATGCAACAGATTTGATCAAAGCAACAGTTCAGGAGTACCATCGAGAGTGTCCCACGGAAACGGATTCAAAGCATTGGTGGCCAGCGCTCGCTGACGTTGCTGATCGGGCGCAGCAATTGTTAACTCCGAGTTGTCCCAACGAAGCTCAGCTCGCCGTGACGTACGCACTGAAGGATTTGAAGGTCTCAGGGCAGTTTCGCGAGCCCGTAGCTGTGCAAAAAGATAATCACTACGGGAGAAAGGCTCTCCTGCAACGAGTGCCTTTGGTATATGCAATGCCGGACCAATACGCTGCTGATGGATCATCTACGCTCTGGGTAGCTCCAACAAGCAGCATTCTCCATGCCATTATCTACGTCGTGCACTACATGCATCGTCACCTCGGTCAAGAGTATGTCCGAAAGACCGATGTAGCCACCGTTCTGGGGATTTTCCAACGAAAGCACGAAGCTTTCTTCACACACCACATACAAAGGGGCGTACTTGGTGTGCGTGAAATTCAAGCGGGCAGGAATCTTGAGGCCATGCTCTTCGTGACAGAAAAAGGTAGGAAAGAATACGGCCTCGAGGATTGGAATAGATCGGAAGGCAAGCATGCCGATGCGTCCATTTCCAATGGTATAAAGTTGAAGACGGCCATTGACACAGACGACGGCATTAACGATAAGCCTGATTTGGCTGAAGGCAAAATTGATGCACTCATACAACACATCGTCCAACGTCATGGAGCCGTGGACGAGTCCAGATTAGTTGCGTACGTACAGGATGTACGCCACAGCACACTGGGGTTTAGTTTGAAAAAGACAGCGGTGTTGTCTGCAATGGAGCGTCTGATTCGCCATGACCAGATCATGAAACGAGAAGAAATTCTGCATACAAAATCGTATGGGAAGGTGAAAGTAGAGACATTGCGCGATATGACACGCAGTGCAACAAACCCTATATTTGACGCAAGGGCACAAGCGACAAAGGAACGTGTTGCAGCCAGAGTGAAGCCACCAACGGCAAGTGATCTCCTGGTCGATGTTTTGCCGTCGTCAATCGATGCTGCGGAATTTCCGACTCTCTTGAACCCTTCTCGCCATCCTTGGGCTGACTCTACGACCTTAGCGGACGGTGGACCCCCACGTTGGGAACGAGTGTGTATCGTACACCAGCTTTTGTGGGTCGAGACTCACATGCAACGGGCTGCCATGGGTGTGGAAGGAAGGGGTGAGAAGGTTTGGATAGACCTGAAGACCTGGATCACATGCTTGCCTCTACCCGTCCTTCAGCTAATCCTGGGCCATGCAGATGATGAGGTCGCAGAATCGTTGCAGGACTTACGCGACCAGGAAAAGGGGTGGAAGATATTGGAAATGGGAATGGGTACACTCACGTCTTCCCTGTTTATTCTCAGAGAGCTTGCACTCATCAACACGGAGCCCCACCCACACCATGCTGCAGAGCTACCTGTAGCGGTGTCTATGGTCGAGGATGTGGTCATGACCCAGACATACAGAAATGCCTTTGCCCAAGTCAGACCCCGGCTTCGGGGACATGCACCCTCAGTCGGGCAGAGAACTGGACAATGGCCTAGTAGACTGCTCATGTACAAACAGTCTCACCGAGATGCATACTGGGATGGGCTTCGCGCTTTATGCTGCTATCGTGGCGAACGAAAAGTGCAGATGATGCGAACTTTGGCACCTGTGAACAAGCCTTGGCTGATATCTCTCCTAGGTGCGAGAAATGTGGATGGATGCTGGGATCGTTCGCAGGTGGTAGCAGGATTCGGTCAGGTGGATCGTGTCGTTGGCGCTGCCATTCTGTCGGCGTCTGTTGCACTCTCCAATGTTCCCGATGGGGCGGGTGAAGACGTGGAAGAAATACGTACAAGCATTCTGGAGCCTCTTCAGGGAGAAAAGGAATATCTCTTGGTCAGTGGGCTGAGCGAAGAGGCTGTGGACCATCTGATCACCCTCATTCTTGAAATCATTCTCGAAGATCTGCAGGAGCCGGGTAGGAGAAAGAGGCTTGACCAGAAGCGCGTTCTTCTTCGGGTGCTTACCAAACAGCGACCCCAGCGACCGACATGGCACCGAACTGTGTCTGCGCATGTCGGTGAGACACCGGAAATCGCCTTGGATCAGGAGGAGGAGGTCGTGTACGAGGGATACGAGGTGGATGAGGACCAGGAGGAGGAAGATGAGGAATCGGAGGAAGTGACTGAGGCGGAGGAGGAGTCAGAACCACTGGAGCCGGCACATGCACAAGTGGCAAAAGCCGGTCAAGCCACAGTGCGCTTCATGTCCAGGGCAGATCAAGAACAGATAATGCGGAGTCCGGAATTGCAGGCCATTACGTACACGGGTTGGTGGCCGGAAGTGTCATCCACGACAGTTGCGATTTTTGTGGTTGATCTTGTGCGCGAGGCTCTGAAACGTCTTCGGGAATCTGACATAATGAACAAGAGTGATGGTGGTGACTTTGGCATGGTTGATGAGGAAGATTTTGCACTGCACTGCAGTGCTGTTGATAGCCTGTTGGGTACCATGTACGGAGTCTGCGTGGGAGTCATGGCCTTGTCTGTGGATACCAGAACGAATCGACAGCGCAGGGAGGCACGAAGCCAGGGACGGTCGCAGCTAGCAAAGAGGATATCAACTACTGCACTAGATGCAGATCTGGTTGAGAAGCTACTGTTTGGTGAAGTCATCGCTCGGGTGCGACGGGTTCTGCTTGACCTTGGAGAACGAAATGTTGGGGATCTGGCACTGCTTGACTTTATTGAGCTGCGTGTTGAGTTCTTGCTGGCCAGTCCCGGCAGTGTCCAGCGCTTGACCGCGAATTCATCGCTGCAGCATATCTTGTGTCAGACTGCTCAAGTTGCATGGATCTACGGGGCGCACTGCACGTCGGACGACCAAACGAGAGTCGACATTTGTGCGTTATACCAGCGCTGTGTGGGTCAGCGGCCTTGGGACCCCGAGACCTATCTCTCACCACCCACAGGAGGCAATCTGGTGCCCCTGACCGCCCAGGATCGCCTCAAGCATGTGCTGGCATGGCATGGGCTTGACCCAGATGACGACCTTGCCACACGTCTATGCGCTGGTTTGGTTCAGGCATGGACCACTGGAGACCAATCACAGCTGGAAGAGCTGAGTCCAACGGAGCGATCTGCCCTTCTGGCATACGCCTTGGCCTCTGGCCAGTACGGTGCTGTTCTCTCTGAATGGAAAGGCTCAGTGACAATCGATGATAAACGTATCCGCCCGACTCTGTTGCAACACAGTCATGGCACCAATGAGGCAAGCTCCGAAGCGAAGGCAGCGGCTCTGGCCCAAAAATACGTGCTGCTCACCCGAGGAGAAGTGGGGAGCAAGTCTCCATTGCCACCTGTAGATGAACTCGCCTTTGCCATGGCCTGCATGGTAGACTATAGTACAACATCCGTCCCGCAAGAGGTGACTTTGTCTATGACACACAAGGAAATTTCCAGTGACGTGTTGCCCGAGCCGCCACCAGCACTAGGCGCCATGGATCATGAGGTCTTCTTGAAACTGTGCAAGCACATTCTTTATCTAGTCGGAGACAGTGATGACACTCACAGTGTGACGGTGCAAACCCTTGCCGATGGGCCCCTATACGGTGTACTGATGGTCGAACAGGTTGCTGGTGTGGTCCAAGACCTGCGCTCGCGGGATCTGCTGGCGCTAGCTGTACCAGACCGTGACTGGCCGCCAACTTATGGCTCCCTGGGCGAAGCTCTCCAGGCGCGTGCCGGTGATAGGAGCAAGCGTCGCCGCACAGACAGGAACGATGCCAGTACCATGGAGAAACCGCTGGTGGTGACGGACATGGGCGTACGGTTCCTCCTGTCACAGTAAAGAAACACTCGAAATCGTGCCCTTATAACCAAATATTGCTGCTAAATACTAAATGTTCTGTCTTTGAAATACATACTAAACTGCACACTCATATATCGTACTTGGCTTTCATCTTCCGACTGTGCGCTGAGATTGCTTTAGCGTCTGCATTGCATTCCTTGGAGAAGTCCTTAGGAATGTGACGGGCTAGCATACCCATGAAGTTGTCGAAGCGATAGACGTGCGGCACACCCACTTCAAGAGGTGCGCCGCAATCCTTCAGCGGTTTCGGCTCCCCATTGAAGAGGAAGCGAACCGCGAGGTCGCTAGCCTTGGCGGAGCCACTCGATGAGGCGCCTCCGAAGAAACCGCCGAACCATGAAGAAGAAGATGATGATGATGACGACGACGATAAAGACACTTGAGAGTTGCCTTCCTTTTGTAGCACCTCTACAGTAATGCTGCACCCAAAGTCTGGCCACTCATCCGGCAAATTGCCCGTCATAGCCAAAATGGGAATGATGGTGGTGTCGTGCCCCGAATAGATCAAGAACCGAGGCTCCGTATTCTTCAGGTCAGCTAAATGCTGGGCCATGTCGCCTGCGAAGCGTCCTATAGCCAAACGCGCGATCTCGCTCTGACTGCCGTAGCTCTCGAACCATTGCTTCAACGCACCACGGCCGATGGCACGGATCTTCTCCTCTGTCAAACCTTTCGGTAACACGTCTCCCTCAGCCAAACGACACATGAACTCGTCATAGAGTGCATGGATTTGTGGACAATCCTCGACATCAATGTCTAGTGCCTCTGCCACGTCCCTGCGGTGTTGCAAGTTCTCCTCCTTGACGGCTTGGTACTCCTTAGTGTGCCTCCACTGCCGGACCAGCTCCCTCAGGCGCGGACAATGGGCCAGGTTAGGAAACATAGTCTCGTTCGCTTCTTGGATGGTGAAGATGTCAATGATTGGGTGGTCCTCAGGTCGCTGATTCGGAGGGTACAAGGCTCCCAGTAGATGCTGTACGGACTGAATGGCCCGGGGCACCTCTGTTGACCGTACGTATAGATCTTTGGGATCGTAGACTTGCGGGACCACGCCAAAGTCGCGTACGTATCGCTGCCGCAAATGCGTACCCATGCGGTGCAACTGCATGGCACCGACGTAGGTGAGTTGCCCACTGAAGCAGGCACCCGGCAGGACCTGCTTGCCTTCTATGTATGTGGTCCTGTACATAGCCTCCTGTGGTGAATGGATGGCCTCCTGTTCCGCTCCGAAGGCGGGGCCCACAGTGATTGCTGTGGTGCGCCCCCCTGGTTGACTGCTCAATAACGGGCTGTGTCCCTCGCACATCCAGTTGAGTTCTGGTAACACTCCCTTTAGTCTAAATTCAACAGGCGTGCGTGCACCATGTCTGTGAATAAATATTACCCGCGAAACTCGGTAGCCATCGGGAAGCTTTGGGCCGCCGAGGTCCACCGGCAGAGGTGAAGGTGCAGTGCCCATTTTGGAGGGATCGGCCTGCTTCGTCCTGTCCTCGTAGTCCTTACGGTCCCGCATTCCTTTGGCCTGCACAGCATCATTGCTGCTGGACAACCAGGCCACAAGGGCTGTGGATCCCAGGCATGCAGCGGCGTACTTGGCAGCTGACATTCCGGGTTGCTATTGTGTATGTTCCGAACGGGAATTCCAACCTCCTCAATTTCGGGACGACTAGTAGTGTTGTATACCACTGTCCAGTTGCACAAGCCCGTTTTCTTATATAGATCTCCGTAATTCATGTTGTCATACAACAGTAACTTACTAAGCTCATCATGAATCTCACACCATAGATCTACTCCAACAGAGGATGACGGTCAGTGACGTGCTGGCCGCGTCCGAAGCTCTCTGGTCCGGCCCCGCCCAACCGCTGCGTGGCGTGCGTAGCACGGACGTTGGGAGGATCGATACACTGCACCGGAATATTAGGGGGCCGGCTAAACGACTTATATTGAGGAGGCGCTTCGTGCCGGGGGACGTTGGGGGACTAACGGATTGTATGGACTATACTTAGCTCAACAACGAACAAGGAATGCTCTAAAGTTGGACCCTTCCCGAGGATTCGGACCAGTCGTTCTCTGAATGTCACGTAACCTGCCTTAAGCACACAATCCCAACCCCCTCCGGTTTGGTACCTACAGACAGGGGATCACCAGAAGTCCAACCCGAACGAGAGCAATCCGTTGGACTCTCGGCCGTCAGCCAATGCTCACCCGATCCGCTGAATTTGCCGGGGACTGGCTCTTCTTCGGACGTTTCGGCCCGGGGCCCATTCAAAAAGGGGGAGGCGGGGAGGGGGAGGGAATTTTCGGATCCCTCCTTTCTGCGGCTTCAAAACAAAAATAGACTCCCAAAATGTAGATTGCAAAGGAGATTCCAGTCTGCCCGGACTGTTCAAAGGGGAGTCTATTTTTTCATCGCAGTGTGGCTGCCGGCATGCTCGGTCGTCCCGGATTTTTTTTGGGCATTATTTTCGTCTCCCGGGAGTGTGCGCCAGAAGTCCCGTGTATTCTTCTGCAGCGGGGTCAACTTGGACATAGACAATGTACGACGCCCAGGGGACAGACGGCCCCGTGGGAAGAATGGCTTTGCTCCCTGGGGGGGGTGCGGTGTTCGGTGGTTTCCTCACTGAATGTACTTAGTCACTTCAGGTTGACGTTAGCGGTACCTGGTAAGGACCGTCAAACATGAACATGCCACTGCATTCTTCACACACTTGTCACCTTGCTGCAGTCATGTAGTGGATGCAAACTACATGTTCAACAACCGTACATACACAAGCGATTGTCGATCGCGAAATGCATCATGCGATCATCGCAACCTTAATGCGCCAATAGATCTAGGACGACATCAAACGGCTGGGAGAGCACGCTTCAGTTCTAGAGCCAATAAGGAGCGATGGGGTGTGTTGATCGCATCTTTCTTCCAGTTCTGTGCCCGTCCGTGTGTATCACAGTCACTTCAAACTGGACTGCACAAGAACTGTATACAACTAAGACTTAATAATAAACCAGTCCCTTATTTTGATGTCCCAGTGTCCACCGCCCCACAGTTGTGCGTGTGTTCGGTGCTTGCTTTGCTCCCATACACAGTTAGTGTCGGTGTTCATGTGCCCATTTTTCCGAGCATCGTCTCGTAGCAGAAGAAGTGTAACACCCACACAGCGCACAGCGCCTGAGATGCGATGGCCAACAACTCAGCTCCTGCAGATACACACAGATGATGGCTACCACCAAAGAACGGAAAAACAGATGCGCAACAAAAATCGAAAACGGCGTCGGTCCGTTTCGGCCGACTCGAGGCGAGAGCGGACCATTCCCACACCCTTTTTCGGTGTACCACCCGCCCGACCGGAAGAGAAGGTGCAAAGAACCAAAGCAGGTCAGGGGCCTGTTTACTTCTAGAACCGCTGCTTTTCACACGGAGCGGTACGCGGGGTGTAAAAGGGCAGGGGGGGGGTTGTCGGCCCCAATCAGGAGGCGGGCGGGCAGGCGGAGGACGACGTGTACAAACCCCCTCCCCCCCCGGGGAGGGGGGGTGCCGGTAGTCCCCTTGCGTGTCCCGTGTCTTGTGTGTGTGTGTCTCTGTGTCGGTGGGTGTTGTGTTCGGGTAGGTTATTTTTCTTGGTAATTTTCCTCCTCATTTTTTATTTATATTTTGGTTTTCTATTTTGGCTGAGCTGGAGTTAGCAGTGATATCGCACTACCCCCCCCCCCAGCGATGATGGCATCTGTGTCATGGGCTCCCAACTTTCTTTTCTTTTTTAATTGTTCGCTCGTATCTCGTCCAAGCATTTCCGGCGTACGTACGTGCGTACGTACGGGGACGGAGATCCGCACAGGCTCCCCTTTTCTTTCTTGTCCTTTTAAAACATTCTTTGCACCAAAAATTGCAAAGGGAAATAAAGAAAGGAAGGAAAAGGCCAGCACCCCCCCTCTCCTCCCGAACGAACGAAGAATTTATTAACGCAGCGGGGGCGGCCAAAACCTTGACCTGACCATCTTCGCCCAAAAAGCCCGTGTCAGGGAATGATTTTTTGCCAAGCTCAGCAGCCCTACCCGCGCTGACAAGCTTGAATAAAGGGAGCCGCCATCGTTGTTGGCTGATCGTTTACGCTTTGGTGCTTTGCGACTCTTGCGGTGACACCGGGGATGTCCCCAGTGAAAGCTTTCGCGTGGGCCCCCCGTTTCCGGAGTGTGTGTGTGTGTGTGTGTGTGTTGCGGTGTGCGAAATTCCCGTTGGACCGTGCCCTGGGTTTTGCGCGGAATGTGTGAATGTTTGCCGGTGCCCCCGAAATGGTTTTTGGGGGACTGCAGCCAGCGGGGAGGACCGGCGCGCGTAGGGGGGAGGGAGGAGAGGGATCCGGAGCAGTATTTTTTTATCGCTGCCTCGGGGTTAACAGCGAAGGGAAGGGAGTGAGGGGGGGGGGGTGCCAACCGATCGAAGCAAAGTGTGGGGATGGGTGTAACCGTCTGAGCGCACGATCCATGCGTAGACATGAAGTGGCTGGCTTTCGAACGATTCCTCAACGTGGATGTGTGTGAAACTGAGATATGAAAATGGAAACCTTTCGAATTCGAAGTGTCAGAAGGGTACTTTCGGGCGGCATTTCGATGCAGGTATGCAACTGTACGAGTTTCAACAAGCCATTCATCTGGTATCAAATGTTCGGAGTTAACTTTAGCACGAGTGAAGACACTACAACAAGCAATCATGGACAATGGTAGGGCAGTGAAGAGAAGCGCCAGCTTCGTCGAGTCCAAACATGACCACAACCGCATCTCTATTATCTTCGCCATCGACGGTGACAGGATCGGTGCTCTTCAGGATGTTCTCACCATCTTGAAGGAGTCTAACGTGAATCTGCGCCACATCGAGTCCCGTCCCAGCCGTCAGATTCCGGGTGCCTACGATCTATTGGTGGATGTTGAGTCTGCCCCAGACACGGTCACCATGGACAAGGTCAGCAAGTCGTGCATTAACGTGCGCACCCTCAACGAGCAGGATGAGGAAAGCCCCTGGTTCCCTCGTCTCATGCGTGACATGGACAAATTCGCAACCGAGACACTCGAGTACGGCTCCGATCTCGACGCTGACCACCCGGGATTCAATGACCCCGAATACCGCAAGCGTCGCTTGGAGATCACCTGGAATGCTAAGAACTACAAGTACGGCCAACCTTTGCCCCGTGTTGAGTACACAGAACAAGAGAAGGCCACATGGCGCGAGGTCTGGACCCAGCTCACCAAGCTCTACCCGACCCACGCCTGCTCTGAGTACAACCGCATGCTGCCGCTCCTGATCGAGAACTGCGGGTACGGACCGGACGACATTCCCCAGATTGCCGACATTGATCAGTTCCTGCACGACACTACGGGATTCCGCCTCCGGCCCGTAGCTGGCCTGCTGAGCAGCCGGGACTTCCTGAATGGGTTGGCTTTCCGTACCTTCCATTCCACACAGTATATTCGCCATCCATCAAAACCTCTATACACACCGGAGCCGGATGTTTGCCATGAGCTCCTCGGTCACGTCCCTCTCTTCGCCGATCCTTCGTTTGCGGATTTCAGCCAGGAAATTGGCCTCGCTTCCCTGGGCGCCACCGACGACGAAATCAAGCGCCTCGCCACCGTCTACTGGTTCACCATTGAGTTTGGCGTGTGCCGCCAGCACGGACAGATCAAGGCCTACGGTGCCGGCCTGCTCTCATCCTTTGGAGAGCTTCAGTACTGCTTGACCGACGAGCCCAAGCACAAGCAGTTCGTGCCCGAAGTCACGTCACTGACGGAGTACCCAATCACGAGCTACCAGCCTACCTACTTTGTAGCCGAATCCTTCGACGACGCAAAGGAGAAGGTCCGTGCCTACGCTCGAACCCTGAGCCGCAAGTTTGGCGTGCGCTACAACCCTTACACTGAGAGCATCGAGATTCTTGATTCCACTCAGCAAGTGTCTCGGGTCATTAGCCACGTGCAGGGTGAGCTGGCCATTCTCAATGATTCGCTGCGTCACATGATGTAATTGCCTGGAATGATCGGATTTTTCTTTGGCTTCCATCGTAATACAAATAGTTTAAGTCCTTTTCAAGAACAGTTTTACTTAGCTTTGGTTGGCATATATGAATTTACGATGATGAACTTGTGGCTTGACCGCTGATCGAGCTGGTCATGATGGACTCCATCTCACGGGTGTACATTTGGTGCAATTCACGGGCCTCACGTACCTCACGGCGTAGATCCTCGAGGAAGGCATTAGTGCCGCCGGTTGTAGGTGCCGCAGGACCTGCTGGCGCAGAGCTCGTTGAAGTTCCCAGGTGCACGGGCCCGGATGAGGACACTGGTGCGCCTATGCCACCCGTTGAGGAGTCTAATCCTTCTGCCTGGCGCTGCGCTGCCCAGTCTCGCTCCATGCGGAAGAGAACACGCGCCTTCTCCCGTTCCTGCTCCGATAGGGACTCATCGTCCGGACCGCTGGGTTGTTGGGAACCACCCCCGGTGGTACTGTCCACACGCCGAGACAGAATTTCTGCTTCTTCAAAGTATTGGCGCCGCCGTTCACGAAGACGGCTGTCAGTCTTTTCGTGCATCTTTTGCTGTTCGACCAGCTTTCGCTGGAGTTCTTCTTCCTTCCGCAGAAGTGCGTCCTCGAAAGCGGCAGCAGCGCGGCGCTCCTCCTCCATGTGCTTCAGGGCTTCCCGCAGGATCTCTTCCTCCTGCTCCAGATCGGTTTCGTCCTCCAGGGCCTTTGCGGACAGTTGCTCCACAAACTGACGCTCGCGTTGCATGCTCTCAATTTGTGTGAGACGGTCCGCACGCTGCTCGCGTTCCAGATCCAGGCGACGTCGCTCATCATCGAGAATCCGCTGACGTTCTTTGCTCTGCTGCTGGCGCCATTCCTTGTGCTGCTGCTGCAGGGTGCGCAAGGACTGTTCTTCCTGTGCGTTCAGAGCGTCCGCCTCACGCTGCAGAGTGTCCACATCCTGGGAGGTAAGAGCCAGGTCACGCTCCTTAAGTACTTGGATATTGCGTTGACGTTCAACTTTGAGACGCTCCAGGTCCTCATTGAGCGCAGCCATACGCAAATCATGGTTGACCTTCATGTTGTGACGCTCTTGCTGGCGCACGGTCTGCATGCGGGCCATTCGCTCCTCGTGCAAGCGAGTTTCCATCTTGTACTTCTGGTCTTCCGCCTGATGTTTCGCCCGTTGGGTCTGAAGTGCCATGTTCTGCTCCTTGCGATGGTACGCCATTTTCTCGTCTAGCAAGCGCTGGGCAGTATCGGCCTCAGCGGAAATGGCCTGTTCGAACTCCGCTTTCTTGATCTTGAGCTCAATCTCCCGGAGTTCCATGTCCTCCAGAGCAGCCGACTGCAATTCCCGACGCTGCTTGGACAGGCGCTCGAGTTCGTCGTCAAGGCGTTGCACACGTTGCTCCTGCAGGCGACGCTGCTGGGCCACAAAGGCATTGCGCGACTCCTGCATGATCTGTGCTTGTTTGACACGCTCTTCCCGAGCAGCCATATCCAGACCTTGCTGTACCTCGTATATGCGATCTTCTTCGACCCTCTGCTGCCTACGACGTTCGTCTTCTGCATCGGCCAGAATGGTCTGTTGGCGACTCCACCGGGCCTGTTCCCGCTCGATACGCCTCGATTCTTCGCGCAGGTCGGTAATGAGTTCCATGCGCTTAGTGTTCTCCTCTTCCTCCCGCCGGATGGCCTCCCGAGCGCGGACTTGGTAGTCAACCACAAAACGAGGGTACTTGTTGAATATAGGGTACTGTCCCTGGCCACCTCCGGCACCGCCAGCACTAAGAGGCGAGAACTGTGGGTACAGACCATTGCGACGTGGGTCCAGGTCCGCCGGCGTGGAGGCAGCCATGCGATAAGCCATCTGCATCAGCTGTGGTACGCTCAAGCTGCCCTGGATCCTGCCAAAGAAAAAGGCAAAGTCCTCGCGATTGCGACAGCCCAGTAGGGTGCGGCGGAAGTAGCGCAGGATAGCAGTAACGACAATGAGCAGGAAGCCAGGATGATTTGTGAAGACGTGGTCCATGACAGCCAACCAGTCATCTTTACCGAGAATCTCGGACAGAAAATTCTGTAGCATGCCCCAGGCGTAGACTTTGGAGGTGACCTCAAACTTGACAAAGTGCCGCAGGAGTGTCGTATCGTGGTGGCTCAGGAGATTCTCCACACAGTTCAGTACGGCCACCGGCGGATGCGGATAGTAATCAAACCAGTTGCTGGCCCAATTTGTGATGATTGTGACAACAACCTCAAACGCGGCAAGAGCGTTCTGCTCGTAAGTTTTGACAAAGGGGAACACCAAGCTCGGCAGATACGGAACCTCGCCAAAGATGGGGCTCCAGTGGGCTAGTGCGCTGAGCAGCGTCTCCATGTGAGCCAGTAACTTCGGTGACTTGATTGGGTACTTGGATTGTAAGGTTTTGTACGCATCGTGTGTTCCCAGTGCAGTTAGATGCCGGTATTCATTCCGATTCTCGGGAATCTGCAACAGGAACCGCCAAATCAGTAAACGGTACTTCTCCGGGTATTCACCATACTTGCGGAGAATGCCTATGAGTTTTTGCCGGTTGAATATCTTGGAGTCCTCGTCCAGTGTCAGCGGTTCGATTCTCTGCTGCTGCTGGTCCTTGAGGGCCTTGAGTGGCTGATGCCCGGTGGCAGGGGGAGTGCTCTGCTCGTCGCCTCCTCGTTCAAATTTGACTTGCTTCTCCGAAACCTTGACACGTAGAGGAGGAGGCGGCTGTGCCCTGCCAGCACTGACAGCTGTGTTATTTGGCCGAATGACAAAGAAGGTCGGTTTCGGGGTCTTTTTTGTCATTGTACGATTTCGCCACAATTCGGTCAGATTCCAGAGTAAGACTCCACCATTGTCAATGACGCTGGCCAGATGCCTGCTGCGTGGTCCTACAGTCATTGCCCGGAAAGGATCAGACCAAGGCAGGGTTAACTGTAACTTTCCGTTATCTATATCCACAAAAAGAATGGCCCCTGTGGACGCCAAAATGACAATAATACGCTCATCAAAGAACCTAAGCTGCGCAACAGTGCCCTGTGGCACATCTAGGATGCGGTACAGCGCCTGGTCGCCACCCAAATCCCAGATATAGACACTGTTGCTGTCCGTTCCGGCTACAGCCACGTACCGACCACTCTGTGTCAGTGCAGAGCACCGTAAACTGAATCCCCCTGCATTGAAGCCTTCCAACCGATAGCGCTGATCAAAGGTGCCAAAGTCCCAGCCGTAGATAGATCCGTCCTCGAGGAATGTCAGCAGGGTGTCACCGGGCGGTACAAAGCATACAGATGCAAGCTTCACCCCACCACCTAGGCTGAGCGTCTTGACCCGATGCATGGAATGGGCGTTCCAAATTACTGCGGCGTCCAGAGACCCGGAGAGAATGAAGCGACCTGTGGTGTGCAATTCCAGAGAATGCACTGGCGCCCGGTGGCCCCGCAGCGTGTGTGGCACCTTGCCATCGCTCCACAAATGCATGGTACCATCCTGCAGGCCAACAACAAACGTCGTCGGATTAATGGCCAGCAGTGCCGAGGCTGGTTTGCCGAAGCGGTGTGCGAATTTCCACCGGTTGCGCTGCAGATCCCATACAAACAAAGTACCCCGCGAATCGACGGTGCCCATGGCCGTCTCTGTCGAAGTGAAAGCGACTGCCGGACCAAAAGTAATTGCATTTCCTCCCTTCTTCAGTGCTTGAGCGGCAGTCTGTCTATGACACATGTGTGCAACGAGGCCGGGCGGTTGACTACTCGTGCTGCTTGTCGCTCCCGGCCTTGCGGCCGCGATGGACCCGGCTCGGTGCGTACTGACATCAATTACATTCATCGCTCCGTGTCTGTGTACAACCGTTTTAAGAATAAATCCTTTGATATTGACACTTCCCGTTCCTTACGTTGTCATGGACATATTCACCATCGAACAAATCTGCACAGCGACAAGTGGGATTCCGTGTTCACCTTGCCTTATAGGAAGTGGCGCTGTGGTGCTGTTGTGCTGCACGATATTTGGGTAGTGTAACTCATTTCATAGGATTCAGAAGTAGCTTTTCGACCGCATGACAGTCGAACCAAATAGAATGATCCGGAGAAACACCCAGCGTACATCCGTTATTGCCGCACAGCGCTCATCGTCCATGTACTTTGAGACCCGCGGGGCCGGCACTTCGTCCGGACCCAAAGGAAAAGGGAGTCTCAATAAAATGTGGCGACCAGGCTACCCAGCCGCCCCGGGGGTCCCGGGGGAGGGGGGTGGTCACAAATGGCTGACCTCGGCCCTGCGCGAGTTGGGATGTAGTGAGAGACCGGGCAGTTTTTCTTCAGTCCGCCGGGCGATGCGAGACCCTCAAGAAAAAAAGAAAAAAGAATGGGCCTCACGCTATTTGCAGAGACCCACCTTCTCTCTCATCTGCCCCGGTCCCTCCAAAGCTCTTTCTCGAGCCATGGACCGACAACGCGGAGCGAACAGTTTGAACCGGCCCGTCCCCATCATATACTTTTATTACCGACAGATTTTTTCCTTTTCGGAAATATTTCTCAGGTTTACCCCTTCCCCTCCCCTACCGTACCCACCCCCTCCGGCAACTTTCAAACTCCCCGGTGAAAAGCGCGCCAAAATATTCCCTCGGCCCCCGCGGGAGTTAAGCAAAGGGGAGCAAAAGGGGGTCCGGGAATATGCGAGCCGGTTGGTAACCACTGCACTGCGCAAGAGAATACGCCGAAGCCTGCCTGAGACCCAAAACCGAAAAAAAAAAAAAAAGAGAGGGGCGACAGGGGAGGGAGAGAACGGCGAGAGAAACTATTTCGATAGAGTACAAATGGGCCCAACAAAAAAAAAAGGCAAAAAAAATGAGGAGCCATCGTGAATTTCGCACCGCAACTGCGGTGTTTCGAACACGAGACCTGCTGAGCTGCAATCAGCCGCTCTACCGCTGAGCTATAGCTCCTTCGGTTATTTCGCTATAACCGTTTCATTACTGCCAAAAATAAGTATATATACTATTGTAGTAACCGCTTTTGGTGGGCAGGTAATATCCGGCGTAGTGTTATTTTGGATACTGTGGAATAGTGAATATACTGGAGCTGTTCGCGCGTGTGTGTTGGATTCCCTTGCTATAATGGAACTACTGTAGCAACCGACTGCAGCGAACTGTCGATTTCTATACTCCTTCAACCAGCATCCTCGCCAATATTCCGTATATTAAAATTACCAGTGCTGTATCCCCTCGCACAGAACTGGCGACGGGATAGAAATCAAGCACCGTAGCAAACCTACCAATGGTCTTCTGATGAGAAGCCTTGTGTCCAAGCCCTTTGTGCCCGATGGAGTAATCAGCATGTCAACCAAATCTCCTCCATAGATCTTCCAGGCCCATTGATCTGAACAGGGGTTCGTCCCGATCACGGGGAGGACAAGGGCGTGTGGGTAGATGGGAGCCCTCGGAGGCCCTGAAACCTGGCCAGCCAAAACTACCCCTCACTCTCCCCTCTTTGTGCGCACGTACGGGTTTGGCTTGTCTAGGTGCGTGGCTTGTCGTGCTCAGAGGAGGCATGGCTGTGAGGAGATTGTGGGATGCATCGATGCCTTCGAATTAAATACATGGTCTCACAGAGAATCCGGTCACCTTTGCCGCTGCTTGGTAATGGACAACTCTATTCGATGGCAATGGTACTCAAGACATCCCAACCTGCGCATCGACCCATATGATAATACTGAAACATGTACATTACGAATAGATCAAAAACGGACTGGATATGGACAGAACACCATGGCTCCCATACCACAAAAGGCAAAACGTGCCTGGGCTGATGGCTGCTACGACATGATGCACTTTGGCCACGCCAACAGTCTGCGCCAAGCTAACGAAATGTGCGAGCATTTGGTTGTCGGGGTACATAGTGATGCAGAGATAGCAAGACACAAGGGTCCGCCAGTCATGAACGAACAGGAACGGTACCGCATGGTCAGGGCGTGCAAATGGGCAGATGAAGTGGTTGAGGGCGTACCCTACGTCACATCCGTACACACTCTGAACACCTATGAATGTGAAATCTGCGTCCATGGCGACGACATAACACTGTCTGCGGACGGAAGTGATTCATACGCTGAGGTGAAACAGGCGAACAGATACCGCGAGTGCAAGCGTACCAGTGGTATCAGCTCCACTGATCTCATTGGTCGCATGATGTTACTGACTAAGCGACATCACATCATGGCTGACCCGCAAGAGCAGTCCTTACAAGGTTCACCTTGCACATCCACGACCGGCTGCTTGTCCGCAGAAAACGGCCTGGCGCAGTTCCTGAGCGACCAGCAGCCCCCCAAACCCGGTGACCGTGTGGTTTACATCGGTGCAGGCTTTGATCTTTTCCACGTTGGCCATTTGGACCTGCTGGAGGCGGCCAAGAACCACGGAGACTACGTTGTAGTCGGTCTGCACGACGACAAAACAATCAATAGTTACATGGGCCTAAATTATCCCATAATGAATATCAATGAACGTGCCCTGGGTTTGTTGGCCTGCCAATATGCAGACGCGGTCATTATGGGAGCGCCTTTGGAGGTCTCGACGCAAATTTTAGATCAGTTCAACGTTTCAACAGTCTTGCACGGAACCGGTTGGGAGGACATGAGTCTGGACGCTGGAAAGCGCAGAACGATATACGCTGAAGCCATCAAAAAGGGCATCTACAAGGAAGTCGACATGGGGCAGAGTCTGTCCACGCCTCAGGTCCTTGAGCGCATCACACGCCAGTACCAGAGCTACGTCCGGCGCAATCGTCGCAAGCAGACGCGGGAGCGGGAAGCTTACGAGGCGTTGATGCGCACGGCTGCCAGCACCAATGCAACAAGCACGCGATCGCTGTCATCGTCGTCGTCGTCGGATGCTGGGCAGGAGCAAGATGAATTGTCTCACCAACCACCCGCCACTGAACTGCAAGGCGCCCTTTGAGACAGACCCGCAGACTCCTTGCACATTTCAATGATATCAATGCATCATAGAGTACATATATTGTAGCATAATTAAAGTCTTACTGCAAAGTTCCTATCTACTTTAACTTCGCCTTCACCTTCTTCGCCCGCATGTGGGTGCCCTCCGTACGGCCAATCTTGCGCAGCCATTCATCATGCCAGATGAAGAAATTGCATCTAGCGTTCCTATCATTCTTTTCTCCCTTAGGCCGACAGCAAACCCAGAACTTGCGGTCGTGGTTCTCACCGCCATTCTTCACGACGCGCTCGACACAGGGCTCCTTGTGTCCCGTGCATTTGGGCTTTGGAATTGGTTTGAAAAGGCCCATGAAGCTCTTGTCGTTTTCCTGCCTTGGCATTGACGGGAAGGCACCCAGTGGTTCTGTGGCGGACTGGGTAGTCTGTGGCGTCGTCTCTGGTGCAGCTCTTGGCTGTGATTCCTCCTTCGGCACTAGCTTCTCCGGCTGCGATATACCCTTCATGACCGCAAATAGGGTCGCCTGCTTCTTTTGCCGCTTGGCTGGCGGGGGTTGTGTTCCCATTGCTGAGGATGACTGAGAAGTCAGTGATGGTACACTCTGCGTCGGAGTCTGCGAATCCGTCTGCGTCGAAATCTGACTGGCAGTAGGCTCTAGTGTCTGAGTCATAGAGACGTCCACAGAGATTGTAGTGGTGCCCGCTGTTCCGCTGGCAAACAGCTGCCGAATACTACGTTGGCGCGGCGCTGATGCCATTTGTAGGCGTGCGCTAAGCTCTGGGATTCTCTCCGTCTCTTCGCTTGAAACATTCAGCTCTGCGTACACTGGGCAATGATCCGAGCCCATTACTTCTGGCATAATGTCCGCTCCAGTCAACTTGCTTTTCAACCCTTTTGAAATGAGCACAAAGTCAATGCGCGCACCATAGTTTGTCAACCTCGCCGAAGTCACGCTGTCCCAGCATGTGTACGCCTTCAGTCGGTTCGGGTGATATATGCGGAAAGAGTCCAGAAACTCAAAAGGGATCTGGCTGTCGTCACTGTCCAAGTGCCCAGGGAACAGATCCAATCCCATCAGCATAGCTTTCGGTATGTCATTCGTGCTGCCATCAGCCCCCGTTCCGTTCTCCTTGGCCACAGCAATTGCATCATCCTCATCATCACTGTCGTCGACATTGATTCGCCTACCCTGGCCGGTGGGAGGTACTTCACAGCGTATGTGCTCCATCCATTTCGCTGAGAGTGCTGATTTGCCCCGTACCCGCCCGCTATCGCCTCCAGGCGGCGCATAGTCCGGCCGTGCTGCAATGTATTCCTGTGCATCCCACAGAAAGCTACGACCAAGCATTAATGACCGCATCCATTGCCGATGGATGTCTGTCGTCCATGACAGTAGATCCGCTTGGGCCATGGCAGTTGCTTCACCACTGCGGTGCTTTTGGTAGGCAGTCATGAGTTCGCACGTGTCCAGTGTGAGGTAACAGACGTTCAGATCGCCCGTGATCACCACCTCTCGACCAGCTGCCCGGAACTGCCGAACACGTTCAAGGAGGCAGGAATGGTATATCATTTTAAAGAGCGTCCGACCAAACGATCCGCCATTTGGCAGGTAACAATTGAACAGTACAAATGCACCATGGTCCGTGATCACGCACCTGCCTTCATTGTCGACCTTTTCTTGCTCTGCAGGACTTAGCCAATCTTGTATACGGCATCGTTGATTGATGGACAGCGCATGGTGTATATCGCACTCCTCACCCTGACTACTGTTCGATGTTGCCGGTGGCTTGCTCCATCGACGGCCCGTCAGCCCATCTTCCGCTGCAACCGGTACAGCACCGGGCGAACGACACACCGTTGCCACCCCACTGTACCCGACGATCGATTCAGCGAAGGACGGAAAACATTCCCAGCCATGGAGCTGGTCGTCATGGGTTTGGTGGTCAGTCTCATCGTAGACGGACCCTTGTCCGGCGAGCCAGGGACTCAGATCTTTGCCACGCACCAGCTTGGTCTCCTGCAAACACACAATGTCTGCGCCTAGGCTATCCATCATGGCCCGCATGCTGCCAAACCCAGGTCTCTGCATTGCCCGATCGACCTTGAGCGCTGCAGCGGCCTCCCTGGCACCCTCGCCGCCCTCGCCGCCGGACGAGAATAAAATGGGTTTCAGCCCATTCACATTCCAAGAAAGGATCTTCATGTCATCATCTGTCCTGTTTTATTTGTGCCAGCCTTCCTTCCGGACACCGCTTGTCCGAAGTTCGGTTACATTTCCTACACACTTCCAGAACAGGTCACTCTCTCACTTTCACGCCGATTCGTTGGAAAACACACACACACGCATATACGAGCACCGAAACATGTATGATCGTCACAGGCCCTTGTCAGACTCCGATCTGTTGAAATAGCCCATCTAACATACGGTATGATCACCACTGTTGACTTTATGAAAGCAACGGGACCTTGCAGGAAGCGGGGCTCTCGGTCCCCGAGAATTGGCTGGCCTCGGCTCCGTAGCTCAGAGCCCGCTTCGCTACTCTCCCCTCCCTCCAGCACCCTCCGTGCTCGGGCCGCCTCGTTACAGATCTCTTCCCCTCTCCCCCCCGGGGGGGGGGGGCCAGGGGCCCGAGCGTCGGTGAGTGCAGAGCACTCTGACCTCGACCCTGTGCTGGTGGAATGTGCCGGTCTTGTGGTACCGTCGGTGGTTTTGTGTAGATTTGGTGTTCGAAAGCAATGCCGAAAATGTGTTGTCATGCTATGCTGCATACAGGATGTCTTTTCTAGGTCCAAGAAGCTAGAAAAGATGTCGTGGACCATGCTCTTGTGGAAAGATATAGCGCAGTCCTCTGTCGAAACACGAGGAGGGACACGACATGTGGCAGAGGCCGTTAACTATTGGGGTTGAATCGTCCTTTTAAAGAACTTTATAGATTGTTAGATAGCCATGGTTTTCCTAAACAGAGCACATCAGTTCCGGGTAGCACCGGCGAACCCCGCAATGGGAGTGGGAGAAATGCTCGTGGCAGGTCTTGCCATTGCATGTGTTGTTTATGGGCCAAAGAATGTCATCCCCAAGCTCATGCAGACCGCCAAGGACGCCCGCGATGCCGTGCAGGACATCGCAGAGGAAGATCGGAAAAAAGACACTACAAATAAGAAGACTACCGACGGTAAAGACTCAGAAAAGTAGAAAATAAACTCACTGATTTCACAACCATGCGCGTTTCGTAATTTGCCCTAGGTGACTTGCTTTATTCCACTGGTTGGTCAGATAAGGCACAGCAGGTAACAGCCTTTTGGTGCCCACTATAGCAACGCACTGTTTCTCCATTGGTGAGATTCCAGAGCCTGGCGTGGTGATCACTGCTGGCCGTAAGCAGCCAGGCGGAATCGATGCTAAAAGTAGCGTCCCAGACCCACCGTTGGTGACCACGCAAGGTCATCAGGGGCTGGATCTCCACCCTGTCCGCCGTGGGACCCTCGTCCACAATCTTCCAGAGTTTCACGCACAAATCTGCCGAAGTAGTAGCGATACGGGATGGGTCTTTGGCAGGCACAATACGAAGAACGTATGACTCATGCGCATCAACGCTGGCCAGTAAATTCGGACGCTTGTTTTTCGACAGGTGCATGCTGCCAACATTCGGCAGAGTGCCCTGACTCGCACTAGTTTCGTCTACCTGATTGTTTTCGCTATCTTTCTTGGACCCACTCTCATGCTCAACATTTCCATTCGTCACTGAGGGTTCTGAATTCTCCCCTGCGGCTTGGGTCGCGTTCGTGGTGCCCACATTGCTCACATTGGGCAATGAGCCGGAGCCACCTTCCTCGTCTACCCAGTCCCACAGGAAGAGGTTTAGTTTGCCCTTCTCATCGCCGTAGAGCACGTACTGACCCGCCGCGTTGACTGCAATGCATCTTGCGATTGCATCCGCGGGTGTATGCCAGGTATGCACCAACTTGTCGCCCTTAATGTCATAAACCATGATGCTGCCCTTGTAATCAGCACAAACCAGTTCTGCCTGATTCGGATGCAGGACACAGTCACCAATTGGGGTTCCATGTTTGAAGATACGGATCGCAATACCTTGCGCACTACCAGGTCTAACCTCCCAAATGCGTAGTGTGCCATCTTCAGAGGCGCTCCAGATCCAACGTCCATCATAGCGGTAACCAATGGCTGTGACGTTGCCGGTGTGCCCGTCGCAGTTGGCCACAGGAACCTGGACATTGTTATTGACAGCGTCATAGACTCTGATATTTTGAGCCCCTGCAGCCACGAGCCGGGAACCGTCCGGACTGAAGCACAGACGATTCACCTGGGACTCTGCGTACTGCAAAGTCCGATAGCAGACACCACCACGGACTTCCCAGAATCTGATGGTATGGTCATACCCGGCGGTCGCAAATAGTACCTTGGATTCTTGCTTGCCTGCCTGCCCAGGCTTTGCCTGCTTTTGTTGCTGTGCATGGTCTGTCACAGGGGCCGAAGCTTCCGGCATGGTTTATTGTTGCTGCAGGATGTTTATATGAGGTTGCCAAGTAAAGTACTATTTACATGTTTTCACGGTTTGTTCCCTCGAACCGATTGCCGTCAAACCACTTGACAATAGGGTGCTCCTGATTCGAGACCGTATTTCCATCCTAGTTATTATAAAACGGACGTATTTCTCATATAGCATTGGGAACCAGGCATGCGGCACAAGCTGGCGTCTCGTCGGGGTCCTCCCTTACTCACCAGTTGCCCCGGTGCGTCCGAACCCCACAACAGTAGCCAGTCTTCTGCCCTCGCAATAAGGAGGGGGCCAAGGAAGAAGTTGATAAGCTGTGGACGGAGGAAGACTAGGCGCGGCAGGGGAAGGCAAAGCCAACCCGCCCCCTCCCCGGAGCGCCCTCCCTCCAGGGTGGGTTTGGGGAGGGACCGAGGTGGCGGGGAGTCAGAAGATTGAGCAGTATTTTCAGGTGACTTGACACGTACGCAACTGTATAATGGCCCAAGAAAATCACATAATGAAGATGATCTCATGGACATGGTAATGTAGACTGTAGTAATGATGATTGATGTTGACTATTATACAAATGGTTTTTGATGTGTTGATGACGGAATGTTTGATGTGTATGGAAACTTAGAACACCTGGATGGGCACGGCCTGCGGGAAGAGTAAAATGCCACTGTTGCCGATCTCCAGACCACAACCAACGAGTTGCAGAGGGTAGCCAATTTGCGGGAATTGGCGACTGAAGACCTGGCGTGATTCTCGTGCCCTTCTTTTGGTGTTGGACACCCGACGAAGGACAATGGCATCGTATATGTTCTGGTCCTGACCTTCGGTCATTGCGTGTGCCTTGACCTCGGCCAGAGGCATGTGGAACGGAGGACGGCTCAACCACCGACTCAAGGCCTCGGCTTCAGGCAGGTAGCGGAAAGTCAATTGACCCTTGTAGACATCGTCACCCACCACTGGCAGATTCAAGGCTCCGTGGCAGACCTTGCGGATGTGGTGCCGTTGACCTCGGGCAAGAGCGGCCTCCATGGGGAACACAGGCACCTGCTCCTTCAGATCGCTGGAGTGGGCCTCGCTTAAGGCCTCAAGAGTGGTTTCAATGTCGACATAGAAGCGCACACTTGAGGAAACCCGGTGAGGACCGCTGGAGTCCGGTACGGTAAGGTCAAACACTAATCCATCCCGGCGGCTGCCGTGGACAACGGACCAGTATTCAGTACGTTCCCAACGCACGGGTTTGTTGTCGCTGGTAAGGAGGTCATCCTGAACAGATCCACCAGAAATTACGTCCTCCAGCACACGCTCTAAACTGCGTAGGAAACGAGGCCGCCGTCCGTAGACGTCCCGAGCAGCATTACTGACCAGCACCGCATACCGGGAGCGCACCATCCCGTTGGCTTTGCCATTTTCGATCACATCTCTGTGCTCTTCGGAGAAGAGCAGCCAACCTCGGGCAGAGTTGTCCAGTCGAGAGGTCAACCCACTTTTGGAGGGTACTAAAGAAGCCCTGATGGCCGGATCGTGGTGCATCATGTGCTCCAAATTTGCTTGGTCCACGACACTGATGGCCGCAGTCGGCAGTCCCGCAGACTTGTAGACAAATACTGCCTTCCTGGACAACTCGCTTGCCAGCTCCTGGCTTTCGTCGGTAGCAATGCTATCGTACAATGGTGGTGTCGTTAGCGGCTTACTTGTATTGTACAGGCTCCACTGCAGTGGACTCGGCCGGACGACCGATCCGTTAATCTGAATGTTCACATTGGGATCCTTTCCTTTCTTTAGGCGTCTACGAACCGATCCGTAACCAATCGGGTTTCCTCCATTATCTGTTAAAGTTATGGCCTTATCGTGTACCAACTGACTGGCTAGAAGGTTGCTCATCGGCGGAACCTGATCTGCGTATGCTGCAACCACAGCGTTCTTTAAGCTACTTACGTTCTGTCCCGGTAGAGGTCGTGGAGTTCGCAATGTGCGCTCTACTTGCTCCAGGCTAGGTAGCGCCTGCTTGCACCGCGACACACCGTCGACGATCCTCTTCATCGTTCGCAGGCCGTTGTACTTGGGCGTGGTATTTCTAACATGTGGCACAAAAGTTTCTTTAAGGCATGGATCAGAACAAAGATCCGAACTATATTTTCCTCCTCGGTACCCGTGGATCAAAAGCACGTGCGCTCTCTCAAATATGTTCTTACTATAGTCTAAACTGCATGCATTGATTAAACCTGTGCAAGCACTCAATCATTAGCGCCATCAGCAACCCGTGTCTTCGGTGCCGGGACGGAAACATGATGAGATAGACGGACAGATAGACCGATAGACGAGTTGGTGAGGATGAACCCGTGCGCACCACCCTTCGGCCGCCACTCGTCTCCCCATGCTTCCCATGCGGTCCCTCTACCATTTTTCCCTGAGGGCGAACTTGGAGGGAAGCATTGAAATCAATTCCTGGGCCTACGACAACTGTAGAAAATCAGCAGACCGGCAAAAAAAGTGCGCAAAGATGGGGACCGCGGGCAGAAAAGGGGGGGGGGGGAGGGGGAGAGACGGATGACGCTTGGGTTGGACCGGGGCCCAAAAGTCACTAAACGTCCGGTAATTGTTGTGTGTTTTGTATTTTGATAATTCGTTTGGGTTTGCTTTTTGTTTTGGTGTTTCCGTTGTTTCGTTGCATGATGTGGTGATTATGATGTCCTGATCATGGTCCTTACTGTTGCTCCTGATGCTTGGTTTAAATGATGATTAGTAACGGATGCAGTAATGAGGCCAGAACCAGAGCTTCGAGGTCCAAGGCCAGCTTGGGGGAGCAAGATGTACTCAACTCAAAGCACAAAGTCAGTCACCCGACGCGGTTGGTTGGACACAGGCTGGAACAGAGGAGAATGGTCCTCGTCCATCTGGAACTGCGCTTTCGGCTCCACAGTGTCCTCCACCATGTCGTCCATTACCCGGCTGTTGTTCACTGATTCATCACTGTGGCAGCGGCAGCTGAAGAACAGCATACGATTCAGTTTCTTGTTGTAGAAAAAGTACGCAAAGCTCCAGATGTTACCCTCGTCGACGAATGGGTCGCTGTCGTTGTCCGGAATGTAAGAGTAGACACCACAATCTGCCAGCTCAATCTTTTCGTCAATTGTCTGCCACATTCTCCGCTTCACGGTCGGTGAGAAGGCCTCGCCCGCTGTCTCCTGGAAAGTGTTATTAATGCTCTCAACAACCAATGAGTAAGGTTCCCGGCTAAATTGTGTAGCAGGAGAGTTCGTGAAGTCGTAGTCGGGGAAACTTGCGTTCAGAGTGGCAATCAAATGACAGAGAACTTTCCTCGACACCATCTTAGGCACCGCCAGTTCGGGCGACCCAGAATGGGTAAGGGTTACCGTGAGCGGCGGGCTCAATGCCTCCATATGCCCTTCAGCATCTCCACTGAGCATTTGTGCGTACAATTTCTTGTCATTCTGTGTCAGTTTTAACGAGTACAGCTCCAGCTGAGTCTCTATTCCGCGGCCGTCAAACATACGACTCAGGTCAGAGGTGACCTGGTCCATTTTTGCTTCTTCCAAGTATTTCATATCTCTTTTTGTTCAGGAATTCCTTCTACCGATTCCGTTTGTATTATTCCTGATAACGTGTGCTGATTAGAACCGTATCCGATAGTCAGATGCCATAGTAAAAAAAACTGTGCCGAATGCTTCCCTGTATACACCGTATCTTGTGTCGCAATTACCTCGTTATAAATCTCTGTTTTCAGATCGAGGAAAGATTTCGGTGCACACCCTGTTTCAAGTACCATCAATTCGATTATGATACAGTATTAACCAATTCTATTCCCAGACCGCATACCGTTCTGCAATTGCGTCCAGAAGCGTAGCCGTCCAAATCCTTGCACTGTCCATTCCAAGCTCACTGACAGTGCTACAGTCCTACGCTCTACACCCGAAGCCACAGAATCCAACGGTCCCGAACGCAGTTCATTTTGACTTCCTTCGGACACTCATAGAACAACTATGCAAGACTGATATCCTCGACTCCGTCTGTCCCCCGACGGAAACTGGTCGAGATGGAAGACGCGACGGACAACCAAGGGTACAGATTTTCTCCGTCTCTGTCCGAAACCCTCCGCATCTCCAGTACTTTCACTACCAACTGCCGAGGTATTAGACTGTATCGCCCACCTCAAAACCTCAGCGGTGGCCAAATTTAGCGAGATGTACCGAAAAAGGGGAGGGGACCTAATTTCTCCGTTGGATACTGAATGTACCGGAAGAAGCGATGGGGAAGTCAAGGGACGGATGCAGATAGCAAGCGAACAAGCGACCAAAAGAAAAGAAAGGGGAGGGGCACGGAAGCGCAGGAGAAATATCGGTGACGAGATCAAAAAAAGGGCTCGTAAGACCACTGAACCATCAGTACATAAAATATTCCTCTTGTGCGATCCGGTGTGTGAACCTCCCCGCCCCCCCATTCTCTGCACATCCCAAGAGGGAGGAGTTGTTGAGAAGAACGCGCTCTTTTCCCTTCGTGCAAGACCACTTTCGGTTGGTTGCGAGTCCTTTTGTATGGACGGATGGATTAGGGTTAGACGCTCTGGAGTTTTTTTTCTTTTTTTTTTCGTGGGTCAAATGGCCCTCCTCCTGCGGCTGCAGGGAGGGTCGGTCTGCTGACACGGAGCACAACGATGGATACTCAATGAACCTGTTTTATTTTCTTGCGTACGGTGTTTTGTCCCCGCACTGTTGGAGATTTTTTTTTTAAATAATCGCGCTTGGGCCTGGTGTCGGCCGCTGGGCGCGTCACAAAAACACACCGCGCCGCGATCAATAAATTCCTCCAAAAGTCCAAGCAGAGATGCTGTGTTGAGTCAGCAAACCATAGTAAATCAATGGACTCTCACACCGCCTACTCGAAACTAATAACACAAGGGAAAAATAATGATAGGACCCTTTTGGGGTTGAGAGGAGGAGGCGGAAGAACATCTCACTCTCCTCCCAGTTACCTCTCGCAATGAAATTCCCCATACTTAATGAATTGATTGAAATTTCATACTTTTCTGGCCTACGATAAAAAGGAGACCACCGTGGCAAGGGAATTTCGTGGCGAATGATTTTCTTCAGTAAACGTTCGGCAACCGTTGCAGGTGTTTTGGTAGTAAATGTACTGCTATTGTTGTGGATGTCGTGATTCCTGCTCGGCCCGTTTCGACACACCACTGGGAAAGGGGGACGGTTGGGGCCGCTTCGCTCGCTGGCCCCTGCCCACCAACCAACCCAACCTCCCTCTCTTCCCCTCCCCCCATCGCCTGTCGGTTCAATACTTTCAGGCCCGAATATGACCAGCGATTGGTCAGAGAATGATTCGAGCAAAATACGGGCCTCACCTCCTTTCGCGCCCAGCGCCCAAAAATATGTATTAAAAACAGAAGCGGGAGAAGGGGGGGAGGGTCTAAAAAACTCCTGCTGCCCGTACCCAACCCCCCCAGTGCGGCGGGGACCGTACTATCGTCCTCCCCTCCCCCCAAAAAAGACTTTATTTGGAGCCCAAATAAAGGCAGGTTTTACCGTAAGAACGTGGCACGACACAATCCACGGATCCCATTATATTAGACTCCCTAGCGAACGCAATGGCTGACGCACGGTGGAGGCAAAACGCGCGCCTTCCGTCGCCCTACTTTTTTTGCCCAAAATCCAAATTCAGGGGCACATCACCCGTTTTTTTTTTCAATTTTGTTTCTTGCGCCTCCCTCCTTGGTGGTACGTTTCGTGAATGTTGGATTGGGGGGGGGGTACCGAATGATCCTTTGTGGGAGAATCGAGAAGCAATTTTTGTGGTGGTGCATGGGGGGGGGGAGGAGGGCGAGCGGTAGGGGGTACCACTATTCCCAATTCTTGCACCTTTCACTTTTTTTCTGTGGTTCATAACTGTCCCCCTCACTACAATAATTCTGGAAGGACCAACTTTCCCCGGCTGGGCACAAAACTGAACACCTTGTTAGTAAGTTGTACCGTGTTCCCTGGCTGAATGGGCAAGGCACAGTGGGTGGAGGGGGGAGG